>CAKOAT010578487.1:0-141906 GCA_932364175.1 Eruca vesicaria subsp. sativa
ATAGTTTTCGGACTGGCCGTGTGCGGCTCTGAGTCCCTGCCGCTTTTGCGGCTTTATTAAAAATCAGTTTGCGTTTTTAAGAGCGTGTTTTTATTCGTATGAATGTAGCGGGAAGATTATGAGTTGATATTGAGGGAGGTCCGCGAGTTGTCGTCTCGCATTCCTTTTTCCCTTAGTGTATCGCCTTGTTCGTTTGCCTCTTTTAGGATGTTTAGTAAATCGAGTGAGCGTTTAGATATAGACGAAGAGACAAGCCTTTAGGATCTTGATTCATGCCTTGAGACGTTAGCGACCTAGGTTTACTTTCGGATTGAGGCTATGCGATTACTAGTCGGCTTTCGTTTTGCCTGTTGTGATTTTAACCTGATTCCATACCGATTTAGAATCGACGATAGGTTCTCGGCTTATATGATTCGTCTGGTTGGAACTGAGCATCTCACCGGGAAAAATTTCTAAGTTGCCCGGAAGTGCTGACCAAAAGTTTGGATTTCTTTTAAAGCGCTATTACCCTTGTGTCAGGTGTTCGAGAGCTATCTCTGCGAGATAACTTAAGTTTGTTTAGGACTGTTGCGAGTTTGTTGTGATCAGCAACAAAATTTTTAGACGATAAATGTTTATGTTGTTTTGGCCTTCACGAAGGATACGTACGTTAAGAAGTTTTGCGTAATTTTATAGTCGCGGACGGACTGTTAGGTCTTCCAAGAAAATGACTTTATCGAGGAAGGCATTTATGTCGAAAAACTAATCTCTGGGCGTCTGCGACGTCTCGCAGTGCCGAAAGTTGGTTTTTATTTTATATGCCGCGTTTCGTGTTCAGAACGTTTGCGGGCTTGAAGATGTTGTGCGGTGTTGCGAGGGTTTTGACTTAAACCTCCTTTGCGGAAACACTTTGACTTGCTTGCAAACATTCGCAGCCAAAACTTATGTTCCTGTTTGGATGTTAAATAGTTTGATTTATGATAGGGCAGTTAGGACCGAGGGATCGCGTAAGTTTGCTCCTGAAATTTCGCAGAGATTTTCTAACCGCATGATTGCGACGAGAGATGTTGTATATTCCTCGAGATTATTTCCCAGACGGTTTGGATCAGTCTTTAGCACCTAGACGGTTCTTAGATTGTCGTATTGTCCGGATATTTTTCTGCTTGTTTTGGCGAGAGTTTGCTTTATAGAAAGTGTTTTCTTGATGCGAGGGAAAATATTCAACGAAAGGAAAAAGATGAGTTTCCTTTGAAGGATTCGGCTGATCGATAACCCAGGTTGGTTAAAGACTGTGGTAGATTGGCGATGACTTGGGGTATGTCTGGTTTACGAAAATTTCTAGGAGCGAGTCGGTTTTAAGACGACGTCAGCGTCTCTATCTCCTTCTTTCTTTTAGGAAATGAGTACGTTCGAATGCGTGGCGATCGTTTCTCAGTTGTACGAGAGATTGGATCGGTTTGCGAGTTATGCCTGAATTGTTAGAGAACAACAAATCGAGATAGACAAAAATTGCTTACGACTTAGCATGCTACGCTATCCTCTAAATTCTAAGTTCTCTAGGCAGTTTACAAGAAGTTTTCGTTTCTTTCCTACGAGAAATTAGAAGTCTAATAAAATTTTCAAATCCGACATACCTTAGTTTCATCGTTGATTTGGGATCGTCCATTCTTCGTTCTTCGTCTTTGGACTTACCGGTCTTCGACGAAATACCGGATTTAGTAGTCTTTTGGCGGATTAAGTAGTTGTTGCTGCGGAAATAATATCCGGAGGTTTGGAATTTGTTTTTTGCGTTTTCGATAGTAGCTGAGATTTATAATATTCTAACTTTGTCTTTATTAAAAAAGTTTCGAAAATTTTTCGATTACAAAGCGAAAGTTCAAAAAATTTGGGAGTATATGAATACTCGTATACTCACCCACTCCCCCCCCCCATTTTGGAAGGGGGGATAGCTGAACTCGTCTTTTAGGCGAGCTGCCTACGTATTCTTTTCGGAAATCAAGCCATCTCGTAGTTCTGATTGTTTGCGCGAGTGTGCTTACTCGGCTGTCGTAGATTTCTCGATCGCTTCAGTCGTGGGATTGATGTCTTTGTCCGGGATTGTCTCCTCCGGCTGGGTGGAAGCGATGGATGCGGAAACTTGTGGTGTCTCGACCGTTGCTTGCTTTGGGTCGTCTTCTGCGGGCGGTGGCGTGACCTTTGCCCGTTTTGGTTTCACGATTGCGACCGCCAATTGCCTCAGCTTGTGTTTGGCCAGGAAGCAGGATCGCGATTGTCTTTGGCATCCCCAAATTGCTGCGACTCCCGTAGGCGTTGGGAATTTGATGCCTAGGTGATACGTCGACAGAACCGCCTTCATGGAATTTATCCAAGGCGTGCCATGATCACATTGTAGATGGCCAGGAAATCGACTACTGCGAAGTTGACGATTTTCGTCACTTCTTTGGCTGCCACCGGTAGCCGGATCGATCCCAAGGTCATGGATGTCTCGCCGGAAAAGCTAGTCAACGGTTTTGGAATAGGTTCGACTTCCGAGAGTTCTATTCCCATACGTGCTAACGTGTTGCGGAAGATGACGTTGACGGTACTTCCGGTATTGACCAGAATTCGAGCGACTTCTAGATCGCTTATCACCAAATCGATGACAAGGGGATCGGCATGCGGTTGGTCGATTCCGCCGGTTTCAGCATCGTCGAACGAGATTATTCCCTTTGGAGTGTCGTCCGATGAAACTTTCCAACTCGAGCCGGTTTCAGCTTTGCGTTGGTAGGATTTGATAGACGAGACGGTGTAGTTGTAATATTGCGATTCACCGATAATCATGTTGATTTTTCGGCGGTTAGCGTCGTTACCCTTCTCGTTTTGCCTTCCCTTCGTCCGCGTTTTTCGCCCGACTGGTTTCTCTGAGGCGGAGTTTCTGCTCGTGCGTTCCTGTCGTTCTTTGGAAGGCGATCCGAATCGCGGATGAGATCCTTGACGCTGGATATCTCGGAGAGTTCTCCCGCGACCAATTTTGCGGCAAGTCTGGCGCCGAGAACTTTGCAGTTGACGGTGGAGTGCCCACGGGTTTGGTGGAGGTCGCATAAATAATTCTCGTCGTAATTCGAATTTCTCGTCCATGTGTTACCCGTGGTTCGCCCTTGCTCCCATCCAGAGTTGATGGCGTAGTTGTGCGCCCCTTGGAGATCCTGTCCCTCGTGATGGACGAACTTGTCGTTACGAGAATTCTTCTTTTTCTGCTCGGACGCGTTATCCTTCGCGGATGTTTTCGTTGGCTTATGCTTCTCGGACAGGATTTAGTCTCCTCCTCGATGGTTATGTAATCGGTAGCTTGTGGAGCGCGTCCAGGATCGTCCGCGGTTTTTCGAGAGTTATCGACTTTCGGAATTTCGACTTGTACCAAAGCGACTTTCTGAGCACGTCGATGGCGGCTTTGTCCCTGATTCCGCTAACCCTAGCCATGACGAGTTTGAATCTGCTCATAAATTCGCGGAGGGATTCGTCTTCCTTTTGCGACAAGCTCCAGAGATCGGCGTCAGAGGTTTCCGGATTGATGAACATCGAGTACTGCTTCAGGAACTCCGAAGCGAGTCGACGGAAACTTCCAATTGAATTTCGCCTAAGTTTGGCAAACCACTCGAGCGCTGCTCCTTCTAGGTTTTCGACGAAAATACGGCAGTAGCCTGCGTCTTTTTCGTGATCCTTGAGTTTGGCTCGCCCCATGGTGATCTGGAAAGCCTGCAGATGCGCTTTGGGATCAGACGTCCCGTCGTAAGTTGGCACCTTAAGTTTCCCGGGATCGGCACCTTGACCTCGGTGATGCGAGCCGTGAAAGGCATTTTCCGAGATTCGTACAGTAGCAGTTCGATTTCGGGTGCGGTGCTGGTAGCGTGATGAATCTGAGATTTCACCGCTTTTACCGCTGCGACTGTTTTAGTTATGTACTCGCGAAGATCGCGAATCTCGGTCAGGTCGCCAGCAGTTTTCCGACCTCGTCGGCGTTTGCTGCGAGTGACTGAAGATTGCTCCTCGGCAGTTTTTGCGTATCGCGCAAAGTCAAACTCCTCCTCGTCTCCAGTAAGAGAACGCTCGAAAGAAGACTCCGGTGGAGGACTGCGAGTTTTTCTTCTCCTAGGATGGACGTCAGCGTCCTCGTCTGACGAGTCGGCTTAGTCGCTCGTTTCCAAGTTAACTCTTTCGATGCCGTCGCCCTCGGTCTCCTGTTCGTGAATAGGAGATTTTTCCGATTCGTTCAGCGTCGCGTCAGGGTTACCGGAATCCTTCTCCGGTAAGTTACCCTGCTCGGTTCTGGGGCGATCCATAGGAGTCGTGAAATCGAGCCTCCTTCCGCGGATTTTAGTAGTTCCGCGGGGGCGAATTGCTCAGGTTCTCGCAGTTAGGGTTCGACCTGTTTTGCGAGCGAACCAATGAGCTTTTCCTGCTCTTCCGATTTTTTGTTAAACTCGGAAAGCATCTTTTCGACGGTCTCGGCGTTAGCGTTTGTAGCGTTGGCCGCAGGCGCGTCTTGTGGTGGTGGTGTTTTATCAACGTTGTCGCGTTCATTGCGTGTTTGTTGGTCACCAGTCATCGTTTCTTCGTTGGACATGTTGCGGCTTCGGTGTAAGATAGATCCGACCCCCCCTCCTTCTAGCGCCAAACTGTGGGAACCGAAATCCACCTACTGTCAATAAATCGTAAAAAAAGAAACTTCGGGAAAACCCTAAGTTTCCAGAGGAACCGGCTATCTGCAGAACCGCACAACGAAGATTAAAAAAACGATAAACTTATAATTTAAAAGAGAACAAACGAAATTGAGAGCAAAGAGGTTCTTATTTCGAATCTGCGTAAGAACTGGTACAAAAAGAGTAGCCGAAAAGTCTAAGAACGAAAAACCCTAATTGAGACGCAGCTCGCTAACAGAAAACGGAAATATTCCTAAATGCTAATTTTGGTGGTGAGAGCTCTGAAAATCGTGTCCCAGCTTCTGCCCTATGCCTCCTCCTTATGTACTCCTCCTTAGGCGGTTTTAATCTTTCCATTTCGCTCGAAACCGAATATATCGGGAACTTTCCATTTTTGTCTATCCTTTCTTTTCTTCAGCGGAAATCTTCTATTTATCTTCAAACTTGCTTTTTGTCTTCTATCTGCGAATAAACCGTCAAAACGTTATCGTATCTTCGGGTTTGATTTAGTTAATGTCGCGAGATGGGTTTTTATCGTGTTTTAGGACCTTTCAGCCGTTTTACGATAAAAACCGTTTTACGACTTTATACGAGATCGTTTCCTGATCCGATGCCGTTTTTTACGATTTTCTCGACGTTTTTTATTAAAAATGAGTTTTTTATGATTTTAACGAAAAACTCGGATAAATCGTATGTTTAGGCGATGTTCGGTGTTTTGCTTAACCGTTACCGTTTTATACGATTTCTTCGAGTTCTTTTCGGGAAAGCGGAGTTTTACGGTTTTTGTCATAGAATTCAAACGATAAGTCGGATCGAGACGAAACGAGAGACATTTCGGCTGTGGTTCAGAATGTGACCGTGTCGAAGGACGAAAGGTTCGAATCGGGGCCGCGGGAGATCCGGGAGATCTCTAGTTCGCCTGCTGGTGAACTAAGCCAGCTTGGCTTAGTGCGCCAGCAGGCGAACTAGTTGGAAGCTTCTAGCTCACCTGCTGGCGAACTAGTTGGTGAGCCTCTAGTTCGCCTGCTGGCGAACTAAGCCAGCTTGGCTTAGTTCGCGTTTCGTGGCTGTTTCGGTTTTTCGTGGTTTTGTAAAACGATTTCTCGAGTTTTATAAAACGATCTTCGAGTTTTATAAAACGATCTTCGAGTTTTATAAAATGGCTTCTCGAGTTTTATAAAACGATCTTCGAGTTTTATACAACGGCTTCTCGAGTTTTATAAAACGATCTTTGAGTTTTATAAAACGGCTTCTCGAGTTTTATAAAACGATCTTCGAGTTTTATAAAAAGATCTTTGAGTTTTATAAAATGGCTTCTCGAGTTTTATAAAACGATCTTCGAGTTTTATAAAACGATCTTTGCGTTTTATAAAACGGCTTCTCGAGTTTTATAAAACGATCTTCGAGTTTTATAATACGACTTCTCGAGTTTTATAAAACGATCTTTGAGTTTTATAAAACGACTTCTCGAGTTTTATAAAACGATCTTCGAGTTTTATAAAACAGCTTCTCGAGTTTTATAAAACGGCCTCTCGAGTTTTATAAAACGATCCTCGAGTTTTATAAAACGATATTCGAGATTTATAAAACTGCTTCTCGAGTTTTATAAAACGATTCTGCGAGTTTTATAAATGACTTCGAGTTTTATAAAACGACTTCTCGGGTTTTATAAAACTATTCCTTTTGTATTTTTGCGGGGAATTTTGGCTATTGATTCCGTCGTACCGATTTTGACTCCAACATTCTCATTTTCATAAAAGGTTATAGAATTGTAGATTTAGAAGAACACACAAAGATATTTGTTGTTCCAAAGAACCAAGAGTTCAATCTTCTAATCTAATGAATTTCTATTATTACCTTGTTGCTATGAATCACATAGCTATGTCTGAGTAGATTCACTTGTTAGATTTGGGGTTCAAATAGTTATGAGGGATTAGCCCCAACTATGGATTGTTGAGTTGTGATATTCATTATCCTGATGAACCCTAATGCTTACTCTAGAGTAGCTAACTAGAGTATGATCATGGAATGATTTAATTTGTTAATCCTCATCCTGAAATCATCTGGTATAAGCTGATATCCTCTAGGGACGAACGAGAACCGGTCTATGATCTTGATGAACACATATTTAACTCGATTTGAAGCTATATCGATCGATACTCCTATAGAGTAATCGATCGACGGCAACCCATATCGTTCGATATCGCTGTCAAACCATCGAGCGATATTGCCGGCAGTCAAATCAATGGACGAGTCTAATAGCGACTGCTAAAAGGCTTATCTAAGAGTTGAAGTTCTTTAATATCTTGCAAGCAACTTATAAAGACATCTGTAGCATTATAATCCTGATTATCTGAATAGCAACCTTAAATCTAACTACTTTCTTTTATTGTTTAAAACCTAAACCAATTCTCTTGAGCAACTCACCTTTGCTCACAATTGCTATTTACTTTTAAACCTTAATCAACCTAGCATAATCACTTAGGATTATATCTTTTGTGTTCCTTAGTTCCTTGTGGATTCGATCCCTAAGTACTACAACTGAACCTTTTATTTGAGAGAGTAATTCACTCCTTAGGGTAATTTGAGTGATATCAAATTTGGCGCCATTGCCGGGGAACTAAGATCGCCATTAGATTTAATCTGATTGGGTCTAGGTTACTTGTTACTGCTTAATCATCTTCTGACACAAAAAAAAATTTCTTGTCTTTTTCAGGTAAATGCCCAGCAGTACTAGAAGCAACAAGAATAACCAACTTGTGCACACAGAAGACCCCCACAGTTTGGAACGTAGCATTTGCAAAGACTTACGTTCCGCATCGATCGACATAAACAACAGTTCGTCGACCGATACTCGCTTACCACAGTCAACCGAGACACCTTCTTCGTCGACCCATACTCGCACCCTCCCATCGATCGACATCAACAACCGTTCGTCGACCGAAATCTTTCACCCGACATCGATCGATATACCTCATCTTACATCGATCGATACTAACCTGCGAGACATGGTAGCGACTATTATTCTCACTGCTGATGAGAATGGAGACCTGTGTGATCAAGATTGTCACCTGCATAATGCAGCAGGTCAGAAGCTGAATGCTCAGAAGGAAATCATTCCTGAGCAAGAAACTGCACCTACATACCTCATTCAACCTCTAGAAGAGGCTAACAGAGCTAGAACTTTGGCTGACTACAACCGTCCGGATCAGTTCTATACCAATCGATCAGTCATCCGCCCTCCTGCTATTCAGAGAGGAGATTTCGAGCTCAAGCCACAGTACTACACACTTGTAGGACAAATACCCTTCTGTGGGTTGTCCCATGAGCATCCTATGTACCATCTGAAGAGGTTCGAGGATCTCATAACTGTCATCAAAGTCAATGGAATCCCTCAAGACTATCTTCTCTGCAAGCTTTTCATATACTCTCTATCTGGAGAAGCTTTGCAATGGCTGAGACAACTACCACCAGGTTCTCTCACAACCTGGAGCGACATCAAAAACACATTCTTGCGTAACTTCTTTGATGACTCACGCGCTGAAGAATAGAGGAGGAAGATTGCTACATTCACTCAAGATCCTGGCGAATCATTTAAAGACACATGGAACAGATTCAAATCCTACCAGCGAGATTGTCCACACCACGGATTCAACAACGTGCAACTGCTCTGCACTTTCTACAGAGGCATCACTTTAAAGTAGCAGATGGATCTAGACACAGCTAGTGAAGGCAATTTCACCACTAGGAATCCGCAAGAAGCTGTGAAGTTGATTGATAACCTACCTTCAAGCAACAGCACCAAAAACATTGTGAAGATAAAAGCTACATCATTCCTTGGGAAGGAATAGATTAATGAAGTGCAAGCACAGCTGGATAATGTTCAGAAGTTACTAAACAAGCAGATTTGCTCAGTGGAGGATGCAGAAACTGCAGCTGAAGAAGAATACACAGAAGGAGATGTGAACTGGATCAGTGGAGCTGGATTTCAGAGGTCTGGAAACCAAGGAGGATACAAAAACTTTGCAGGACAGAAAAACAACTTCAACCAGAGTTCACAGAAGCCTACCAACTACAGAAGCAGCAACCTCAACAACAAGAGGAGTTATGGTAACTCATTCTACACAAATCCACCCCCACCCACCGAAGACAGTAAGCTAGAAGAGATGCTAGACAAAGTTCTTGAGAGTCAGCAGAAACTTCAGATGGACTTCAATGGAAAGATAGATTCTGTCTACACCAACCTCAACACCAAGCTTGATGGCTTAAGCACCTATGTGAAGAAGTTGGAGACTCAAGTGGTTCAGACAGGAGAAGCACTAGAGAAGCAAGAAATTTTAGCAGAGGGAATGGGAGAGTTTGCTACTCTCCATGATGTGCATGCCATCTTGGATGATGACTTTTGGCAGAAGCTGCAAGATTCTGAAGATAACAATGAGACAGACTTCGAGCTCGAACTCGAGTACTATCAATCGATATCATCCCCTGAATATCGATTGATACCTTCCATAGTACAACGACCAATAGACTTTGACGAGTGTCGATCGATGGAACTTAGACGAAGCTTCTTACTAGTGCAATGCTGTCAAGATCATGTCACACGAAGACTTCGCAGCACGACACCCACATCCGCCTGTCCCTTTCCAATTCGATTCACATGACATCGATCGACATGATGACTCTCCCATCGAACGACATACATCTCGTGATATCGACCGACCCACTCCAGTCCTCATCGATCCATCCACAGTACCCCAACGTCGAGTGCAACTTCCAAAGATCGACGTTGCACGACTTGATGAACTCCGGGAGCAGTCTAAAGCTTCCACTAACCTTCCCACTACCATCATGAAGAGACCCACATACATCTTTGAGCCCATGGAGTTAGAAAAGGAAAAACACAGAAGAGTTCTCAGAAAAAGGAAAGCGAAGATCCCCAAGCCTTATAAAAGGGAAGCTAATGAGAAACTCTTTGAAGAAGCCTACTTTTCACACAGATTGTGGATGTTTTTCCGAGAAACCAGAGAGACAGAAGAAGACATCAAGAGAATGTTTCACCAAGTCAGAGACAGTTTAAAGAAGAAGATCACACTGGAGAAGAAGAGCGATCCAGGGAAGTTCACAATACCATGTTCGATAAGAAGTGTTGAGCTCCCTCGTGCCCTCTGCGACACATGATCTGGAGTTAGCATTCTACCCAAGATCATGGCAGATCATCTAGGTATGAAGATAGAGCCTACTGAAGAATCTTTCATCTTCATGGATTGTTCTCAGCAGCACTCTGGAGGCATAGTTCGAAACCTTGAGGTACAAATTGGAGAATAGACTTCCACGTCCTAGAGAACAAGCTCAACTTCAAGACTTCTCTACTACTTGGAAGGGCCTTCTTAGCAACAGTTCGAGCTATTTGTGATCTGAAATCCAATAAGCTCTGCCTAACCATCATAGACCCTACCATCCAGTACAATCATGTTCAAGTCATCAAGATTCCAAGGACAGAGAGCCCAGCACTCGTAGCAACTTGTTTCTGTGCCCACGAGTATGATTCCATGGCCAAGTACGAGATAGAACCAGACGTATCGACCGACGGAAGCCTTCTCCCATCGACCGATACCAGTCAACCGGAGTAGACCGATGAGCATACCTGGTCATCGATCGACAGGCTATTCCAAGAGATGGAAAATGAGAAGGCTATTTCAGAAGGCGATTTTAACGCAGATGATTGGGAGAATGATCATTACATCCCAAAACTGGCTAGTATCACTACTCAGGAGGAGTATGATAAAGATTATGAAGAGGCACGAGCCACATAGTATAGATTTCTTCGGGAAGATGAAGAAAGACCTCCTCTCCCATCCTTTATCTTCAGAGCATCAATCGACAGAGACAACCCTCCATCGACCAATATGCCCCAACCGAGATCGCTCAAAAGTCGTTTCGAACTACCAAGCGACAACCCCTACTGTGGACCAGTCTACGTCCCACATGATCCACAAGACAGAGACTACTCAATTGGAAGTTCGGCAAGTAATTACCCTGAAAGTTTCACAGTGGATACAGCACCATTGATGCGTTCGACTACACCAGATGCAGACGTATCGACCGACACGGAACAACATCAATTGATCGACATGTCTCTCAACCTATCGACCGATGCATATGCCAACCTATCGACCGATTCTACCACTACACCATCCGAGGTACAAACACATAATTTTGATTTTACCTTACTAATTCCAGATGAATTTTGTATTTTCAGGAATCCAGATGGCCATGCAGGAGCAATGGATGGAAGAGTCATTCCAATCTCCAAAGAAGACTTTGCAGACATTCTTCAGATGACCAACTCAGCCTATCCAGAATTCCAACGCACATCAATCGATACGTGGAGAATCACATCGACCGATGTATATCGAGAATTTGGGAAACGAGCTTTCAAATCTGGGATTCGTCAGTTCTTATGGGAAAAGAAATACGAATATGGTGTTTACAGAGATGAGAATGGTTTCGCAAGAGGAGTAGATGGAAACATCATACATGTTTCTAAAGAAGATATCGGAAAATTGCTGAACAGAGCCTCACTGATGGAACGCTCTTATTTCTGTTTACCAGAGCACCCTGAACAGTTTGCTAAAGGAATTCCAGTTTGCAGGCTTTACACACAAGCAAAGGTCACATTCATGATCAATGGAAGAGTTGGTGAACATAACTGGGAGATGGCATCACTGAGGTCTGAACATGAAAGAGCCATATCATCACTTCAAGGAGAATTACATTGGAATCAGACTGGCAATGACTTAGCTCGCAAAGAGAGGAAAACCCTGCAAGAAGAAGTGACTGCTCTTCGCAAAAAACTCGAATCTCAGAAATGGACATCGACCGATACATCCACAATATCATCGATCGATACAACCATAGACAAGCCTATCGAGAGTCACCTACAAGAGCTATCGATCGATGACACACCATCTACATTGACCGATATTCAAGCACCAGACTTCTGTACCAGAGGAGAAATTGAGGAAATCACAAGAGATATCTACAAATCTATTCAAGCCTGTGGAGACGAAGCATACAGATTACTCGACAACATGTTGTTCCCAGTAGAGAGTGACGTTCAAAGATTGGAATGCACAACAGAAGGAATCGAGAAGGAGATCGCAAACATTTAGAGACAGCTCGCCAACCAACCTGCACCATCCGCATCGATCGACGTGACCTCCAGCCCATCGACCGATAAACATCCTTCCACATCGACCGACAAAACTACATAGAGATCGGTCGATACTACCCTTACCCGTGTACAAAACACCCAAAACCTCGACACAATGCAGCTGAATATTGATCTAGAACATACCTACAGCAAGCTTGGACAACATGAGTTCAGCATCGCAAGCATTGAGGAGTGGCTACAGAGAATCCACTATGAGGTCCAAGGGTTGAAAGCTAGTATGACCAGAAGCGAGAAAGCCACAAGAAGCTTCTTAACTTCATGGTTTGAAGAATTAGAAGACAAGGAGGATACTAGTTTCCCAAAAAGTACCAGCAATTCACCTCACTAGCCACCATACCTCCATAGTCAAGCTAAATGGCTTTAACTAAGCGCTGAGTGGGAGGCAACCCACTATTAGGTATTTTCTTCCTTAGTTTTATTTTATTTTTACTTATTACTTTCGTTTTTATTTATTTCAGAAGAGATGATACACGATCACTACCTCTATCGACCGATAAGATATTGTCGACATTGATCGACACAGACATATCCATGACAATTGATGAAGGTGACTCACCATCGATCGATACGAATTCCGTTCAGGTATATCGTTCACAATTTTTGATATCAATTATACATTATTTATTTATACCCTAACTCTGACTGGTTATACACTGAGGACAGTGTATGATTTAAGTCTGGGGGAGTGGAGATTACTGATGCTACTTTACCTTTTTGATCTCATTAAATGTTTTCAAAATTGGTTTTATTGAGTAAAGAAGGGGACAAAAAGATTTCAAAATTTTACTTTTTATCTAACAACTCTTTAGCACCATTCTTAGAATTGTTGATTGCAGAAAGTACTATAGATGCTAAAGTGGATCACCAGTCACCTATGACAACACTTTTCACGATTGTTTGGAAGGACCAAAGTTGATTTCCAACCTAACCTGAAATCTATTGCTTGTCTTGGGACTTGGTATACAAGGGATCAGAATCCTCCTGCAAGTCTGGAAGGTAAAAGTCTTGAAAATTTTGGTTTCTTTCTCTCCTTCCTTTGGCATCCCTAAAAGAGAAAAATAAAAGATTGAGATGATTTCCTGAGAGGCAGAGGGAGAGGTACATTACCCATGACCCCACTATTCTAATTCAAAGGAATGATCACACATTGTGGAAGCGAGGGAGAGGTACATTACCCATGACCCCACTATTCGCTTACACTTTGTTAGAAAAGACTACAAAAAGTAGAAAGATCAATAAGATGAACATCTGTTGTTGATTGGGATTGATATAAAAGAAAATAGAAATTTGGGATTCAGAGAAGGGAGATATAGGGAGAAAAGAAACCAGAATGAGAATGCCTGAAACTTTCTTGAGTTGAATCCAAGTGTTCCTTGATCGATACTCCCAAGGTAAAGCCTTCACTTTTATTTTATGCATAAATGAAATCAGTAGAGGGGATAGACAAACAGGATTGCTAAGTTGATTGGCTAGATGAATTTGGTTGCTAAGCTAAGATATGGTATAATGTACTTCTGTAGCTAGTAATATGAGATGTGGCTAACAACAAAGTAGAGGTGATGATCTTAAGTTAAGATTTGATTAAGTCCTTGCTATTTTGAAACTTCTTCCAAAGACTAACTATTGTGTTTGCTTGAGGACAAGCAAAAGGTTAAGTCTGGGGGAGTTGATATACCATGGTTTTGACCCACTTTTAACCATAATCTTTATATGATTTTATAATATATATATATATATGTATATATATATATATATATTTTTTTTTTTGACATCAAACGACTGATCTATTACTCAAGCAACATGAGGTGGTCTGGGAATCCAGACCGGAATAGAACAACCAACGAACACAAGCTTACGGTAAAAAGCCCTAGCTGTCTTAGCTAAAGAATCAGAAACACTGTTCTGTAATCTAGGAACATAAAAGATCTTGAAGTCAGGGAAACAGATCTTCAGCGTCTCCAATCTCTCCAGCTCAGTTNAAACACTGTTCTGTAATCTAGGAACATAAAAGATCTTGAAGTCAGGGAAACAGATCTTCAGCGTCTCCAATCTCTCCAGCTCAGTTGAGAAGTTAGGCCAGGCATGAGGGTTCCTGAGCATCTCGATCATCTCCTTGCAATCAGTTCCAAAGCTCTGACATGGCGAATGTTGAAGCATATTCTCCATTGCCCACCGCAGTGCCTCCAACTCTGAATGCAATGCCGACTCCACTCGATCAAAATTACGCAATCCCAGTAATTTTCCATTTCCGAACTCGTCATTTAGCACCCATCCACAACCACTGAAGTAATTCGTAGAGGTCCAAGAGCCATCCACCATGCATATATTACCCAGGTTTAAGTCATGGTCGTCTTCTCCTCCGTTCCCAATGGAGACCGGAGTTTCCTTCTCATTGGCGTTGAACCAAGCTTGACATTCACTTTCTGCATAGCGCGCTAACTCCAAGGAATCCCTATCAATGCCTCTAAAAAATTTATCATTCCTAGCCTTCCAGATGTACCAGATTAGCCAAGGATAAGGATCCCTGTCCAATTCCGGTTCCATTACCGCATTCTTCCTCCAGAAAAGATAATCCATATTTGCGTACGTGCTCAGTCCTGGAAACAGAACGGGATTGGTTGGCGTAGATGATAGTGCCCAAACTTGTACTGCAGGAGGGCATTCAAATATTGCATGATTGATCGTCTCCTCGGGTTCCCCACATCGAGGACAGTGATTGTCACATCTCATATGTCTGTAGTTTAGGATGCTCGTGACAGCTACATGTCCCGTAATCAATTGCCACATAAGATGACAAATCTTTTGAGGAGCCCTGACCTTCCAAGCATGTGCTTGGAGCTTTGTGATACTGGGTTCACATACTTCAGGTTCTTCTTCCTTCCACAAAATATTTCATGCTGCCCAATATCCAGATTTGACTGTATACAGTCCAGTCTTCGTATAGCTCCAACAGTACTTGTCCCGACGATGTGTTGAACTAATGGCCATACTTTTAATGAATGGAATATCCTCTGCCGCAACATAATCGTGAAGTCTCTTATCATCCCAGCACTTTGTTGTTTGATCAATCAAATCACTCACTCGCATATTTGGATGCAGAACCGGTGCCAAAGGAGTAGCAGGTCTTGTGGGTATAGTAGGAATCCAAGGATCTTCCCAGACTTTAACCTCATATCCTGAGTGGACTTTTTGTCGGACTCCTAATAATAACAACTCTCTGCCAGCCGTTATGCTTGTCCACACGTAAGATGGGCTACTAGCATTAATTTGACGCAAGGGCGTAGTCAATCTGTAATATCAGCCTCTCATAACGCAAGCTACCAGAGAATCCGGGTTCTGCACCAGTCTCCATAGTTGCTTTGCAAGTAACGCAAGGTTAAACTCATGAATCAACCTAAAGCCAATTCCGCCTTCTTCTTTTGGTAAGCATAGTTTGTCCCATGTCGACCAGTGAATACCCCTCTTTGGCGGATTTGAGCTCCACCAAAACTGTGCAATGGCACTAGCTAGATTCNTATCCTCTGGTATACCTAAATAGGTTCCCATTCCGCCTTCATTTTGGATCCCAAGCGTGTCTTTGATATCTTGTCTTACATCTTGACCAATCCTCTTACCAAAGAGTAAAGAAGACTTATCAAAATTAATACATTGTCCTGAAGCTTGACCATATACCTTGACCACTTTCATTACTTCTTCACATTCACGGGGCTCCGCGTTACAGAAAAACAGACTATCATCAGCAAAGAGAAGATGGGATACCGAGGGACACGCACGCGTGATGCGCATCCCTGTTATCTTTCCTTGACTCTCTGCGTGATTTAGAAGGCTAACGAGCGCTTCCGTGCACGGAATAAAAATGAAAGGGGACAAAGGATCTCCCTGTCTTAGACCTCTCTGGGACTATATTCCCTCTTGGCTGCCCATTCATGAGTACCTTATACTTTACTGATGTGACGCATCTCATTATCATAGATATCCAAACGTCAGAAAATCCCATTTTCCTCATGGTGGCTTCAATGAAGGACCACTCCATCCTATCATATGCCTTGCTCATGTCTGTCTTAATAGCCATCCTCTTATTTCGGCCACTAGGTTTTGTTCTGAGGGCGTGAAACAACTCTTGGGCTATCATTATGTTGTCAGATATCTGTCTCCCAGCAACAAAGGCTGACTGGGTCTCTGNTCAGTGACCGGAGCTGTTAAGGTCTCATTATCTGATACTGTAATTGTCGTTGATACTTCAGAAAGTGCCTCCTCTATTGCCTCCGGATTTGATGATTGGAAAATGTGTCTAAAATAACTCGTAGCAATGGCTACCAGTCCTTCCTCATCCTCTACAACATTCCCATCTTCATCCAGCAATTGTGTAATCCTATTCCTTGTTCTCCTCTGCTTTGTAAGGGCGTGGAAAAATTTAGTATTCCTATCACCTTCCCTCAACCAAAATACCCTGCATTTTTGCTTCCAGAACATCTCCTCCGCCTTAAGAGCGTCAGAAAGTTCTTTTAAGGCCGCTGCATCTCTTCTGTAGTGGCGTCATCATTCGAGGATAAACGATCAACCTTTTCCTTCAACTCCTCTATACTTTTCTCTGAGTTCAGATTAAAGGTTCAGGAGCATTTTGGAGTAAAGTGATGATTTAGATGTCCTTATGAACTTAAAGGAGAATTTTCCCAAGATGAATATAAAGATCAGACAACAAGGTCGATATCCAGAGATACGTATCGATCGATACACATCTTGTGTAATCGATCGACGACGCTTCCATAGAAGATGACAAATTGAGATACTCCATCGATCGATGTACACCATGTACCATCAATCGATATGAAGCGTGAAGAACAAGTTTGACTCGGCGTTGAAGCCCAAGTTCTCTTAATATTACAAGATTGCCCTTGACGAGTGTTTAACCTAATGGAACTCATATTTATATTTTTGCCTATGTGTTTTGGCTAGACATGATTCTTATGCTCCATATACCTTTACATGCTTTTTACCTTTGAATGCTCTTTGTGTTCTTAGTTCTTTGATTTATAAAAGTATTCTTTTCATCTTATTCTCATTTTCATAAAACTTTATAGAATTCTAGATTTAGAAGAGCACACAAAGAGATTTGTTGTTCAAAAGAACCAAAAGTTCAATCTTCTAATCTAATGAATTTCTATTATTACCTTGTTGCTATGAATCACTTAGCCATGTCTGAGTAGATTCACTTGTTAGATTTGGGGTTCAAATAGTTATGAGGGATTAGCCCCAACTATGGATTGTTGAATTGTGATATTCATTATCCTGATGAACCCTAATGCTTACTCTAGAGTAGCTAGTATGATCATGGAATGATTTAATTTGTTAATCATCATCCTGAAATCATCTAGTATAAGCTGAGATCCTCTACGGACGAACGAGAACCGGTCTATGATCTTGGTGAACACATATTTAACTCGATCTGAAGCTAAATCGATCGATACTCCTATAGAGTAATCGATCGACGGCAACCCATATCGTCCGATATCGCTGTCAAACCATGGATCGATATTGCCAGCAGTCAAATCAATGGACGAGTCTAAAAGCGACTGCTAATAGGATTATCTAAGAGTTGAAGTTCTTTAATATCTTGCAAGAAACTTATAAAGACATCTGTAGCATTATAATCCTGATTATCTGAATAGCAACCTTAAATCTAACTACTTTCTTTTATTGTTTAAAACCTAAACCAATTCTCTTGGGCAATTCACCTTTGCTCACAACTGCTTTTTACTTTTAAACCTTAATCAACCTAGCATAATCAATTAGGATTATATCTTTTGTGTTCCTTAGTTTCTTTTGGATTCGATCCCTAAGTACTACAACTGAACATCTTATTTGAGAGGGTAATTCACTCCTTAGGGTAATTTGAGTGATATCAACCGTTCACTAGCAAAATAACCAATGTAAGGCTCCGAAAGATGGACAAGATCCGTTTACCAACTTACAACGGTCTATCGTACCCGACTGCCCACATCATGTCCTTCAACGTCGCGGTGCGACGACAAAACTTCCTTGTCGAGGAAAAAGACTCCGGTTTCGCCAGTTCTTTGTCAAAAGTTTAACCGGTGTAGATCTCACATTGTTCACCGACTTATTGGAAAACTCAGTCGATAGCTTCCACAACTTGTCGTCAGTTTTTCTTAAGGAACTCCATAATGTTCACGCGCGAGGAAGCCACTGCTTCAGATATCTAGAACCTCTCCCAGTCACAGGGGCAGAGTCTTCGCAGTTTCATGGAGAAGTTTAAGTCCTTCGTGTCCAAAGTCAAGGTCCCCGACAACATTGCCATGAATGCCCTTATGAACACTCTGTACGTACACTCAAAGTTCCGAGACTATATGTACCGTCATCCGACTAAGTCCCTCTCCGACACCATTGCTCGATCAAATAACTTCATCTGAATGGAAGAGCATATGAAAGGGATCATCAGCAAGCAGAACACGACGAAGCAAGCGCCGACTAAGAGTAGCGACACCCGTTCGGAACCACGACAGCACGCTCCCAGCGACAAAGTGAACCCAAAGAAAAGTTTTGTTTACATGGTTGATGAGGACGACCTCCCGGGTTCCTCAGTCGTGGTCTGAGGAAAGGGATGAAACCATTGGGACAGGGAAAAATCCGTGAGCTGAGCAGAAGACGAATACCGAGGAAACCATTCCCAAAGCGCAAGAGAAGGGAGACTCGTCTGCCGACGAAGAGCAGCCGAGGAACCGACGACGAGTCGAGGTCATCCTCGCGCGCCCAAACTCACCGCCAGACGAAGAAATGGAACTCTCCCGAGAGGATCTACGCGTGCGTATAAACAAGCGACTTACCGAGAGGGACAGTCTAAGTACTGTAGACCTGCCATGCAGATTGAAACGAAGGAACGTCACAACCGAGATGGCAACATCAGATTCCACCAGGGTAGGAGACGAGGTCGCCATCCTGACACTTGGGCAAGTCGGAATCACAGACGATCCAGACGTGTGCAGTTCTCCCCCAGACGGTATCAATTTGAGGAGTCATCTGAACTCAAAGGTCGCTGACCTCTGCCTCAAGCTCGGAAGCCAAAAATCCAAGATCTGCGACAACATCACGACGCGACCAAAGAAAACCGAGCAAAGCACCCAAAAGTCGCATGCTCACCTTACGACATGCGCTCGCATATCCAAGGCAAGCGAGCAAACGTTATCATGGGAGGTTCGCCTCAGTGTGGTAACTCGGTTCGTTCCGTCAAAGCTCATCAGCGCCAAGCAAAGACCTCGCAGAAATTGCCATCCCTACTCAAGATCGATCCTTTGATCACGTTCTCAGCAGATGATGCTCTTGGAGTCCACATGCCACACAATGACCCACTCCTCGTTGAGCTGGGTATCAGAGATTGTGAAGTAACCAAAGTATTGATCGACATCGGCAGCTCAGTCGATCTTATCTTCCAGAAAACCCTGGAAAAGATGGGAGCCGACTTACGTCTCATGAAATCATCCAACCACTCCCTAACCGGATTCAATGGAGTTTCGGAGATGATGGTCGGCATTATCCGAATGCCAGTCTACGCTGGCGGAGTCACTCGCATGGTCAAGTTCTCCGTTATTGCAACTAAAGCACCCTACCACGTTATACTTGGTACGCCATGGCTCCACTCGATGAAAGCAATCTCCTGTACTTACCACCAGTGTTTCAAGTTTCCCAGAAACGACGGTCTGATCATCCAGCCACCTGCGCGAATGTTTCAAGACCTTGAACGAATACGGGATGAAGTTAAACCCCGCGAAGTGCCCCTTCGGAGTAACTTCCGGGGAATTCCTTTGTTACATCGTCACACAGCGAGGAATCGAGGCGAATCCTAAACAGATTTCCACAATCCTCGATCTCCCTAGTCCAAAGAACAGTCGGGAAGTCTAGTGATTAACAGGCTGAATTGCCGCTCTCAATCGCTTTATCTCACGGTCCACCGACAAGTGCCTCCCGTTTTACGAACTGTTGCACGGCAATAAGGGATTCACTTCGGACGAGAAATGTGAAGAAGCCTTCAGTCAATTAAAGGTGTACCTTACCACTCCGCCGGTTTTGGCCAAGCCCGAACCCGGGGACACGGTCTACCTCGACATTGCCGTCACGCCGATCGCCATCAGCAGTGTTCTCGTCAAAGAGGACCGAGGCGAGCAAAAATGAATATTCTATACTAGTAAATGCATGACGGACCCCGAGACACGCTACCCAGCGCTCAAAAAGATGGCCCTAGAAGTCATCACCGCAGCGAGAAAACTGAGACCCTACTTCCAGTCGCATACCACTGAAGTACTGACCGATCAGCCCCTCCGTACCATCATGCCGAACACCAACCAGTCAGGACGTTTTTCCAAGTGGGAAATCAGGCTCATCGAGCACGATATCGTCTTATGAAACCGTACAGCGCTCAAGTCGCAAGTCCTAGCCGACTTCATGATCGAGCTACCACTAGAGCTTGCACAAGATATAATCCTGCCGAGCAATAACTGGATCCTGCACGTTGACGGTTCGCCAACAAACAAAGGATCTGGCGCAGGGGTCCAGTTGCAGCCCCCAACCGGCGAGCTGATCAGACAATCGTTCTGACTAGGCTTCGCCGCGTCCAACAACGAAGCTAAGTACGAGTCACTCATCGCCGGGCTTTGTTTAGCTAAAGATGTCAAGGCAAAACGACTAAGTCCTTAGTGCGACTCCCAGCTCGTCATGAGCCAATTCAGTGGCGATTACGCCACTCGGAAAGAATGAATGGACGCATACCTAAAGGTAGTCCAGGATCACGCTAAGGAATTCGAGTTCTTCGAACTCGTGAAAGTTCCGCGTGGGGAGAACGTCTGCGCCGACGCTCTTGCAGCTCTGGGAAGCAAACTCCAGGATCAAGTCAAAAGAACGATTTCCATACATCAAATCAATAAACTGAGCATCGGCCTGAAATCCGAGGAGCCGCACACTGACACAACACATGTCTTCACAATTGAGCAATCTACCTAGGCAACGCCCGATTAGAGGACCAAACTGATCGATTTCCTCGCCCACGGAAAAATCCCCGCGGAAAAGTGGAAGGAGCGGCAACTGAAGGCGCAAAGTTCAAACTACGTTGTCACCGACGGCGTACTCCACAGATGGACAGCAAACAAGGTCCTCCTCCGATGCATCCATGGCAAAGAAACGTATCTCTTCATGGCCGAGACGCACAAAGGAGCAGGAGGAAATCACTCGGGCGGTCAAGCCTTCACTCTGAAGGTAAAAAGCTTGGGCTTTTACTGGCCAACCATGATTACAGACTGTGAGATGTTCGCACGATAATGCGATAAGTGTCAAAGGCACGCTTCGACGATCCACAGTGTGGGAACTGAAATCCACACTGTCGATTTTCCGTCAAATATGGAAACTTAGGAAGAAACCCTAATTTTCCCGAGGTCCTGGATCTCTGCGGAAATCACTAAAACAAACGAAATAAACAGAATATGGATGAATAACGAAGAACAGAGAATAAAGAATTTGTATGAAAGCTTTTATTAAGTAAGAAATCGACAACTGTTACAAAGAGAATTGAAGAACTTAGACGTCTAAACGTTCTAAGGACCTGGATTGCTATTCTAAACGTTAAGTCCTAAATTCCTAAGCTAACAGCCACCTTTTTAGGTCTGATTTTCGTCCCCCTCCTCTTCCCTATGCTTCTGGCTTATATACTCCTTTCCCAAGCGGCTCAATCTTTCCATTTTGCCCGGATTCGAGTTTATCGGGAAACTTCCTTTTATCTTCATCCTTCCTTTCTTCCCGCGGAAATCTTCTATTTATCTTCAAACTTGCCTTTTATTTCCCTTCTGCGAATAAAGCGTCAAAACGTTATCGTATCATCGGGTTTGATTTCGTTAATATCGCGAGATGGGTTTTTATCGTGTTTTAGGACCTTTCGGGCCGTTTTTATGATTTTCTCGACGTTTTTTATTAAAAGCGCGTTTTTATGATCTTAACGAAAAATCTCGGATAAATCGTATAGTTTAGGCGATGTTCGGTGTCTTGCTTAACCGTTACCGTTTTATACGATTTCTTCGAGTTCTTTTTTGAGAAAGCGGAGTTTTACGGTTTTTATCGTAAAACTCGAACGATAAGTCGGGTCGAGACGAAACGAGAGACATTTCGGCCGTGGTTCAGAATGCGACCATGTCGAAGGGCGTAAGTTTCGAATCGGGGATGCGGGAGATCGAGGCTCGGGATGATCGGTTCAGCGTACGGAGAATCGAGCCGGCCCGGTCCAGCTGTCCGAGGAGCTTCTAGTTCACCAGCAGGCAAATGTGGGTGTCGCAATCCACCTACTGTCAAATAATCGTAAATAAGGAAACTTCAGGAAAACCCTAAGTTTCCAGAGGAACCGGCTATCTGCAGAACCGCACAACGAAGATTAAGATAACAAGAAACTTAGAAACTTTAAATGAATAAACGAAAATCGAGAGCAAAGAGGTTCTTATTCCGAATCTGCGTAGAACTGGTACAAAGAGAGTAGCCGAAAACTTAAGAACGAAAAACCCTAATTGAGACGCAGCTCNAGAGGAACCGGCTATCTGCAGAACCGCACAACGAAGATTAAGATAACAAGAAACTTAGAAACTTTAAATGAATAAACGAAAATCGAGAGCAAAGAGGTTCTTATTCCGAATCTGCGTAGAACTGGTACAAAGAGAGTAGCCGAAAACTTAAGAACGAAAAACCCTAATTGAGACGCAGCTCGCTAACAGAAAAACGGAAATATTCCTAGATGCTAATTTTGGTGGTGAGAGCTCTGAATTTCATGTCCATTGCTTCTGCCCTAGACCTCCTATTTATATACTCCTCGCCTTGGCTATCTGATCTTTCCATTTCGCCCAGATTTGACTAAATCGGGAATTTTCCATTTTTCTCGATCCTTCCTTTTCTTCCGCGGAAATCTTCTATTTTTCTTCAAACCTTCCTTTTATCTTTAAACGTGACTTTTATTTTCCTCCTGCGAGTAAACCGTCAAAACGTTATCGAATCTGCGGTTTAGATTCCGTTAAGATCGCAAGATGGGTTTTTATCGCGTTTTAGGCCCTTCCGGGCCGTTTTGCGATAAATCCGTTTTCCGATTTTTTACGGGATCGTTTCCTGATCTGACATCGTTTTTAATAAATTCCTCGAGTTAATCGTAAGGTTTTACGATTTACTCGACTTTTTATTAAAAACATGTTTTTTACGTTTTACTCGACGTTTTGTATTAAAAACGCGTTTTTATGATTTCAGCAAGAAATCTCGAATAAATCGTATATTTTAGGCAATGTTCGGTGTTTTGTTTAACCGTTGCCATTTTATACGATTTCCTCGAGTTCTTTCCGAGAAAGCGAAGTTTTACGGTTTTTATCGTAAAACTCGAATGGTAGGTCGGATCGAGATGGAACGGGAGATATTTTGGCCGTGGTTAAGAACGCGACCTTGTAGAAAGACGTAAGTTTCAAATCGGGAATGCGGGAGATCGAGACGCGGAATATCCGGGAAGTCTCTAGTTCGCCCATCGGCGAACTAAGCCGGGCCAGCTTAGTTCGCCGATGGGCGAACTAGTCGTGCATCTCCTAGTTCGCCCATCGGCGAACTAAGCCGGGCCGGCTTAGTTCGTCGATGGGCGAACTAGAGAGCATCTCTTAGTTCGCCCATCGGCGAACTAAGCCGGCCCGGCTTAGTTCGCCGATGGGAGAACTAGACGAGTATCTCTTAGTTCGCCCATCGGCGAACTAAGCCGGGCCGGCTTAGTTCGCCGATGGGCGAACTAGTTGAGTGTCTCCTAGTTCGCCCATCGGCGAACTAAGCTGGCTTGGCTTAGTTCGCCCATGGGCGAACTAGTCGTGACTAGTTCGCGCTTTACGGCTGTTTCGGTTTTTTGCGGTTTCGTAGAACATTCTCGAGTTTTATAAAACGATCTTCGGATTTCATAAAACGATCTTCGAGTTTTATAAGATGATCTTCGAGCTTTATAAAACGATATTTGAGTTTTATAAAACGATCTTCGAGTTTTATAAAACGATCTTCAAGTTTTATAAAACGGCTTTTCGAGTTTCATAAAACGATCCTTGAGTTTTATAAAACGATCTTCGGATTTCATAAAACGATCTTCGGGTTTTATAAAACGGCCTTTCGATTTTTATTGAACGATTCTCGAGTTTTATAAAACGATCTTCGGGTTTTATAAAACGATCTTTGAGTTTATAAAATGATCTTCGAGTTTTATAAAACGATATTCGAGTTTTATAAAACGATCTTCGGGTTTTATAAAACGATCTTCGAGTTTTATAAAACGATCTTCGAGTTTTATAAAACGATATTCGAGTTTTATAAAACGATCTTCGGATTTCATAAAACTACTCCTCGGGTTTTATAAAACAGTTCCTTTTGTATTTTTGCGGGGAGTTTTGGTTATTAATTCCGTCGTACCTATTTTGACCCCAACAGTTAGCCCCCCAGCTCGTAAGAATCGTGAGATTCTTGCGAGTGGATTGAGCTCGTTTGGCGAGTTTGGTGGAATTAGGCGGAACTTTAATGGCCAAAAGTCCAAAGATGAATAGTAAAATTCTTCCCTATAAGTATATGGAGTGAGTTTTATAAATATTTCATTCATTCCTCCATAACTTGCTTAAGTTTTAGGAAGGCTTCTCTCTACTTTTTCCTTTAGATCCTTTTTTCTTTCGACTATCCAACATGTCTTTTGGACGGAAAGTTTCAGATGATGCTCATGCATCAATCTTTGATCCGAGCGACCTTGATACTTCCAGCGGCTGCCCTCTTCCCAAGCCGGTCTTTCGACGTTTCCTTACGACTAAGGAAGAGTTCACAGACTACTGTTCAGCCGTGAATGCCGCGGAGGTGCCGCCTTCGAATTTCTGGGTTCCGAAGAGAAATAATCCCCGGAAGAGGGCAGTTGGCATGAGAACGAGTACCGTTGGTTCTCTCGGATATTTGAGAAATACCTGTGCGATCCCCGAGTCGGTTTAGTTTTGCATCCCTGTCCAGGGTAAGGGTGCCGAGGATCCGCCTCCGGGTTATTTTACTTGCTATGAAGCCTTTCTGTTGACCTGCCAGCTATGGTTCTCTATTCCTCGAGCCATTTTTGAATTCTTGGACAGGTTTGGAGTACCATTCGGCCAACTACGCCCTAAAGGCTTACAGCACCTTATCGGGATTCTGGTGTTGGGATACGAACGTGGTATGTTCCTTGATGCGGATTATCTTTTGTCTATATTGACATTCAAGGGGAGAAAGGATGGTTTTTACTTAGCCCCCCGACGGGACATGACGGTTGTTGGCGGGCTTGCCTCGAATGATCACGACTGGATCTATCGTTTCTTTTATGTCAAAATTGACAGCGCATCGGTGGAGGAGAGTTGTATTCCTTTGATTAGGGCTGCGCGGGTGACAAACGGTATTCCATTAACGTGATACCCATATCTATGTAGATATAGGTTTTAACTTTTTTGTTTGTTTCGTAGTGCCTGCCCTTCTGGTGCCGATGCTTGAAGATTTTCCGAAGGTTATGAATCTTCTGCGCGGCGGCCCGCTTCATTGGGGGTATTTTTCTCCGAAAAGGATCCGTCGTGCCGCCGCCTATTATTCGTCCGGTTTTTCTCGCGACGGTCATGCTGATTTTAAGGCGGGCAATGGTGCGGAGGAGAGGGAAAGATCTAGATCTCCGCAGGATAGAGAAGTTCCGATCGACCGCGGTCGGGCATCAAACGAAGATATTGATATCGAGGATCTTATTGATTTTTCGCCCTCCGAATTTGATCCGGCTGAGACGTCATCCCGAGGGCCAGCTGACACACCGTTTGCGAAAGCGTCGAGGCTTTTCAACAAGGTTTGCCTATTCTTTATTATAATTATGTACATACGTTTTTACGAAGGATGTTTGTTCCGTTTCGCAGGGTCTTCACTTTATGAGCGAGGCGGTGAATGCGAATAGTGCGGAGCTTTGCAGGGCTGAATCCAGGGCTGCAGCAGCAGAGGCGGAGGCTGTTCGTATCAGAGGGGATATCGATGCCAGTTTCTCTCGTGCCCAGGATTTGGCTGCAAAGGAGGCCGCTCGTGTGAGAGAAGAGTATGAAGCTGAATCCCGTCGAAGCTTAGAACTTTCCGACACGATGGCTCGCCGTGCTCGTAGGGCAGGCAAAAGAGAGGTCGCTGCGGAGTTGATGGCTCGGCGCGAGCGGTTCGTGCCTCTTTATGCGAAATTTGAAGATGCGCAAAGAGCGAATGGCAATTTCCGCGAGTGTCGGGGCGTAGTTGGGGGTTTGCATCTTACCCAGGAGCCGGACCATTCGTATGAGGCTGCGATTGCGAAGCAGAAGAAGCGTCTAGCTAAGAGAGAGAAGAAGAAGAACAGATCCGCCAACCCTGGGAAGCATATGTGGGATCAGTGGGACCCTATCGTGGTATCGCCGGATTCGGTCGAAGTTGGACCTGAGATCCCGGACGTGGATGGCGAGGTCGATCAGTCCGCTTTTGATGACTTTGATGTGTGATGTTCTTAGTTTTTCGATTTTGTCGTTGTTTTTCTGGGACTGGCCGTTGGTGGCTTTGAATGCTTTTAATAAGAAAATATTTTCTAAGTATGAAATTCGTTTTTTATGTTAGATGTAGAGGAAAGAATACGAGTTTTCATCTCGTACCTAACTCTTCGGTGTAAATCGTCCGATTCGTTAACTCGGGAGATTTCGATTTTCGCGAGTGTTTAGATGTGGGCGAAGAGACATGCCTTTAGGATCTCGATTTATGCCTTGAGACGTTAGCGACCAGTGTGTTGGGTTTAGGGAAAGACCTAGGTTTACTTTCGGATTGGGGCTGTGCGATGACTAATCGGCTTCCGTTTTGCCCGTTGCGATTTTAACCTTATTCCATACCGATTCGTATGGTTGGAATCGAGCATCTCACCGGGAACAATTTCTAAATTGCCCGGAAGTGATGACCAAAAATTGGATTTCTTTTATAGCGGGCTATTTTATCCTCGTCGGATGTATGCGGACCGATAGGTCGGTGCGTTTGTTTAGGACGGCTAGCGTGCTCGACGGGGCCAATCGCCGAGCGTTCGTGTTTTTATAGTCACGGACGGACTTTGGGGAAATATTTTTCTTTGAGAGTTTAGGCGACGTCTCGCCAGTTCTTTCCGAAAAAATTTTTGATATGCGAATTTTTATAAAAACGATTAAGTAGTTGTTACTGCGGAAGCGATTTTCCGGATTGGCGTTTTTCGATGGTAGCGGAGATATTCTAACTATCTTTAATAGAAATTTTGAAAAAAATTTTGTTACAAAGCTAAAAGAAATTTTGTAAAAAATTTTGGGAGTATACGAATACTCGTATACTCACCCACTCCCCCCCCCCTCGTTTTGGAAGGGGGGATAGCTGAACTCGTCTTTAGGCGAGCTGCCTACGTATTCCTTTCGGAAATCAAGCCATCTCGTAGTTCTGATTGTTTGCGCGAGTGTGCTTACTCGGCTGTCGTAGACTTCTCGATCGCTTCAGTCGCGGGATCGATGTCTTTGTCCGGGATTGTCTCCTCCGGTTGGGTGGAAGCGATGGGTNTGGAAGGGGGGATAGCTGAACTCGTCTTTAGGCGAGCTGCCTACGTATTCCTTTCGGAAATCAAGCCATCTCGTAGTTCTGATTGTTTGCGCGAGTGTGCTTACTCGGCTGTCGTAGACTTCTCGATCGCTTCAGTCGCGGGATCGATGTCTTTGTCCGGGATTGTCTCCTCCGGTTGGGTGGAAGCGATGGGTGCGGAGACTTCTGGTTTCTCGGTCGTTGCTTGCTTTGGGTCTTCTTCTATGGGCGGTGGCGTGACCTTTGCCCGTTTTGGTTTCACGATCGCGACCGCCAATTGCCTCAGCTTATGTTCGGCCAGGAAACAAGATCGCGATTGTCTTTGGCATCCCCAAATTACTGCGACCCCCGTGGGCGTCGAGAATTTGATGCCTAAGTGATACGTGGACAGAACCGCCTTCATGGAATTTATCCAAGGCGTGCCCATAATCACGTTGTAGATAGCCGGGAAATCGACTACCGCGAAGTTAACGATTTTCGTCACTTCTTTCGCGGCGACCGGTAGTCGGATTGATCCAAGGGTCATTGACGTTTCGCCGGAGAAACTAGTCAGCGGTTTTGGAATCGGCTCAACTTCCGAGAGGTCGATTCCCATGCGTGCTAGCGTGTTGCGGAAGATGACGTTGACCGTGCTTCCGGTATCAACCAGGTTTCGAGCAACCTCTAGATCGCTTATCACCAAATCGATGACAAGGGGATCGGCATGCGGTTGGTCAATTCCACCGGTTTCAGCATCGTCGAAAGAGATTACCCCTGTCGGAGAATCGTCCATCGGCACCTTCCAACTCGAGCTGGTTTCGGCTTTACGTTGGTAGGCTTTTATAGACGAGACGGTGTCGTTAAAGTATGGCGATTCGCCGATGATCATGTTGATTTTTCGGCGGTTAGCATCGTTACCCTTCTCGTCTACTCTTCGTCCGCGTTTTTCACCCGACTGATTTCCCTGAGGCGGGTTTTGCGTGTTTTTGTCATTCTTCGGGACGCGGTCCGAATCGCGGATGAGATCCTTGACACTGGATATATCGGAGAGCTCTCCCGCGACCAATTTTGCGGCAAGTCTGGCGCCGAGAAGTTTGCCGTTCACGGTGGAATGACCACGGGTTTGGTGGATGTCGCAGAAAGAATTCTCATCGTAATTTGAATTTCTCGTCCACGTGTTACCCGTAGTTTGCCCTTGTTCAGCTTCGGGTTAATGGCGTAGTTATGCGCCCCTCGGAGATCCTGTCCCTCGTGATGGACGAATTTGTCGTTACGAGAGCTTCTCTTTTTCTGCTTCTGCTCGGACGCGTTATCCTTCGCGGATGTTTTCGTTGGCTTATGCTTCTCGGACAGGATTTTAGTCTCCTCTTCGATGGTTATGAAGTCAGTGGCTTTATGGAGCGCATCCTGGATCGTCCGCGGTTTCTCGAGAGTTATCCATTTGCGGAACTTCGATTTATACCAGAGCGATTTCCTTAACGCGTCNTGGTTATGAAGTCAGTGGCTTTATGGAGCGCATCCTGGATCGTCCGCGGTTTCTCGAGAGTTATCCATTTGCGGAACTTCGATTTATACCAGAGCGATTTCCTTAACGCGTCGATGGCGGCTTTGTCGCTAATCCCGCTAACCCTAGCCATGACGAGTTTGAATCTACTCATGAAATCGCGGAGAGATTCGTCCTCCTTATGCACCAAGCTCCAGAGATCGGCGTCGGAGGTTTCCGGGTTAATGAACATCGAGTACTGCTTCAGGAATTCCGAAGCCAGTCGACGGAAACTTCCGATCGAATTTCGCCTAAGTTTGGCAAACCATTCGAGCGCAGCTCCTTCTAGATTTTCGATGAAGAGGCGGCAGTAGCCTGCGTCTTTTTCGTGGTCCTTGAGCTTGCCTCGTCCCATGGTGATCTGGAACGCTTGCAGGTGCGCTTTGGGATCTGACGTCCCGTCTTAAGTTGGCACCTTAAGCTTTCCGGGATCGGGCAGTTTGATCTCGGTGATGCGGGCCGTGAAGGGCGTTTTCCGAGACTCGTACAGTAGCCGATCGATCTCGGGTGCAGCACTGGCAGCGTGATGAATCTGAGATTTCACCGCTTTTACCGCTGCGGCCGTTTTGGTGATGTATTCGCGGAGATCGTGAATCTCGGTCAGATCGCCAGCAGTTTTCCGACCTTGTCGGCGTTTGCTGCGAGTGACCGGAGATCGCTCATCGGCGGTTTTTGCGTATCGCGCGAAGTCGAGTTCCCCTTCGTCTCCAGTAAAGGAACGTTCGGGAGAAGACTACGGTTGAGGACTGCGAGGTTTTCTTCTCCTAGGATGGACGTCGGCGTCTTCGTCTGTTGAGTCGGCCTGGTCGCTCGTTTCCAAGTTGACCCTTTCGATGCCGTCGCCTTCGGTCTCCTGTTCGCGAATAGGAGATTTTTCCGATTCGTTCAGCGTCGTGTCAGGGTTTTCTTTTCCGGAATCTTTTTCCGGTAAGTTGCCCTGATCGATTCTGGGACGATCTGTAGGAGCGCCGAAATCGAGTCTCCTTCCGCGGATCTTGGTAGTTCTGCGGGAGCGAATCGCTCTGGTTCTCGCAGTTAGGGTTTCGACCCGTTTTGCGAGCGAACCAATGAGCTTTTCATGCTCTTCCGATTTTTTATTAAACTCGGAAAGCATCTTTTCGACGGTCTCAGGGTTAGCGTTCGTAGCGTTGGCCGCAGACGCGTCTTTTGGTGGTGGTGTTTCAACGTTGTCGCTTTCGTTGCGAGTTTGGTTGTCACCAGTCATTGTTTCTTCGGTGTTGGACATGTTGCGGCTACGGTGTAAGATAGATCCGACCCCCCTCCTTCTAGCGCCAAACTGTGGGTGTCGAAATCCACCTACTGTCAAATAATCGTAAATAAGGAAACATCGGGAAAACCCTAAGTTTCCAGAGGAACCGGCTATCTGCAGAACCGCACAACAAAGATTAAGATAACAAGAAACTTAGAAACTTTAAATGAATAAATGAAAATCGAGAGCAAAGAGGTTCTTATTATGAATCTGCGTAGAACTGGTACAAATAGAGTAGCCGAAAACTTAAGAACGAAAAACCCTAATTGAGACGCAGCTCGCTAACAGAAAAACAGAAATATTCCTAGATGCTAATTTTGGTGGTGAGAGCTCTGAATTTCGTGTCCATTGCTTCTGCCTTAGACCTCTTATTTATATACTCCTCGCCTTGGCTATCCGATCTTTCCATTTCGCCCAGATTTGACTATATCGGGAATTTTCCATTTTTCTCGATCCTTCCTTTTCTTCCGCGGAAATCTTCTATTTTTCTTCAAACCTTCCTTTTATCTTTAAACTTGACTTTTATTTTCCTCCTGTGAGTAAACCATCAAAACGTTATCGAATCTGCGGGTTAGATTCCGTTAAGATCGCAAGATGGGTTTTTATCGCGTTTTAGGCCCTTCCGGGCCGTTTTGCGATAAATCCGTTTTCCGACTTTTTACGGGATCGTTTCCTGATCTGACATCGTTTTTAATAAATTCCTCGAGTTAATCGTAAGGTTTTACGATTTACTCGACTTTTTATTAAAAACACGTTTTTTACGATTTACTCGACGTTTTTTTATTAAAAACGCGTTTTTATGATTTCAGCGAGAAATCTCGAATAAATCGTATAGTTTAGGCAATGTTCGGTGTTTCGTTTAACCGTTGCCGTTTTATACGATTTCCTCGAGTTCTTCCGAGAAAGCGAAGTTTTACGGTTTTTATCGTAAAACTCGAACGGTAGGTCAGATCGAGATGGAACGGGAGATGTTTCGACCGTGGTTTAGAACGCGACCTCGTCGAAAGACGTAAGTTTCGAACCGTCGAGCATCTCCTAGTTCGCCGATGGGCGAACTAGGATGTACCTCCTAGTTCGCCCATCGGCGAACTAAGCCGGGCCGACTTAGTTCGCCGATGGGCGAACTAGACAAGTATCTCTTAGTTCACCCATCGACGAACTAAGCCGGGCCGGCTTAGTTCGCCGATGGGCGAACTAGTTGAGTGTCTCCTAGTTCGCCCATCGGCGAACTAAACTGGCTTGGCTTAGTTCGCCCATGGGCGAACTAGTCGTGACTTGTTCGCGCTTTAGGGCTGTTTCGGTTTTTTGCGGTTTCGTAAAACGATTCTCGAGTTTTATAAAACGATCTTCGGATTTCATAAAACGATCTTCGAGTTTTATAAAACTATCTTCGAGTTTTATAAAACGATATTCAAGTTTTATAAAACGATCTTCGAGTTTTATAAAACGATCTTCAAGTTTTATAAAACGGCTTTTCGAGTTTCATAAAACGATCCTTGAGTTTTATATAACGATCTTCGGATTTCATAAAATGATCTTCGGGTTTTATAAAACGGCCTTTCGAGTTTTATAGAACGATTCTCGAGTTTTATAAAACGACCTTCGGGTTTTATAAAACAATCTTTGGGTTTTATAAAACGATCTTCGAGTTTTATAAAACGATATTCGAGTTTTATAAAACGATCTTCGGGTTTTATAAAACGATCTTCGAGTTTTATAAAACGATCTTCGAGTTTTATAAAACGATCTTCGGATTTCATAAAACTACTCCTCGGATTTTATAAAACTGTTCCTTTTGTATTTTTGCGGGGAGTTTTGGTTATTAATTCGGTCGTACCGATTTTGACCCCAACAGCGAACTAGTCAGGGTGTTCCTAGTTCGCCTGCTGGCGAACTAATCTGACCTGGCTTAGTTCGCCAGCAGGCGAACTAGTCGTGACTAGTTCGCGTTTTGCGGCGGTTTCGGTTTTTTGCGATTTTGTAAAACGATTCTCGAGTTTTATAAAACTGTTCTTCGAGTTTTTATAAAACGATCTTCGAGTTTTATAAAACGGTTCTTCGAGTTTTTATAAAACGATCGTCGAGTTTTATAAAACGTTCTCGAGTTTTATAAAATGATTCTCGAGTTTTATAAAACGATTCTCGAGTTTTATAAAACGACTCTCGAGTTTTATAAAACGGTTCTTCGAGTTTTTATAAAACGATCGTCGAGTTTTATAAAACGATTATCGAGTTTTATAAAATGATTCTCAAGTTTTATAAAACGATTCTCGAGTTTTATAAAACGATCTTCGAGTTTTATAAAACGATTCTCGAGTTTTATAAAATGATCTTCGAGTTTTATAAAACGATTCTCGAGCTTTATAAAATGATTTTTGCGGAAAGTAATGATTCCATTTTTACAGAAGTTAGCGTAGACGTTGACTTCGAGATTACGGTTTTCGACACCAACAGTTAGCCCCCCAGCCCGCAATTTCTTGAGGAAATTTTGCAGGCGAATGGAGTTAGCTTTTAATTGGAATCTACGGCTGAGATTTGTCTCATTACGAGGGAGAGCTCTCTTTTTTCTATAAGTATTGGATCATTACTTCTTATATCTTCCACCTCTCAAGTTTCTCTCCAACTTCTCTCTAGGAAAATTTTCAAGATGTCTTCTTCCCAAGGTGATCAACAAAACTGTGAGGTCCCATCCGGTGACAACCCTAAGGTACATCCGCAGGATGCTCGGATTTCCGAATTTCTCTTGTTTCAAGACGAGATGGACCGTAGCGATGCTGAGGAAGACGCCGTGTCGAGCGACGTACCCCCGGTAGATCCATCCGTCCTTGCGAAGGAGGTCAAGGCTATTTTGGACGAAACGACAGATACGGTAGCGGATTCCTCGACGGGCGCTGCTATTGAACTGTCAGGTGTGCCTGCTGTTTCGCCCCTCCTTGCAGCCGAAAACGTTGCTATTTCTGCTGAGGTCGGAATAGCCGTAGCTCCTACCATGGTAGAGTCGGTCGTGTCTCCAACCGTGGTCAAACCGGTTGCGGCTCTCACCGCCGTCGAATCGGTTATGACTCCTGCCGCAGTCGAACCGGTTGCAGCTCCTACTGCGGTTGATCCAGTCATGATTCTGGGGCCTCCTGCTCCGGCCAAGAGGGTGATTGTCGTGGGACTTCCGGCTCTTAGCGCGACGCTGCCTGCTTCAGCGAAAGGCCGCAAGAGAACTCGTCTGAACCCTGATGCTCCCACGAGAAAGAGAGGCATGAAGGGTTCCGAGACTGGAGCTTCATCTAGCGAGGCACCGAGCTCGATGTCGATGTCGCAGCAACGTACCAAGGTACAGGTTTGCAAACATACGTTTTAAAGAATATATTCGTAGCTGACCATCTTTCTTGGTTTTTCTAGTTTGTTTCGTTGATCGATGGGATGATCAAAGAGTGTGGGTCCGAAGTTGAGCGTTTAGCCAAGGAGTTGGCCGAGTCGCAGGAGAGGTCGGCTCAGCTTGAGGGGAAACTGAAGGTGATAGAAGACGTGCGTTACGCGGAGGTGTCTCGATTCGAGGCTCAGATTAGCGATCTGGAGCGCGATCTCGGAAAGACCGCGGTCTCTCTGATCAAGGCGAAGGATGAAAAGAAATCCAAGGCTTCAGAGCTGCGCAGACTTCAGCGCAAGATGAAGAGTTTCGAGGAATCGGCTGTCCGCGTGACTGAAAGATCTAATCTTGTCGAGGGAGCGATTCCGATCCAAGTCTTGCTGCCGAAGACGTACCTCAGCCTGATGCGGACAAGAGCGACGACCCGGAGGTTGCTGTCGAGGGTGAAGGTAATGCGATGGATGAGGATGAGGCTCCGTGTGCGGAGGATGATGTAGTCTCGTACGGGACTTAAAAATTAGATTTTTATATGTTTGGCTGACTATGGCTTCTGTACTTGTTCGGGACTGGCCTTCTACGGCTTTGTATCCCTCGTTGCTTCGGCAACTTTTTTTTTATATTTTCGTAATGGACAATCAGTTTTTATTTAAACCTTCTGTTTTGAGTTGATATTGTGGGAGGTCCGCGAGTTGTCGTCTCTTATTCCGTTCCCTTAGTGGATCGCCTTTTTCGTTTGCTCGTTTTAAGATGTTTAGTAAATCGAGTGAGCGTTTAGATATAGACGAAGAGACATGCCTTTAGGATCTCGATTCATGCCTTGAGACGTTAGCGACCAGTGTGCTGGTTTAGGGCAAGACCTAGGTTTACTTTCAGATTGAGGCTATGCGATGACTAGTCAGCTTTCGTTTTGCCTGTTGCGATTTTAACCTGATTCCATACCGATTTAGAATCCGCGATAGGTTCTCGGCTTATACGATTCGTCTGGTTGGAACCGAGCATCTCACTGGGAACAATTTCTAAGTTGCCCGGAAGTGCTGACCAAAAGTTTGGATTTCCTTTATAGCGCTATTACCCTTGTGTCAGGTGTTCGAGAGCTATCTCTGCTAGTTTGTTGTGATAAGCAACAAACTTTTTAGGCGATAGATGTTTACGTTGTTTTGGCCTTCGCGAAGGATACATGTGTTAAGAAGTTTTGCGTAATTTTATAGTCGCGGACGGACTGTTTATTGTTTTTGAAGAGGAACGTTTTTCCGAACATTGGCGACGTCTCGCTATATTCAGAATTCCCTTTTCTTTCGATGCGTTTGCTGAAAAAGTTTGAGAAATTTCGAGTTTGAAATTTTGGGAGTATAGGAGTATACGTATACTCACCTACTCCCCCCCCTTTTTAAACGAGCGGGACAGCTGGTCTTGTCTTGCGACAAGATGCCTACGCACCCTTTTAAGGGGATCAAGCCGTCTCGTAGTTCAGTGTTCTGCGGGCGTGCCGCCTAGTGATAGTATTTTTGGGGGTGCATCGTCGTTCCACGATATGGGAATTTTGATGTCCTGCATGTTTGCGATTTCGTATGCTCCGGGTCGGACTACTTTTATGACCTTGTACGGTCCTTCCCAGTTTGCTCCTAGTTTACCGGCGTTTCGTTCTGCGGTGTTCCGGAAGACTTTTCGTAAGACTAGCTCGCCTTCGTGAAATCTGCGGTTCCGTACGTTTGCGTTATAGTACTTTGCGACCGCTTGCTGATAATTTTGAATTCGAACGAGTGCCTGATCCCGCTGTTCGTTAATCAGATCGAGTTCGTCGAGAAGCATTAAGTTATTTGCCTCTTCTCTTTCTGGGAGCAGTCTTCTGCGTACTCCTGGAAATTCGACTTCCGCGGGAATCATGCATTCCGTCCCATATACGAGGGCAAAAGGAGTTTCGCCTGTTGCTCGCCTCGGGGTTGTGCGGTGTGACCATAAAACTCCTTCGAGTTCTTCGGCCCACTTTCCCTTTTTGGAGTTAAGGCGTTTCTTGAGACCGTCGAGGATAGTTTTATTAATAGTCTCGGCTTGTCCGTTGCCATGAGGATATCTTGGAGTCGATTTTGTCAATCATATTTTCCATTTTTCGCAAAAAGCTTCGAATCTAATCAAGATAAATTGGGATCCATTATCCGTCACGATTTCGCATGGTACTCCATGTCTACAGACTATGTTTCTCCATACGAAACTTTCTACCTGGGCGTCTTTGAAGCTTGCGTAAGAATCGGCTTCGACCCATTTAGAGAAGAAGTCGGTCAGAACCAGAAGGAAGCGATTTTGTTTTGACGCGTGCATTGGCCCGACTATATCCATCGACCACCGCATGAACGGATACAGTGCCGAGATAGATGAAAGTACTTCAGCGGGCTGGTGAATAATCGGAGCGTGCCGCTGGCATTTCTCGCATTTTCGCGAAAATATTCGCAATCTTTTACCATCGTTGGCCAGAAATATCCGTGGCGTTTGATCTTTATCGCGAGAGATCTCCTCCCGGAGTGGTTTCCGCAAGATCCGAAGTGCACTTCCTGCATTACCCGCTGCGCCTTCTCCCCTTGCACGCAAGTCATTAGTGGTCCGGAGAATCTCCATTTGTAAAGTTCTCCGTCAACTACAACATACCGTGCGGCCTGAGTTTTTACCTTTCGGGTTGCCCACTTTTCCGGTGGGAGTTCTCCGTTAGTTATGTATGCGAGAATTGCTTCCATCCACGGACGATCGAATCCGTAGTCAGATTGATCCTTGGCTGGATGGTTTTCCTCCATATCGTCCTCTGGTTCATTGATCAGGTTTACGACTATGGGCGGTCCGATGCTAGGGTGTTCGATGAATTCAACGGGAATTACCCTGCTCACACCAGGATCCGAGCTGGATGCTAAGGCGGCCAAGGCGTCTGCATGGGCATTTTCCGCTCGAGGAATTCTAGGCAGGGAGAATTGATCGAACTTCTGAGTTAGATCTTTTACCAAGATCAGATACGCTTCCATTCTCTCGTCCCTTGCTTCGTATTCTCCGCTGAATTGACTAGCCACTAGCTGGGAGTCGCAGTATGCGTGAAGATTACGAATCTTCAGTCCTTGAGCTAATCGTAGTCATGCGACCAAGGCCTCATACTCGGCCTCGTTGTTCGAAGCGTGGAAAATTAATCGGAATGATTGTTCCAATACTTCTCCTGTTGGGGATGCAAGTCGGATGCCAATCCCAGAGCCTTGTTTGGATGAGGATCCGTCAACGTATAAGATCCAAGTCGAGTTCCACTATGAAGTCCGCGAGTACTTGCGACTTAGCGCAAGTCTTGGCGCGATATTCAATATCGTACTCGCTCAGCTCGATCGCCCATTTTGCTAATCTTCCCGACTGGCTGGGACTATGCAAAATGGTGCGCAGAGGGAACGAAGTGGGCACGGCGATGGTGTGAGATTGAAAATATGGTCTCAATTTTCTTGCCGACATGACTACGGCCAAAGCCAATTTCTCCATCATCGGATATCGCGTTTCTGCGTCCAGTAGAGTCTTACTTACGTAAAAGATCAGTTTTTGTTCGCCGCGTTCCTCCCGAATAAGGACGCAACTCACGGCGGTTGTTGATATCGCGATATAGAGGAATAATGGTTCTCCTTCTACAGGCTTCGCGAGTACTGGCGGGGTAGCTAGGTAATGTTTCAGCTGTTGGAAAGCTTTCTCGCATTCTTCTGAGCATTCGAAGTTTTTGTTTCCTTTCAATGTTTCGTAGAAAGGTAGACATTTTTCCGTTGATCGCGAGATAAAATGGTTAAGTGCTGCGACCCTGCCGGCCAGTCTTTGTTCTTCGCGTTTCGTCCTGGGAGAGACCATCTCTATTAGCGCCGTGATTTGTTTCGGGTTAGCCTTGATCCCGCGGTAAGTGACGAGGTACCCTAGAAATTCTCCGGACGCGACGGCAAACCGGCACTTTGCCGGGTTTAACTTCATGTTATGAAGATTGAGCCTTTCGAAACATTCTTGGAGGTGTACGACGTGGTTTTGCTCTTCGAGTGATTTCACGAGCATATCGTCAATGTACACTTCCATTGTTTTTCCGAGTTGCTCGGAGAACATTCGATTGACGAGTCGTTGGTAAGTCGCACCGGGGTTCTTTAGACCGAAAGGCATCACTTTATAGCAATAGGTTCCCCGGTCAGCTATGAATGCGGTTTTCTCCCGATCGTCAGGATTCATCATGATTTGATTGTATCCTGAGAAGGCGTCCATGAAAGATAAAAGTTTTTTCCCCGCGGTCGCCTCGACTAAACGATCGATGTGTGGCAGCGGATAGCTATCTTTTGGACATGCTTTATTGAGATCGGTGAAACCGACGCAGACTCGCCATTTTTCGTTCTTTTTCTTTACGATGATGGGATTGGCGAGCCAGTCAGGATACCGAACTTCCGTGATCGATCCTACTTTGAGGAGTCTGTCTGACTTCGCTGTTGACCGCTTCAGCGTGTTCTGGCCCCAGTTTTCGTCTTTTTTGTTTGACGGGTTTGGATGTTGGGTCAACGTTAAGTTCGTGACATGTGATGTTGATGTCGATTCCTGGCATATCTTCGGCAGTCCAAGCGAACGTATTCGAGTTTTGCTTAAGACATGTCAGGAGTTCGACTTTCAAGGTCTCACTCAGGTTCGCACCGATTTCGACGCAGCGTTCTGGAAATTTCTCGTCGATGCACACTGAGATGACAGGTTCGCAAGTTGGCTCGCGTTTACCCTCCAAAGCCTCGGCCACCTTGCAACTGCCAGAAGAGTTCCGTTTTATCTTGCTCTGGGGCGTTGTCGAGGGACGTCAACTTCTTTTTCTTTTTAGAAGAAATATCCACCGCTATATTTTTTCGTTTTAAATCCACGGCGTAGCAAACTTGCGAGGTCCTCCGATTCCCCCATATAGTCTCGATTCCGCATGGATTCGGGAACTTGAGACACATATGGTACGTCGAAGGAATCGCTTGCATCGAATTTAACCACGGTGTCCCTACGATCGCGTTGTAAGACATAGGTCGATCGACGACTTCGAATTCGACGTTTTTCACTATGCTCCCGGCGCGAACTGTCATGGTGATTTCTCCCGAGAGTCCTACAAGCGGGCTTACGTTTTCCGTGATTTCAGACGGATCGATTTCCATTCTCTCGAGAGTATTTTTGAAGATGATATCAGTCGAGCTTCCGGTATCGACTAATATCCTCGCGACATCCATATTCTGGATCGTCAGCTCAATAACGAGAAGATCATTGAGAGGTTTGATCGAATCGATCGTCACTTTTTCTCGAACGAGATGACGTCGTCGTTCAGATTAGTCATGTTGTTTCTCGTTCGTTTTAGAGATTATTGTGTAAGAGAATCCGACCCCCCCCCCCCGCCTCCTTCTAGCGCCAAACTGTGGGAACCGAAATCCACACTGTCGATTTTCCGTCAAATATGGAAACTTAGGAAGAAACCCTAATTTTCCCGAGGTCCTGGATCTCTGCGAAATCACTAAAACAAACGAAATTAACAGAATATGGATGAATAACGAAGAACAGAGAATAAAGAATTTGTATGAAAGCTTTTATTAAGTAAGAAATCGACAACTGTTACAAAGAGAATTGAAGAACTTAGAAGTCGAAACGTTCTAAGGACCTGGATTGCTATTCTAAACGCTAAGTCCTAAATTCCTGAGCTAACAGCCGCCTTTTTAGGTCTGATTTTCGTCCCCCTCCTCTTCCCTATGCTTCTGGCTTATATACTCCTTTCCCAAGCGGCTCAATCTTTCCATTTTTCCCGGATTCAAGGTTATCGGGAAACTTCCTTTTATCTCCATCGTTCCTTTCTTCCCGCGGAAATCTTCTATTTATCTTCAAACTTGCCTTTTATTTCCCTTCTGCGAATAAACCGTCAAAACGTTATCGTATCTTTGGGTTTGATTTCTTTAATATCGCGAGATGGTTTTTTTATCATGTTTTAGGACCTTTCAGGCTGTTTTAAGATTTTATACGAGATCGTTTCCTGATCCGATGCCGTTTTTATGATTTTCTCGATGTTTTTTATTAAAAACGCGTTTTTTATGATCTTAACGAAAAATCTCGGATAAATCGTATAGTTTAGGCGATGTTCGGTGTCTTGCTTAACCGTTACCATTTTATACAATTTCTTCGAGTTCTTTTCGAGAAAGCGGAGTTTTACAGTTTTTATCGTAAAACTCGAACGATAAGTCGGGTCGAGACGAAACGAGAGACATTTCGGCCGTGGTTCAGAATGCGACCATGTCGAAGGGCGTAAGTTTCGAATCGGGGATGCGGGAGATCGAGGCTCGGGATGATCGGTTCAGCGTACGGAGAATCGAGCCGGTCCGGTCCAGCTGTCCGAGGAGCTTCTATTTCGCCTGCTGGCGAACTAAGCCAGTTTGGCTTAGTTCGCCAGCAGGCAAACTAGTCAGGCTGTTCCTAGTTCGCCTGCTGGCGAACTAGTCGAGAGGCTCCTAGTTCGCCATCAGGCGAACTAGTCGAGAGGCTCCTAGTTCACCAGCAGGCGAACTAGTCGTGACTAGTTCGCGTTTTGCGGCGGTTTCGGTTTTTTTGCGATTTTGTAAAACGATTATCGAGTTTTATAAAACGGTTCTTCGAGTTTTTATAAAACGATCTTCGAGTTTTATAAAACGGTTCTTCGAGTTTTTATAAAACGATCGTCGTGTTTTATAAAACGATTCTCGAGTTTTATAAAATGATTCTCGAGTTTTATAAAATGATTATCGAGTTTTATAAAATGACTCTCGAGTTTTATAAAAAGGATCTTCGAGTTTTTAATAAAACGATCGTCGAGTTTTATAAAACGATTCTCGAGTTTTATAAAATGATTCTCGAGTTTTATAAAATGATTCTCGAGTTTTATAAAATGATCTTCGAGTTTTATAAAACGATTCTCGAGTTTTATAAAACGATTCTCGAGCTTTATAAAATGATTTTTGCAGAAAGTAATGATTCCATTTTTACAGAAGTTATCGTAGACGTTGATTTCGAGATTACGGTTTTCGACACCAACACACAGTCCAACCAAGGCACTGCAAACGATGACAGCGCCTTACCCATTCATGCGCTGGGCAATGGACATCATCAGACCAATGCTCCAATCCCGACAGAAGCTTTACATCCTAGTGCTCACGACTACATACCGAAATGGATAAAAGCCGAATCCTACGCATCGATCACCGAGAGGGAAGTCCAAAAGTTCGTCTGGAAAAACATCATCTGTCGCCATGGATTACCTTACGAAATCGTCACAGACAATGGCTCTTAGTTCATCACGCAAAATTTTTGCGAGTTCTGCAACAAGTGGAGGATCTGACTAAACATGTCTACTCCTCACTGCCCACAGAGCAATGGCCAAGCCAAGTCCTCCAACAAGACGATCATCGACGGAATCAAGAAGAGGCTCAACTTGAAGAAGGTTTGTTGGGCCGACGAACTAGACGGAGTCCTCTGGTCGCACTGGACAACGCCGCGAGGAGCCACCAATGTGACTCCATTCTCTCTCGCTTACGGACTCAAAGCCATGGCACCAGCAGAAGTAAACGTCACTAGTCTAAGACGATCGAGGATGCTAGAACACGTCGAACTTAACAGCGAAATGCTCCTCGGTGCTATCGAGGAGAAACGAGATCAGGCCTTGCTTCGCATCTAGAACTATCAGCACCAGATCGAGAAATACTTCAACAAGAAAGTTCGTTCCCGACCGGTAGAACTGGGAGATTTAATGCTGCGTAAAGTTTTTGATAATACGAAGTAACCGAACGCGGGCAAACTCGGTGCCAATTGAGAAGGCCCATACAAGATTGTCAAAGTCATTAAGACCGGCGTCTATCACCTGGAAACTTCAGCCGGCGAGCAGGTGCCGTGTGCTTGGAACTCAATGCATCTAAGGCGCTACTACGCCGCATGACCGACTCCTCGTACCACTTATAAAAAAAAAGCCGAGCTAATGACTCCCACTCACTTTATCTCGCCGAGTAGACATCCCCACGGTTGTCTACTCGACACATCGAACTACGAATGGCTTGATCCTTCAGGTACGTAGGCAACCTAAACCGGTCCAGCTATAACCTTAAAAACGAGTAAATGCGTTCTTCAGCCACTTTGATCCTCTTTCAAGGTACGTAGGCAGCCTTCACCGGTCCAGCTATAACCTCAAAACAATACCATCACGATGCCTACGCCCCAGCTTCCCGATATGCAAAGGAACAGCAGATCGCGTACTGGCACTCGCAATATTTCATTGAGAATGCCCTGATTAGACATATTCGACGAGCTCCGTTAGTCGTAATCAACTCCAACTAACAAAGAGACGACCAAGCTCGATTTCGTGATAATTCCTAGAGTAGGGATCGGCCGACCTAAGCTCTACGGAATTACTTCTCGACAACTCGAAACCCTTGTCGGCCTAAGTAAAGTGTAATCTCAACGTTGTCGCATAGTCGAGGTCACACCTATCCGACTAGCACTACGCAAACGAGATGAAAGGGTCAAACTCGGATAACAACGGAAATTACTTTGGAGATCAAAGAACTCTGATAAACCCTTTGAATTTAAAATCCCGAGACGAACACCCGCTTGGGTATACTAGTTAAAACTCTAAATTCAAAAAAAAACATTAAGGCAAAAACTCAACCGAGTCCAAGGTTCATAGAAAGACAAAAGCCTCTAAGGCAAATATCAAAATAAGTTTAAGTTTTACACAACTAAGGAACCAAAGCCGAAAGCAACCCCACAAACGGGGTGAACAAAAAAAGAAAGAAAAGATTACTGCAACAGACTAAGGCTCCTTGGAAACTGATGTTTCATCAGCGTCATCGCGAGCGTCCGTCTCTCAAACTTAGAAGCGTTGGTCGACGAAGCCTGGCGACTCGTGCCTTGATGACCCGTACTCTGATGTTCCTCCGGATTCTTCTCATTGGCTCTGGCCTTGTCACTCTTGAAGGGTTTTTCCTTACCGTCCCCAGAACCGTCGAGACCCGATATGTCAAATTCCTCGGAAGAGTCGGAGACGTGCCAGACGCAGCGAAGCCGAGCAGCGACTTCAGGATCGAGCTGGTTCAAATTCAATCCACTCGGGTCGAATCTAGCATTTGGAGCCTTACCTTAGCCAGCCACGATGAAAGAGAGAACCGTCTCATTGACATATCTTGAGTTTAGCACCAGTGGAGACAAAGCGTAATCGCTATGATCGGGCGACCCAAGGTAAAGCCTTTCAGCCTCTGCCTTATGGATCTTCTCTTCCTCCAGGAAAGAGTCTATCGTCGCCTGCGGGATTGCCTACCCTTCTTCCTTGAGCATCTCTAAGCACTTCTGTCTCCCGAAAGCTTGGCTCCAGAGACATCGCACATCATCATACGCCTCCAACTTCGCCTCGCGAGCCTTGATTCGTTTGAAGCACGCATTCGCTTTATTGGCCATTTCAGCCTGGACCTTTGCTCGCTCACGAGTAACCTCAACGAGCCGAGATCCCCTTAGATGAGAAACTTCTTCCTCTCTCTCTTTGGCAACCTTAGCTATCTTTAGCAACTTCCAACTCCTTAGAAACGTCCTCAAGCTCCTTCGCCTGAGCTTCACCCCGGCTAACCGCCTGAGCCTTAATATTTTCCGCGTCTTCGAGTGAAGCCTTGAGCGTAGCAGAACGCTTCCGCTCAGCAATGATGGTATCCTGAGCCTCCCCAAGACTGGCGTATGTGGACTTAAGCTCAGCATCATACTTCCCGACCAAGGAGTTCATGCCATCATCAGCCTGCAAACAGAAAACTTGTGGCTTAAGTGGTGAAAGACGAGACGATCACCATCAAGAAAAAGGGGGAAGGAAAACTTACCGCTTCTTTGAGCCGAGTAACGTCCAGATAGGCATCCCAGAAGAATAGCTGATCAAACGTCGGGAGTACCCTTGGATCGTGAACGCGGGCCTGCTCACTCGAAGGGCCAGTTCCCGCGGAGTCCAGCACTCCTATCTCAGAGCTGACCTTCTTCTTTTTCTTCTTCTTCTTATTTTTTGAACCCTCCGAAGGAACGACGTGCTGCCTCTACAGGGAGGCCTTCGCTTGTCGGATTTTCCAGACTACGATCAAGACCCGCATTGGTCGCCCCTTCAGTAGGGCGTTCAACCTCAGGCTCATCCTCAAGGCGAGGAACGTCTCTCGATCCGGAAGCATTCTCCGTAGAATTAGACGTTTTCTTCTTAGTAGGGGATTCGACGGGCTGAACATCCTCAGCCACCTTGAGGTCTTCGACCTGGTCCTCAGACTCGTCCACCCGCGGCCTTTTCTGACCTCCACCCGTCGGATCAGATACCTCTGCGCTAGCATCCCTGGCAGGAGAAGGGATGATCCGATCGGATGGCTCTCCCCCCTCCGAGCTCAAAACCGTCAACCATGTTCATAATACGGCACCTTGAGAGGACTCTCCTCGCTTTGCCTTGATGGCCTTGGAAAGATCATGAAGTGCTTTCATCACGAATGCCTCGTTAATCACTCGTTGTTCTTTCTTTGAGAAAAGACTTGACCTTTTCTTGCTCGTTAGGCCCTGGCACGGAAGCTTGGAATCCCAGTCACCTGCATAAGTCCCAACTGTCGAAAAGTAACCGACGAGACGGGAAACTGTCTACCTCGGTCGATACAGTCTAAGGCTCGACTTATCCTTTCCTTGCTTATCTCAGGCCAACGTTGTTGACCGTGCTCAACCAAAGCTCGAGCGTTGGAGTAGAACTGCTCTGGGATGTCTGACGAAAATAATGGATGATCAACTACACAAAAAGAAAAGGACAGTTAGATAACACAAAACGTTTAAAAACCGAGACGAGCTATCTACCAGTTTGCCAGTTTTAATACGTTCGAAACTCCTCCCCGGGGGGTTCAACGAAGGTGTGTTCATCAGACTTGACGAAGAAGTATCTGTGCTGCCAAATCGGAGTCTTGATCGGATGACCAGTGATAATGTTATAATTCGTCCTCATCTTCACCGAGTAGAGGCCATGATCCAAAGGAGTTATGGATGTCAACTCTTCAAATGCTCGAACACATAGGGATATGCCGATCTCAGCAGCCATCACCATTAACGCAACCGCCATACGAAACGATCCGTTTACCATCTGATTGATGGCAACGTCGCGACGAGAGACGTAAGAGGTTATCAAGCAAAGATCGGAAACCAAATTCTGGTGTGGCTCCCAAAATAGGACTGGTAAACGCATTGATATCCAACAGGAGGCGACCAGGACGCTGATCGCTGGTCAAAATCAGATAAGTCACACCAACCGTGTTACAAGCTATGAGTAGATTCTCCACCGACTCAACAGTTGCCTCTGTCGCGTTCATGTTCGTCCATGACTAACCATCGACCTTGCCAGGACGCAACAATTCATGGGGAACTACAGACCCTCTCTCGAAAACCCCTTGTACCAAGTAGCGAGTCGGAGCAGGGGGAAGTCCTTCCTCCCTTACTCGTCTCGCATTATCCGATACATATTGAACAGGCCCGGGTCGGTTAGAATTTACTCGTCGCCTTCGGTTGGAGTTTGTTTGCGACGCCCTAGATCGCGACGAATGAGGTTGCCTGATCCGAGGATCATTTAACATCTCCGCAGAAACGTATCCTGCACCATCACCTCTGAGCTCTTTCTCGCTATCTACAACCAAGAGTCGTTGAGACAAGCTGAGACCCTCCACATCCATTAGTGCATCCCCACGCACTAAATCGAAATCCTCTAAAGGTTCATTTTTCAGAGTAAAGAGCTGAGATACTCTTAATGAGGGAAAAAGTGATCTAGCATACTCTTACAAAATCTGGAGTACTCTTATCTATTCTGATACTCTTCATCTCGATGGGCCAAGTTTGAAAGTTCCCCTATCTACTTGACCAATCAAAACACTCCTCTACTTGACCAATAAAAAAAAGCGCAATTTTTCTCTCTCCTAACTACTTCTTCTCTGAGTTTTTTCTTCTCTTCCGGTTTGGCTTGTCGAATTAAGCTCTGCTGTAGTCACTCCTCAATTTCGTTCAAATCTTCATTTGTAAAGGCTGCGGCTCGCTTGGATGCTAAACCAGTGAATCCCCAACTCAGGTGAAATAAAACTTCAGGTAAAGCATTATCTTGGTCTTTAATTCATCTTATAACCAGTCGAGTCGAATGAAAATGCTGCTTGTTACGTTGGGATACGTAGATATCGAATATTTGGGTTGTCGATTAGGGGAGAACGGGAAAGATTTGAGAGTAGGATGGTGTGTTTGTTATGATATTGGATTAATAACCAGAAATGTCGGGAGTCAAAGCTGAATTCCGGAATGAATAGGGTGAAACTGGTAGACTATAAAAGTGTAATAAGGTGATTAGATGAAACTGGTATACTATAAAAGTGTTGAAACTTTACTCTTGACAAAAATGTGTAAAAGGGTATAACTTAGTATTACTTTAATAGCAAAACTGTATAATTAAGATTAAATTTAATTGTATAATTTTTATTTGGTACAACAGATAATGGGTTATTCTTCTACAAACATACACTTTGACTATGATGGACATTATGCGAAATCTGGTGATGATTATGAATGAATTTCAAGCGATGGTCATTTGTATGGTATATCCTTTAAGACATCATCATTGGATGAGATCACTCATTCGTTTTTGAAAGAGAGGATATGCAAGAAGAAGAGCATAGATCCGTTTTTAAAGAGGCTGAATCTTAGTTACATTCCACTGGTAGTAGAACCTAAGAGGCAATCATATATTTTGGATGATGAAGATGTGTTTGTGTATCTAACATCAGTGGATAAAGAGGGAAGAAGAAGTATTTTGCATGTAGAGGTCATCGAAGGAATGGAAATAGTTCCAGTAATGGAGCAACAATCAGTAGTTGAGAAAGAAAGCTCATATGGTGGAAACTATAGTGAGCTTGCGAGTGGATTACCCGAAGTTGAAGAAGCAGAACTATATCTACCAGAGGCTGAAGGGGTGGAGAATTTTGTTACTAGAGAAGCAGAGGAAAGGGAAGGGGGCATTGATGTTATTAATGGAGAAGCCGACGAAAGAGGCATTAATGTTCTTATTGGAGAAGCCGGTGAAGGGGGCATTGGTATGGACAACATCGTTGACGATGAGGGCGAGGTGGATAACTCCATGGGTGTTCGTCATGTTTGGGACTATGTTGAGCTCTCACGTGTTGGAAAAGAAATTCCAGTGGTTAAAGAGTGGGAAGATGGTTTGGGTATTGAGTTGTTACAAGAATTTCCGAGTAAAGAAGCTGTGAAAAATATGATTAATAGAGCATCACAGCTGAACTGTTTTGGAATTAGTATCTCCAACTCAGACAAGAGTCGATATGTGGTGAAATGTCGGTTAGCAGCTGAAGGTTGTAAATGGGGTGTGAGAGCTACAAAGATAAATAATTCTGAAGTGTTCACGATTAGAACATACATGAAGATGCATTCATGCTCTCACGCAACTTCATGTACTGGAGTCAAAAGGAAAGTTACCCCAAGATGTGTTGCATCCATAGTGCACAAGGATTATCCGGGACTATATGAGACACCAACTGCGAAAATCCTGCTCGGTCTGGTGAAAAGGAAATTGGGTGTGGAAGTGTCGTATACGACATGCTTGAGAGGAAAAAATCAAGCTGTTGCGGATTTGCGTGGTGATCCCGAGAAAGGATACAAAATATTGCCTTCTTAGTTGTATATGTTAGAGAAGGTGAACCCGGATACAAAAAAAAAGTTTGTTACTGGATGAACACAAGCGGTTCAAATACCTATTTGTTGCGTTGGGAGCCTCCACTGAAGGGTTTGAATTCATGAGAAAAGTCATCATTGTGGATGCAACTTTCTTGAAGACTGTTGAAGGTGGTTGTTTAGTTATTGCCACGGCTCAGGATCCAAACCTTCACCATTATCCAATTGCTTTTGGTGTCGTTGATGGGGAGAAAAAAGAAAGTTGTAATTGGTTTTTCACGACGCTGAAAACTGTTATTCCAGATTCGACGGAATTGGTGTTTGTTTCAGACAGAAATGCAAGTCTGATAAACGATGTTTCTGAAATGTATCCGCTGTCTAAACATGGGTATTGTATCTGGCATCTATCGCACAATGTGAAAGGTCATGTCAGACATGGGAGGGACGAAGTTGCGAAACAATTCAGAAAAATTGCATGTCTTTATTCAGAGAATGAGTTTGAAATGCAGTTGCAAGATTTTAGGGAGAGGTATCCAGCGTGTGGTAAGTATGTTGATGATACTGCCGATGTCAAAAATTGGGCGAAGTGTCATTTCCCCGGTGCAAGGTACAACATAGACACCTCTAATTGTGTGGAGTCATTGAATGCGCTATTTAAAAAGGCATGAATCATGTCTTTATTGCCTATGCTTGATACAGTTATTGACAAAATGGCTGAGTGGTTCAACAGACATAGGAAGGATGCAGCAGCCGGACCGGCATCTTGAAAATTGGCTCCTTTACTGGAGAACAAAATCCATGACAGAACACCGAAAGGTCAAGACTTGATGTGATTCCGCTGAATACTTTTCAGCTTGAATACCGTGTTATTGGAGAAGATGGGAAGACTTATTTGGTAGATTTGCATAAGAAAACGTGCTGTTGCAGGAAGTTTGATATAGATAAATACCCGTGTAGACATGCAATAGGAGCTATCATCAAGTGTTTGAAGCATGATAGACCAATACAGGTGAGTGACATGTATGATTTCGTCTCGGATTATTACTTCATTAGAGTGTGGGCTTTGGCGTATCGAAGGATTGTATATCCAGTCCCTCATATGTTTGATTGGATGGTTCCAAAAGAAGTCGCGGATAAGTGTCCCTTACCTCCAGAGTATGTGAAAAAAAAAAGACATCAGGAAAACAGGTTTCCTTCGGCAGGAGAAAGATGGCCACGTCCCCGTCGTAATAAGTATAACCCGGATATTGCCTTGGCAAGCTATTTCAACTGCTCGCAGGGAACTCAAGGAACAGAATGATTACGGGGAACACAAGGCACTCAAGGATCACAAGGCAGTCAAGACACTCATGGCACTCATGGCACTCATGGCACTCAAGGCACTCAAGGCACTCAAGGCACCCAAGACAGTGAACACAAGAGTTGATTGTGAGTGTAAAATTTGGTGAAAGTAGAGGAAATCTTCAAAAACTTTGTGAAAAACATGCGTTATGTGAATGCGAAGCTTGGTGAAATCTAATTAAAGTTATTGCGATATATAATTCTAAAACTTGGTGAAACTTGTGTTATTATTGTTGATTTGGAGTAATTACACCTGCGATGACATTACTTAATCATGTTTAAGGAATATGACGTTACTTATTCAACATGTTCTGAGATCCGTATCACGTGGACTGAAAATTTTTTATAATGTGGATCACATTTTCTATCAATTGGGAAGGGAATACATCATTGTTAGATGTTTTTTTTGTATACACTACATTGTGGGATTATAAAAGTTACTTATGTCACAAAAATAAATTGTTTTCTACACTAAAACATCTAAAACGTTCATATAAAACAGAATATAGCTGGTATAACCATAAAATTAATCATCTAAGTACAATAAAACCAACAAAATCGCAAAAAAAAACAGAAAAGTAAAACTTAAAAGGTTTATGTATAACTACAAACCAAGTGAAACTTTAAGAACGAAAATCATTTACAAATTTTTACCGCCCAGCTTTTTGATATTTCCCGCCTAGCTTTTTGAATTTACCCCAAAATCGACATAGACGTGTATGTATTAAAGCCATTTTTTTTCTTTTTCACCCATTTATTCATTCTCTCTCTAGATTGATTTGGCGAGAACTCAGATCTGTATTCTGTCCCTCTTCTTTCTGGAATTCTCGATTACTCAAAATCATGACTCATCCAGACGAGGAGTATAGGGAGATGAAGGCTTTGAAGAGAGAATTCGACATGCGTGGCTTCGTGGAGGATTCTGAGTGTGGGACTCCAACCAGATGCCCTTGTGGAGGTAGAATCATCAACGAGGTGTCTCGGAACCCAAAGTATCCAACCGATTTTGATACTTTACCGGGGAGAAAATACTTCACTTGCAAAAATTTTGAAGTAATTTGTGGATACTTTCGGATTTTATTTATGTGCAGATTTTGATACTTTTCCGTTTCACGTGTAGAATGATGGCTTCCATTTCTGTCAACCATGGGTCTTTGGAGTCCAGGAAGAGGTCGAAATGTTAAGGAAGCGTGTGGATGCGATGGATAAGGAGATTGCCGAACTGAAGTATGAACTGAAGTATAAGCTTACCCGTCCGAATCCTACCACTCCATGAGATTCGGATTATGTTCCTCTTTTACCAAGCTCTCATCTTATGTATTTATGGATTCTATGTTATGTTCACCCGAACATCTATCTATTTCAGTTACGTTATGAACTCGGCATTCAACTCATCCTATGTTATGTTGAAAGTGAAACTTTGAAAGTTTCTCCCAATCTCCCTCTTTTTCGAGAGTTTCGAAGGAAGTTAGGTTTACGAAGTTAGGCTAAGTTGGAACTGAAACTTTGAAAGTTTCTCCCAATCTGCCTCTTTTTTGAGAGTTTCGAAGGAAGTTAGGTTTACGAAGTTAGGCTAATTTGGAAGTGAAACTTTGAAAGTTTCTCCCAATCTCCCTCTTTTTCGAGATTTTCGAAGGAAGTTAGGTTTACGAAGTTAGGCTAAGTTGAAAGTGAAACTTTGAAAGTTTCTCCCAATATCCCTCTTAAAAACACACAAGTCTTAAATAGCTTAAGTTTCAAACAACAAACATGCAAGTCATACGGAAATTCAAATATGTCATACAAACCAAATAGAGTTCAACCACATTAAAACAACTACAAACGGATTTCACTCCGTCTTCTTACCTACCTTCTTTGTCTTACTCTTCTTCGGCTTCAGGGGTGGCTTCTTCTGGGCTGCCTTCTTAGCTGCTGCCTTCTCAGCTGCTGCCTTCTTAGCTGCCACCTTCTCAGCTGCTGCCTTCTTAGCTGCCTCCTTCTCAGCTGCCTTCTTTGCACCTCTGTTCTTCTTCCATGCTGCCTCTTCCTCTGCTACATCTTCCTCTGCTGCCTCATCCTCCTCTGGTTCCTCCTCCTCCGCTCCCTTCTCCCCCCCCCAAAACCCATGCTTCTTGTATTAACGGGACTCCTCACTTTTTCTTAAACCCTCTGTCTTTTTCGAAGGCTCTGCTTCTTTTCCATCATCTATTCTCCCCCTCTTTTTTTCTTTCTTTGCCTTCTCAGCCTCTGCCTTCTCATGCTTCTCAGCATGAACAATCATCTGTGCAGTATCTTCTTCCATGTTATCACCAACATCACCATGTTCTTTCTACACTTCGTTTGTAACATCGCGAATGTAATTATTTACGTCATCTTCTTCCTCCGACTCCTTACTCTCCTTATCACCACCATCCTCTTCCTCCGATACCTTATCAACATCATCCTCTTCGTCCGACTCCTTATTCTCCTCCGACGGATTATCACCATTTGACCTAAGACTTTTCACTTCGTCTTCTAGAAGAGTTAGCTTGTCAAACAATGAAGAGACTGTTTTCTTCAAATCCTTCACAGCATCTTCAACTGCTTTCATAAGCCGACCGTCCATCGCTTTTAAAGCCTTAGGTCCAGTATCCTCCACCGAATCTGAATGAGCCTTACCAGATTGCACATTATTCGATGGTCCTCCGATAGTATCGGTGGGACCTTTAAGCTTTGTTTTGCGAGCCTCACAATCGATGCGGAACTGTTCTTCAAAGAAAACTTGTGTCGAGCCTTTCTGTAATATCTTTGTCCAACGATCAACTGCTGCATCATCGGAGTCATCGGAGTCATCGGCCCAACAACTTTCCTTGTCCATACCTATGGTTTCCAGAAGTTCCTTCTCACCTGTTTTTGCTACCAAGATACTCTCAATATCCTGTGACAAATACACAAAAAAACATTAACTGCCTTAATTTCACCAAGTTTTCATAAGTCTCATAAGTCATGTCACCAAGTTTTCATGGTTTCACCAAGTTTTCATCAGTCCAATTAATACAATTATCTCACCTTTGTATCAGTACCAAGTTTCTGGTTCATAGAATTGAGACTGAATTCCTTGGTTCCACTTTTGCGTTTGTACTCCATCTTGCACATCCGCGGGCAATCATGGCGTGCACCAATCACATTTTCTCGGAAATGGTTCCTTAAGCTTGGGATTGCCTCAAAGGCCAACAACTACGAACACACAACAAATAAACATTAACATCAATTTAACAGTAACACAACTAAGTAAAGAGAGCTTCAAAATACCTCCAAAGGAATAAGAAAGCTTGTAAAAACCCAACTCGTCGGCGCAACCCCGTCGGATTTCTCCAAGAACCTAGAGACATCCTTCAAGTTATGTTCGAATGCATACCGCCCCCAAGGAAACGTTAAACACGCATCTAGGTCATCAACAACACTCAGGAAGAAACTGTCCATAGGTGATGCTGCGTCACCAGTCTTTTGGCCTCCGACGAGGATGCTGGCTAATAAGTATAGAACGGCCATCTTCTTACGATCCTCAGATGGTTTTGATTTCATTGACAACATTTGCTTCTCCACGTCAGCGTATGTTACCCTTTTCCCTCCAAAATACTTTTTCATGAATGCTGTACCACCCAACCTCTCATGGTTGGGGGGATACTCATGGCAGTATGGTCCAGAAATGAGTCCTAATTCTCTGAGCGAGTATCAGATTGTGACGCCATTAACGATAAACTTTTTCATGAATGCTGTACCACCCAACCTCTCATGGTTGGGGGGGATACTCATGGCAGTATAATCCAGAAATGAGTCCTAATTCTCTGAGCGAGTATCAGATTGTGACGCCATTAACGATAAACCATAACTCATTTTTCTTTGCTACACAAGCTGATCGCAAAACAAGAAGCCACAGTCCCATCCACTTGTGCTTTCGATTTTTATATGGAAGAAATGTTGGAACTGTGGGTGCTCTATGAACCATACCATCTCCTTCTCTTTCAGGATTGTTTGCATATTTCTTATGCAAGTGTCAATGTAACATTTTCCTGAAAGCTTTAAAGACGTTTGATACTATCTTGAAGGAAAGCTCAACTTCAGCGATTGCATTCCTTCATGCTTGTCATCTACAACCTGCACTCAAGTGAATACCGGATCACATACAACATCTTACAACCATCAACATATAGTTTCACAAACTTCGACTTAGTTCAGCAATCACTCATTTAAATTTTTTCTTGATTTCTCAAGGTTCGTACATCTATATTGTTGCAGTTCCACTCAGATTCACAAAGTCATCAACAAATTATAAGTTTCACTTTGTTTCTCCAAATTACACTAACTTAAATTGCACTTAGTTTTCCACAATTATCTAATCTCTTCAAATCATCTTTCCTACTTACCGACTCTGCATGCGACTCAGTTCCATGTGGTCGTACAATTATCGCTGTTTCATCGTCTCTTTGGGGCTCCATTTCCTCTTCCACTTCTTTCGGCTCCTTTTCTTCTTCTCTGTCTTTATTCTCTTCGTCTACGGTTTCCATCTCTTGTTCTCCTTCGTCTACGACTTCCTTCTCTTTTTCGTCGGTTCCCGGGGAGACAGATTTCTCGATGCGACTTGGGTTTGCTTCATCTCCGGATAATATAACCATAGCCGTGTCATCTCCTCCTACACTACTCGAGCCGTCTTCTTTTGACTTCGGATCGTCTCGACTCAACATAATTTGGTTTTGATTCTCGATTGACTAGGGTTTTCAGAATTTCGATTTGTGCGAACGGTCGATAAATGGAGTAGTAACTAGTGAAACCTACCTATAACTTTACAAGTTCCATTTATTATTTTCACATCATTCCAATTTTCAACCGATAAGGAGAAACCTATTCGGGAATTCAAAATCTTGAAGTGGGTATCCGATTTTTTTGGGTCAGTTTAGGGTCCGGGTTTGGATAGTCGTAGGTAGAGTTGTAATTATCTAAGTTTCTCTTGGTTTCGTGGTCTTTTAATAAATTTTCTATTTTTAAAAAATATATATTAAATTCCAAATCCGGTCAGTTTTGGGCAGGAGTATCTCAGCTCTTTTTTTCGGGCAGGAGTACCTGAGCGTTTGACTCCATTTGTCGTCTCGTCCCTAGCCAGGCTCGACGAAGTCGCGATGACTTTTCCTTTCTCCTCTCGCGTTAACCTCTATCGCAGGCACATCTTACCAAGATAGTATATGTATATATCGTGCAACAACTTAGAGAGAGAAAGTAAAGAGAAGGATACCTGTAGCAGCGAATGAAATAAAGAAGACGAAATAGAGAAGAGTATATATAGGGGAAGAGAGGCAAGATTCCCAGGGTCATCATTAAGTCTATTAAGACCTAGTTGGGCCTCAATTGTTCGCGACTCTTCATGTTCTAAGGGGCCGAAGTCTCTCAAAATGCCCATTTACCCACGACTGTTTATATTCTCGCAGCGTCAGCTCACTTCGCTTAAGCAGCGAGCAAACTACTCGATTGTCAAGTGAGATAAGCTAACGAGCAGACGACTCAATTACCGAGTCAAGGCGAACCAATGAATGAGTGACCCCATTCTTTCGTCGGGTGCTCGTCTCGGTAACCAAACCAATACGAGCAAAGGATTCGACTGTCTGGTGAGATAAGCTAATGAGCAGAAGATTCAATTACCGAGTCAAGGCGAACCAACGAATGAGTGACCCCATTCATTCGTCGGGTGCTCGTCTCGGCAACCAAACCAATACGAGCAAACGATTCGACTGTCTGGTGAAATAAGCTAACGAGCAGACGACTCAATTACCGAGTCAAGGCGAACCAACGAATGAATGTCCCATTCGCTCGACGGGTGCTCGTCTCGGCAACCGAATCGATACAAGAAAACAACTCGGCTATCGAACCACGACGAGTGAACAGGCGAACGATCTCACCGATTCATTTCGTGCCCGTCTCGGTAACCGTATCCGAGGAAATTTTCGTGTTCTTGGCCCTGTTATTCCGTGAACCCAGTCTGCTAGAATTCGTTCCCAAGTTGCCGAGCAACTTGACAACGGACTGGGGGAACTTACTGTTGGAGATGGATTGCCCCATCCCTCAAGGCCCACTGAATAACAGAAACGGCCCACTTAGAAGTAGCCAAGGTCAGCCTAAGCTGATCGCACCTCGGCTCGGCCCAAGCTCAGCCACCCTTTCCAACTAAACGACAAAGGGGAACCGAGTGGTGCACGACTTAATGGGCCGACCAGAAAGTCCATCGGCTAGAGGCCTCTTAAGGCATATTGACCTAGGTCATGTCATTATGGAGGAGAAAAGCATGCTATAAAAGGCTAGGAGAAGACAGCGAGAAGGGGGATCCGAAATTGAGCACTCACTTGCAAGGCGGCTAGAACTAGGGGTTTCACTTCTTTCTATTCTTCTGACTTGTATTTTCACGGCTGAGATCTCCGAGCAACGCCGTCTTACCTTGTTTGTTTCTTTATTTGTACATCAACTCTCTCATCAATAAAATTACTCTTCCACTCATAAACAGTAAAACGTCTTCGAAATAACCCACAGACAAGTCTAATCACTCTCTTTACTGATATAAGACCGAACTCGGTTCAAACAACTGTGTATTCTAATGTATTGGAAAAAAAACAGAAATGTTAATAGTATAGACTTATTATTCTGATGTTTATAGGCCACACGAAGCAATAAAACCGATCCCGTAGACCGGCAAGAATAACCTTTTAACATGTGAAAAAAGCAAACCATGGGAGAACACAAACTGACTGCAACACAGTCACAATAAGCAGAAAACAAACAACACCTTGAGACATGTTTCAGATGGAGACACTGTTCGGAATTCCCCTACCAGTGACTCCACCTTCACTGGTCGGAAACAATAAAGTGTATGGCATCTTAACCGGACCAGTCCTGTTTTTGAGATTCTCGTCTACGTTCCTTTCATCAATCTTCTTCTCAATCTCTTTGACTTTCTCTCCAAACTTGTCAAACGCTTCCAAGGCCTCTTTCTCAGCCGCCCATTCCTTAGAATCTCTCTGACCCAAATACACCTCATCGCTGGAATGAGTAGACAGAATCTCAATCAGAGATATCCCAAGAAGCGTCTGAAGCTGAGCCGTGATCGTCTTCAGAAACACTTTCTCCGGATTCTTCTCAAGTTCTTCAAACCCTGGAGTGTTTTCCTTTGGCATGAACTGTCTGCTTATTGTCGGCCTGTTCGGGAGATACCCTGCAATGGGATACTGTCCGAAATTTACCGCTGCATGTAGGGCAGAGGCCACCCAGATTATTATAGTGCAAGAGTCAATCAGTTCTTTGCGGGTTTGCATTTTAGGCCACCAAGGTTCTGACATTTTGTCTCCGTGGCCTTCCTCACGAACCTCCTTCCACCAAGCTTGGAGCTCAGTGTCGTTTTGGACATCCTCGTCCGTCTTGTAATACAAGGGAATGTAGTCTTGGACCCATGACTCGATAGCGTACCAAACCTCAAGCCCATCCACAGCGTAAGGATAGTCTTCTATCCTCAGACGTAATCCGTTTGGTGCTTCTGGGTCCTCAACAGCCATCCCTCTGGAATTGACAAGCCATAAAAACAACAGTTTATCATTTTAGCCAGGGACGCTTTGTGGGTTTTCTTTTGAGTAAATATATGCATTACCTCTTTTTAAGTTCTGCTGGTAAGGCTTGGTCAGGGAAGGTCCAGTGGTTTTTGTAGATGAAAGATGACATCTCCATGGCATATTTAGAAGGGAACACCGTGATTTCAAAGATACCACCACCATTGATCAAGATTTGCCTAGCAAGCGCATTTATGTTCATCGTATCACGGTAGTGAGGTTCGAGGAGCTTGAAAACCGGGTGAACAACGCTTAGCTGTCTGTTCGTGGCAATGACAAAAGGTTCAATCGATGCGTGTGTTTGCAACCTGCAAGAATAACAAAACTTTTAACTTCAGATAATTTAAAAGGTAAATATTGATATATAGATCACTTAACAATAACATATCCATTACCAGTGGCTGATAAGTTGATGGTTTCCAGAGTCATTTACGCCCACATAAGCCTTTGCCAACTGCCACAGCGAGTCGTAGACACCTTCCCCAGGCGTATATACTTCACTCACTGCTCCAAAGCTGTCTCCGTCTGGATGAGGCAAGCTCAGCTCAATCACCAGTGGCTTCAAGGTCCCATCATCTTTCAAGAACAGAAGAGTTCTACTTGCATAAACCTTGTTCCCGGTGGTGTTTATACGTCCCACATATGGCATCAGTGTGTCATGGTGGTCCAATATGAACAACCTTTCCTTCTCCAAAGCCTGAAATACCAAAAGAAAAATATGTTTACAGATTGACTCGGAGATCAGATTAATATGCTTCATTTGATAGTAGATCGCTACCTCTTCAACAGTGAGCCCTTCTAAACTCTCTTCTATATGACTTTTGGTGATTTTGCTGTTCTGGTCACCGTATGTTTCGCTGTCAAGCTTGCTCTTTGGAGGAAATTCCTGCAAGTTAACTTGCCATGACCTGTAAGAAACCAGAAATAAAAAGAGAGAAACACTATTCGTTACCTGAAGAAGTTGAATAACAACAGGGTTTAGCCCAGCAAGCATTTCTCTAGCGAATTCCTCATCGGTTCTCCATGCAGTTTTGTCCTCTACAAGAAGAAAAAAAAATATCAATTTTTAGTTTGCTTGAAAATGTTATACAGATTGTTACTATAACTAATCAAGAACAAAGAAGAATCATGTAAAGTAGATACCTTTGATGACCTGAGGCACTGGATACTTGAGGAATTTCTGACCATCTGTTCTGAATATCTCCTTTAACATCTCAAGTGGTATATTCTTAACAATACTATCAATCAAATCCTGGTTTGGTAGATCGATTCCTTCTTCATAGATCTTAAGAACATCCTCAAAAGAATCAAACTCTTTAGGAGTCTCGTCAAACACAGACTCAAGCGCAGGCTGTATGATCTGCGCTATTGCTTTCAGAGCATAAGCAAGAAAATCAGACATCTTCAAGTGTCCGAACCTCTCGTCTCTTGGTACATATATATCTAGGCTCGACGTGACCGGTAACCTGCTCTCTGTTTCAGGATCTTCTTCAGTAGGTTTTCGCCCGGTTCTTCCTCTTCTCGGGTAAGGATACTCCTGTGACCCTCCAAGTACAGGCCTTGGGTTTTTCGGCGGTACGCCTAAATCGTTGTAGTAAGCATAGTCATACACTCTGTCCCATTCCTTAAGCTCTCCTTCACCGGTTCCTCTTAGGCTCGCTAGCTCTTCTTTCCTGTACTTGAGCAGTGGCTGTGGCGTTTCATGTGGAAGATAAGTCTGAGACACACAAGTAAACATTGAGTCTCAAAAACCATTTCTCACATCACTAAACGTATTAGAGAACATCCCTCAACAAATGCCAAACTTTAGTTACCTTGTTGGAGAAGAAAACTCGGTCTTTGGTGTAGTTCTTAGCAGGGTAAACCCAAGAATTGCAGATGTAATGGACTCTGCCATGGCCTGGGACATCTTCAAGGGTCAAACTTTTGAGATAAAACTCACTAAAATGGCTGTTTCTGATCAAGAATGCTCCAGGGTAACCGAAATCTTGGTCGTAATTGAACGTGACCTTGAAGGCTGATTCTCCCGCGGTTAACGAGGTGATCGTGGTGATCCAATCCTCTAAGTGAGCAGCCTTGCCTAGTTTGCCGTTAGAACCGTTTTCTGCCAAATCGTAATGACAAAATAAATAATAGAGAGTTGGATTGACAGGTTAACATCATCAGCTGAGTTTATTTACGTCTACGTTGGGTCCGGTTAGTGTATTTGTGCAACGTTATTCAGTTCAAGTGGAATTAGTATACTGGTATCTAATTACAAGTTGATAACAGAAATAATTGAATAGAGAGTTGGATTGACAGGTTAATCCTTTTTAAGACAAAAGGATCCATCTACTGTTCTTAAAAACAGAAAAGAATTTCACGATACCATTATTTATGTTTACTTTCTCTAATTGAACATTTTTAAAAATATCTGACATAAAAAAATTTAAAGAAATAAGATACATTTATGATCTTGATTAATAGAAATAATTATTTAAATAATTTTTTAAAAAGAATATATATATATATATATATATATATGTATATTTTTTTTTTTGAATTCAACTTTTAAAATTCGAACATTTTATAAAAAAAAATTGAATTTCTTTCAAATTTTTAAAAATTTTCATTTTTTGAAATTCGAAATTCTTTTTCGAAACTAATTTTCAGTTTTTTATTTTATTTTTATTTTTATGTTAAATATTTATTTATATTTTTATTAAAATTTTAAACTTTACCCTCCAAAACTTTCTCTTCCCCTCAAATCTAAAACCCTAAATATAAATTAGTTAATCCTATGGATATAAATGTATATTCATTTTTTAAAATCAAAAATAAATGTGGTTAAGGTAAAAATGAAAATGCGTATTGAGAAATGTTAGTTTTGACAATTTCTATAAAAACAGTATCTGCACTGGGAGAAGATGGTTAAAATTACAGGTATCTGACATATATATACGAATAAAATTCATCATTTAAAGGAAAAATGCTATTGAACTTAAGATTTTTAAGAAATTAAACGCATACATCTTTAATGTTCGGTGTGCATTATACCGTTAATTTTTTTGGAATTGTCAAGGACGCTATTAAACGACAAATGAAGATTAACGCCACAAAATATAACTCTACAGTAAATTATTCCTAAGGTTGAATTTGGAATTGTCAAGGACGCTATTAAACGACAAATGAAGATTAACGCCACAAAATATAACTCTACAGTAAATTATTCCTAAGGTTGAACAAATATTTTCTGTATGGGGGACACGTACGTAACCTACTAACCTTCAACCTGCTTCACGTTATGCAAAGGGAAAGAAACAGAGCATTTTCGACGTTTGAGACTATTCAGTAGTTTCTTAATCAAATGTTTTTGGGTGTTTGAGAAGGTTATACGATATATTTTTATCTTTAGTATCAATTGAGCCGACAAACACTTAAAAACAAATTATTTATCGAAAATAATTAAATAAAAAATGCTATGGAGACGAAAAATACTTAAGATAATACTGTAAATAATTTTTAAAAAGTTGACAAAAAATACTATATTTTATTTTCTCCTTTTTGTGTGGCTAATTTCTTTTGTATTTCAACCTTAATACCGAAATAAAATATATCTACTGCCAATTGGTAAACAATCTAAACATGAAGTTATTAGCATTCGAGAGACATAATATCGAAGTTAAAACAATTCTACACTGGTCTGTAATATTTCGATTGTTAAATACGTATAAAAAATAAAAGACGGACAATATAGTAAGAAATATTCGAAAGATATCATTTTCGTATTATAATAATCTGGTTTAGCTAGCTAAATTGTTCTAAATTCTTTTACAAAATCACTTATTTTATACAAAAATATACAAAACAACAAATATATTCTGCACTGTAAATATTCAATCTCCGAGGTAGAATTAATTCACAAAAAGAAGAAAAGAAAATACAATTTAATTTGTTGATTGGGAAAGATTAAAGAAAAAGGTAACAGCATTTGGTCGCACTCGCACAAAACGAATATCTGATTTATCGTCCTTTAACAGAGAACTAGACCTTGACCCGCCCGATTGGGCGGGTATTTATTTATGTATTTATTTATATTAACTGATGTATTTATAATATTTAAACATAAACTTTGATTGAAAATTAATCTTTACAGTTATAATAATTCAATTTAAAAATTAAAAAAAATATTCTGATATAAATTTTAGATTTCTTAATTAAAATAATATAGAGGTAGGAATAATTGTTTCCAATTCTAAAATCTTATCATCCCTTAAAAAATTATAAATAGTTAATATATATATATAAATATGTGTAACTATAACTTCTATAATTTCTTAAAGAAAATAACATATTATTTCTTACTAATAAATATTAAAATATTGAATATTTTAATACCAAATATATTAGGAAATTTATTTGGTTAAGATTTTACTAAGAAAATCTATTATTTAAATTATGAAAAGATATTAAATACTTAAATCTATTATCTAAATTAGAAAAAGACAAGTATGTTTAAATAAAGGTTCAATAAATATCTCAATGGCTATCTATTGTAAATAACTGATAAAATTAAGGGTTATTTCTATTTGGTACTTCTCTTTTAATAATATAGATAATGTTTTTTTGGCCTTTTATAGGAGGAGAGAGAAAAGCCAAAATAATTCCATGCTTTCTTGCCGAAGAAGTTTCCATTTATCAAACAATGTGATTTTTTCCTAATATATCCAAAAATGGTTTCATAGTTTTTGATCTTGATTGTTTTTCCAACTCAAAAGAACAAACGAACAAAAAACACGGAGCCGAAGGTAAAGGGACAAGATGGTACTATCCGTATAACAAACAAGTATATAGAGACAATTGCGAGTTTAAAAATATATTGAGTGTAATTAATAAAATATCTTTAATATAAAATTAAAGACTCTTGTTCTAGTTTTGCACAGAGGTCAATGAAAAAATGAGAGAAAGCTCAAGTAAGCGAAATAAATCAAAATAGAAGCGCGAGTGTACCTGGATCGGTAACATCGGAGCTGATAAGTCGAAGAGTGACTTTGTTACCCAGAAATTCATGGAGGCGATCAAGGAACGAAGCGTTGAAATCGTTGAAATCGAGGACGTTCTTCTTCATCAGAACCACTGTTCCTTTCACCTTCGTTGCATTTCCTCCACCGCCGGTCAACAGATCCACCAAGTCTCCGATCATCTTTGAGTTGCAGAGAGAGATTCACTGATCCTTTCTTTATTCGCTCTCACAATTTTAATCAATGGTGTGGCGATTTCTCTATCGGTTAGGGGTATTTAAAGAGCAAAACTAAGTCGTTGAAGCCCTTTCTAAAAGAAAAAAAAAACTAAGTCGTTAAGGGATTTTATTTATTTTGTCCGCTTTTATTCATTTTATTATGTATTTTGTGTCAGCATTCATTTAATTATGCAAAACCAAATAAGACGGTGTTCATCCATCTAAAGATATCTTTAAAATGGAGTATTTACTTTTGTGGCTTTCTTAAAATAACTACAGTAATCTAATATTTCATTACGAAAATAATATAAAACATACATAATAAAAGTTACTAAACCAGTTAGATATCATATATATAACAGTTTGAAGTTTCGATTTGGACAATATGATGTATGAAAGTTTTTAATAGTTTGAAGAGAAATTTACTCAAACATGAAACATTTTAGGATATATTATTAAAATCATATAATATCTTTTTATTAATATCACTTTTAATATCCATATTTTATTATTACGTTTGTGAGAAAAAATATATTTACAAAAATATCATATAAATAAAAAATCAACGTCACGTAGAAATGCATTAACGTGTATTAATGAATTCAGCCGTAAAAACTTTGTTACAGCGGAAATATAGTTATTTTGCAATTAGGTTAAACAACTCGGCTGATTTATGAGAAATTAACTAACTTGCGAACGTAAATTAGCATTTACAAACATCATGTTGATTTATGGGATAACAACTGGCTTACAAACACAAGTTACGATTGACTTATACTTGATGATGATTTCTCGAATATTCAGCTGAGTTGTAGTTAAAACATGGTGAGGTATGTTTTACCTGATGGTTTAATGATCATCGCCTGGCTGAGTTAATAAATTTACGAGTAATTTATGAGAGGTTATTATAACTGAGTTATATTTAATCATTCGTAATTGGCTGGATTAGCAGTAAATCCAACTTAATTATAATTGACTTATTAGTAAAATATTAATTAATAGAATATCATTCATTTGATTGCTGATTTATTTGACAATATATCTGATTTATGATTTTTTATCTTAATTACAGCTGGTTTATTAGTAACAGATTAATTACTAAAATAATATTCACGTTTCAGTTGACTAACGTTATATTTGATGGCTAATTTATTTAGGCTACATTATGTGTTTGTTTGATGGCTGGCTTACTGTTTTTTCATGTTAATATCTATGTCGTCAACTCTTATTTGTCATGTCATTACTAATATTAACAGTTAAATAAGGGTTTTTGTTACATGGCATGTCTTATTCTTCATCTTTTTTTTATCTATTATCTTCATCATATTTTTCTTCTTTGTCTAAGATCTTATAGAACTGATAATTATTATTTCCGATACTAAGCCTAAAAAACATAGATTTAAAAAAATGAAAATCCGAGACATATCTACTATAATAATCGTCGTCTTCAATGATGGTTGGTTAAAAAAATTTTCCTTTTTACTCTATTATAAAAAATGAAACTATTTTAAAATAAAATAATAATTATTTTATTATGATCATTATTATTATTATTTATCAGTCACTTTTTTATTTTAAATGGAGTAGGAAGAGAAACTCAAAGGAAATAACTCACTTTTTGGTAAAACTAATTTGTTACCAATAAATTAACTAACCTTTTCAGCACACTATTAAAAGTTTCAGAGATGTAAAGTATTTTTCATTTTTTTCGTAATCGTTCATTATTACATGCAAAAAACCCATATACAAAAGCATTCAGTGTTCAAAAATTTTAATCAGAAATGATACATGTAAATCCGGTTCCTCCAATTTGACTGGTTACGTTCTATATATTGTTGATTTATATCTTACTTTATTTCTCGATATGGTTTTTAAGGTAAGAAAAAAAAAACAATTTTCTATTTTGTGACACTGTATGCTATAGGCAATTGTGAAATTTTCACTGAATAAAATTCTCAAGGCTCTTTTTTTTAAAAAAAAAAAAAGGCTAAAAGAAAACAGTGTAAGGTCTAATAACAGAGCAATATCCCCAAAACATAGCAACAATGGATCAGATCAAAACAAACAATAAGAGAAAGTTAGCATATCAAATGTTTTTCTTTTTCTTTTTAATTAAAGAAAAAGAAGATATGATATATTATCATGCCTTTAAAAATTCTGGCCCTCTCTGATTGTAGTCCACTTTGATGAATCTCCTTAAATATTCTCGCAACCAATGTGGTCCTCTTTGAACCACGTACGCCAGCAAACGATTATTTTTCGTGTGCCACCGTTTTAAAATTTTAAAGTATTGACTTTTAAATGATGTGACCATTTCGATTTATGGAAGGTAACTGTTATAAACATTTAGAACAAAAAAACGAAGGTAATTGTTTTTTGGGAAAATTGGAAAAAAAGACACCCTCAACTTAGAATTGGTCCATTAAGATTTTGTGTAAAATTTTTGTTTTATTAGGATTTAGTTAATGTTAATCCGATATACCTTTAGATTTAGGCGAATTTACATAATTAAAAATTATAATAATTGTCATTATTATATAATATAATTTTAAACAACTAAAAAAATAAAATAAAAAAGGTAAAAGGATGTTAAACTTAAGAAAATATCTTCTTTCTTTCGTCTTTTCGTATTTTCCACTTTTCCGCCGAAAACTTCAATATTCTTTCAATGGTGATTTGTTGCTGTTTTTCTTCTTCACACTATTAAAATTCAAGTATATGTTTTATATTTCTTCTTCTATGTCTCTCATCTTTTGTTCTTCGTCATCTTCTCTCGTCGACTCACTTCTCCTTCTTCACGGATTAGTTTCGTTGAGATTACGTTAAAGCTCTGTTGATTAATTGTTACAAGGGCTTGTTCATATATGTTTTGTTATGTAAGTTGATATTTATCTTGAGCAACTTTCTTCCGTTGAAGAGATCAGAGATTGAGTACTTATTCTTGCTAAAGTTGGTGCACATCAACACAACGGCTACCAATGTTGATTTTGGGACTGCTTGTGGGAAGAACTTCCGTGTTTCATGTCTCAGCATCGTTGATTCAGGTGATTCCGACATCATCAAGTCGCTTCCTGGACACCAGCGATTGTTGATTTGTTACGAGTTTGCCATGTTTTGTCTGCTTTATGGAATGTGTTCTTGAAAGACATCATGTTTGGTTTCTAAACTCTTTATGCTTAATTACACTCATCATGTCTCGGATCCATTTTGCAGGAATGAAAAGCTTATTTTAGGTTAATTTTTATCTGAACTCTTGTATTAATTCATAATTTTCAACCCAAGTTACTTGAAATTTTTGTTTAACTATATTGGCATTGCTGGCTTGTCTCATGATCGGAATCAACACCAAGAAAAACCTTAAATTAATTGATGTTCTAGAATCTTCAAAACTGAATCTTACTTATTAATAGCATAAATAGAATGTTGAAATCGTCATGAGCTGCTGTAAAAAAAAAATCTCCTTTGTTTCAAAGATTGAAACTACTTGGTATGTAACTGGAGCTGGACTAAATTACTCACTGCGATAGTGTTCTTTAGTTTCTTTACCTTTAAGTACAGATATTCCCTCTACCACAACACACATGGATCCTTAATCGGTCCACGTTGATGTCTATAAACATGGGTCTACAACGTGTGTGGTATGTGGGCTTTCAGACGCAAGGCAACATTATCCAAACACACCTTCTTTAGACATTTTTTAATGGATCATGGAGTTGTCACATTATGAAACATGTGCAAAAAGCTCTTTTGCTTGTTGATAACCCCTCACATGCATGAATTAACCATTTCCCAATAAACTGATTTGCTTCTGGGTCTTGAATCATAGAGAGGGAAGCATATTCTATTAACTTGAAATCAAGAGAATCAGATCAAGTTAAAATCTTGTCAAATAACGAATAACATACAGAACATGGCATGAATTACGAAGTCTTCCCTCTTCAAAGTTTTTATTAGTAGAAATAAGAACAAGTGTTCTATTCCCGAACGACCACTATCTATGTTTTTCTTCTATTTTATTAACATTCAACCACGCCTTTTTTTACTGCCAATAAATTCCACTGGTCACGCAACTTGACATCCATACCCCAGATTTTAGAAACATGTTGTATTGATAGATAGAAGAGATGGTTATATCGATGAAGAAAAGAGAAAAACAAAGAACGAAGGAGAGAGAGATTGTGAGAGGAGAAATTCGTGAAATAGAAGATACTATGAGAGATTTAGGATAAATTTAGTGTAGATGTACATGTGAGGTGGCCGCAGATATCGAAAAAGAAAGAGAGGATGCATGGGTTCAGAAATTTCTGTTTGGACTTGATGATTTGCGCTTCTCTTCCATACGTTCCCGTATCACTGACGAGGGACCTCTACCAGACCTCAATATTGTATACTCCAGGGTGATTCGTGAAGAGCAAAACATGGCATCTACACGTGCTAAAGAGCAACGAACAGAGGCTTTGGGTTTCTCGGTTAAAACAGAGCCTCCAAAAGAAACAACTAAACTTGACTCTACTCCACCTCGCTCCCGTGATACCTCTCGTTCTTGTACTCACTGTGGGCGCACAGAACATGACATAACAGAATGCTTCCTTGTTCATGGATATCCAGGGTGGTTTCAAGAACGCCAAAACAATTCATCTTCGGAAAATCGTGGAGGTCGCGGTGGCCATAACAATGGCAATAGCGGAAGGGGTTGTGGACGAGCCAATGCTACACAAAGCTCAGCAATGATCAACTCCTATCAAATTGCTTCATTAATTTCTCTTCTACAATTCCAACAGAGCAACCTCTCATCAGAGCGTTTGTCGGGTAAAACTATAATTACTGATGTTCTCATTGACACAGGTGCTTCACACCACATGACGGGTGATCTCTCGTTGCTTCATGATGTCTCTGACATCCCGACGTCCTCAGTGACTTTCCCTGTGGGCGTGATTCTCATGCATAGCCATTTTCACTGATACATTATGTGTTTTACAGGACCATTTTTCGAAGATTCTGATTGGAGCAGGTGAAGAACGTGAGGGGGTGTATTACTTTACGGGTGTTAACGTCGCACGTGTTCATGGAGTCTCAAGAATGAAAAAAATCTTCTTCAACTCTGTGGCACAGAAGACTTGGGCATCCTTCTTATAAAGCTTTATCTACTCTACCGGTATGTAAGGATTTTAAGATAGACTTTACAAATTCTAGTTAATGTGACATTTGTTTTAAAGCGAAACAAACTCTCAGGGTGTTTCCAGAAAGTCTTAATAAGCTGATCTTTCTTTTGATTTGATTCATTGCGATGTCTGGGGTCCATATAGAACTACTGCATCTTGTGGGGCAGTATACTTTTAAACTATTGTGGATGATTATTCTTGCGCAGTATGGACGTACTTGATGCTTGAGAAGTCTGAAGTAGCTTTTATACTACGAAAATTTTGCGCCATGAGTGAAAGGCAGTTTTGGAAACAAGTTAAGATAATCTGATTAGACAATGGGACTGAGTTTATGACACTTGCGTCATATTTTTGTGACAAGGGTATAGTTCACCAGACTTCGTGCACATATACACCTCAACAAAATAGCAGAGTCGAACGCAAATATCGTCATATCCTTAATGTAACTCGCGCCTGCTTATTTTAGTCTCGCTTACCTATAGATGACATATTACGTAGTGTATGAAACAGACTCTCATTAATGGATAGTGTAAATAGAATTGTATGATGAAGGAATTGATTAGGTTATAGAAACCATAAAATAATGAGAGGATTAAACAGACAAGAAGTATGGCAGAAGGTCAGAATTCCATAAGAAAATTTGGAGAAGACAATCGCTTTCACAATCGCATTCAACCGCACGCTCTCGAGGAAGTTTATGTTCTTTTTTTGTTATCGTGTAAAAATCCACAAACACGAAAGTAATTGTTTATGAATTTAGATTAATAGAAGTAATCTATCTAATTATTTCATTTATAATTAATTAAAAATGTCTATTTTCTGAAGACATATAAAACATGTCTTAAATTTTATTTTTATAATTTGATAAAAGTGTTTCGTCTATCTTCACTTCAAAAACCTTTTTCAAATTTCTTTAAAATAAATGAAACCCACCTAATTTCGGGGGTATACATAATATTTTTTCTGTTTCAATTTATATGTTGTTGCATAGTGAACTTTTTCGTTTCAAAATAAATGTTATTTTATAATTTTAATGTAAATTTATTAACTTTATATGGTTTTTCATTTTTTTTCATTCGGGTAAATGTGTTAGATGTATATGTGATAGTGTTTTTATCTAGAGAATATGCAAAATTAAATAATTTTTAATCTGTGTGCAAAAACTAAAACGACAACTAAATTGAAACCGAAGGAATATATATAAAACATGGTTAAATAATGTTTGTTATGATCATGCCAAATGTATTTGCTAATACAGTTGTCGATTTTCTGAAAATATATAATATATGTCTTAAATTATATGTTTATAAATTGATAAAAGTGTTTCGTCTATCTTCACTTCAAAAACTTTTTTCAATTTGCTTTAAAATAAATGAAGAAAGACCTTATTTCTGGGTATACCAAAGACATTACATCTTTATAGAATTGACTGATACTAGTTGTTTTCTTGTACCATGTACATGAATAAATATTTAATTTAATTATATTTAACAGTAATTTTTTGTAATGCTTAAATTTTTATTTTATTATATCAATATTTTAATATATTTTTAATTTAGTTAAACATAGAATTAAAACAAAATAACAAATAATTAATTAAATTATATTTTAAAATAGATATGTATATATTTAAAATTATTATCTTAGATAGATTTTCATTTATTTCTTTGGGTTAAGATATATTAAATCAACTTATTCAAAATTAAAAAATTCTGTAAAACTGTATAATTATCAAAAATAAAACTAAACTGAATTTGTGAATTTTGTATATATGTAAATAAAAAAATGGTATTAATTAAATATTCCCAATTTAAAAAAAAGATTTTATAATTTTTATTTTATATAATTTTGAATATTTCAGTTAATAATGAAAATAGACTCAAATCATATTTTAAAATTTGTACAAGATTTTATTTTTCTATTATTATATTATTATATTATTATATTATTTAATATTATTATTTAAATATATTTATTTTAAAGAGATATATGAATTATTACTATATAAACAGACTGTAAAACATTGTTGATTACAGTTTGTGATGATCATGCCAACTGTATTTGTTAATAAATGTGACCATTTAGGCTTGGGTGAAAAATCTGAATCCAAAAAACCGAACCAAATCGGATCTGAAAAAGTAGTACCAAATCTAAATTGAACTTGATTAAATATATAATTGAATTTAAAATTTTGGTATCTAAAGAACTAAACCAAACCCATCCAAAATACTACGTATAATATATCCAAATCAAATTTAAATATTTATATATATTAACTATTTTTTTAGATTTAGTATCCAATAACATATCCAAAATGTATGAGATATTTTGAAAGTTCCCAAAATATCTCGTAAACATATATAAATATTGAAAAGTAAATATCTAAACTAGCTAACCAATATTCAAAACACAAAAAATACTTAAAATATATATTGATGGTTCATCTAAATATTCAATCCAAACCAATTTTTATGTTAAGTTTATGTACTATAGAATACATTACTCAAATTTATATGCTATGTATTATTGTTAGTTTTAGATGTTGAGAAATTTAAAGAATATATATGAATTTTAAAAATTTTAAAAATAACTTAAACGGGTTATCCGAACGCAAACTGAACCCACAAATATTTGAACCGAACCCGCACAAATACGAACCGAACCTATATTTATGAATACCCTATAACCCAGAAAGGTTTCCAACCGGATCTATTTTTACAAATAGGGATCATCTATTCTGGAGGGTGAGACCACATATGGACGACCACCACTTTGCTTGGATATTGTGGTATATTTGGAAAACACGAAATAGCAAGACATTTAGTAATTTGGATATTGATCCTGGAGATACATTGTCAACTGCGGAGACAGAATCAACTCTTTGGACAGACGCTCAGGTTATACATGTCCAAAGGGAAATACAATCGGGGGAGGAAATGACCATACCTGCCATACCAGGGCAATGGTGTTTTATAGATAGGTCATGGAAAGATAGAGAGGTTTTTTCACCTCTTCACTTGGAGGTGGAGGCTTTGATTTGGGCAATGGAGAGTCTGAGATATTTGTGTCAATATCATGTTACTTTTGCAATAGATTGTTCTCAATTGGTGAAGATGGTTTCGGAACTGCAATTTATTTGGAAGATATCAATATGCTAAAAGAAAGTTTCCACAGCTTAGAAATCATCCATGTATCAAGAATATATAATTCAAGGGCGGATAGTCTAGCCCGCAGTGCAAGGAAAAAATTGTCCTTTGTTGTTCATACGGATATGGAACTTTCGGTTTGGTTTACAGGATCCTTTTGAATATGTTCTTATGTTGATGACAAAAAAAGAAGAAGTTATCAATACTACTGATAAATGAAGCTTCCTGTTTTTTTTTTTTCATAAAAAAACAAAATTATACTAAAACGCCATATTTTTTCCAAAAGAGTTTTGGTTATTATGAATGATAGTCTTTTAGTTGTGGGACTATAACTACAAATGCAACCCAAGTAAATCATAGGTTAGCGTCATAGCAATCAAAATTATTCATTAATAAAATGCCCAAATTTGAAACTCATTAATATCTTTTGAGTAAAATATTATATACAAATGAAATTTAATCTTAAATCTAGCTTATAAAATAAATCTTTTAGTAATCATACTTTCTTATACAGATAAATCTTTTAGTAATCATACTTTCTATGGGCGTGCTAACCAATGTTAGATTAGGGCAAGTGTCTTCTGGCGTCTGGGCTAGAACCAATTCTGGTTCTCGGACAACTCGACGCAGCGCCGAAAGATGGAACACATTGTGAAAATCGGACAGTTCATGCGGTAATGCCAACCTATAAGCTACTGCCCCTACCCTTGCTGTTATAACGAACGGCCCCTTACGGTTTGAGTCCTTCGCGCGGAAGGTCCACATTTTCAGATACACTGCATCCCCTACCGAGATTTGAAACTTCTTTTGGTGTTTGTCTGCGTAACGTTTCTGGCGGTCATGAGCCTCCCTCAACCTTTCATTGAGCAATTTTACCTGCTCCACCGTTTACTTTATCATCTCGGGCTTGAGGTCTCGCCCCTCCCCCAACTTGGTCCAGCATAAGGGTGTTTTGCACGGTCGCCCGTACAACACCTCGTATGGCGCCATCCTAATGCTCGTGTGGTGGCTGTTGTTGTACGAAAATTCTGCCCAAGGGAGATATTCACTCCACTTCCATTCCCAGTCCAAAACACATGCATGCAACATATTCTCTAGGTCTTAATCGTCCTTTCAGATTTACCGTCTGTTTGGGGGTGATAAGCCGTGCTAAGGTGTACCCCTGGTCCACAATTCCTCCCAACTAGAAAGAAATTCTACCCTGAATTCAGGTTGGTCTCACGTGTAAGTTCACTACAAAAAAGCTGCATCGATAGCATATTGTTATAACATTGATTTTCAATCTGCTATGAAAGACAAAGTTTTTGATTTTGGTACATATTAATAGCACTTTCTTAAAGCTCTCGTGAAATATTAGTAAGCGGGATTAAAAAAAAAACACGCGAACCACGCATACTTAGGTGAACTTTTGAGAGCCTGGAAAAACCAAAATGTTTCCCTCTTAACAATGACACTTTTACTACTTAAGAATAAAAAAAATTGGGTCGACATTAGAATGAAAGGTAAAAAAACAAGAGAGAACTATCTCTAGAGAGAAACTCTAATCTCGGCTCCAAACCGAGTCTTCCTTTGACGGAACTTTCAGGCGACACCGTCAATCTCAATTTTGAGAGCCGGGAAAAAACAAAATGTTTCCCTCTTAACAATGACAGTTTTACTACTTAAGAATAAAAAATTGGGTCGACATTAGAAAGAAAGGAAAAAAAAACAGGAGAGAACTCTATCTAGAGAGAAACCCTAATCTCGGCTCCAAACCGAGTCTCCCTCCAATGGAACTCTCAGGCCACACCGTCAAGCTCAATTTTGTGCACAATAACCGGTGATATTCTTCTGCGCAACTCGATTTGAAGAGGATTGAAGGTCGAAATCTAATTGAAGGTAGAGATTTCTGATTTATTTTCTTCGATCTTACAGATTTATGGTTTGTTTCAGTGAAAATTCTTAACTTTCACATGCATTTTGTCTTTAAATCAAACGAATTTATGTTTTGTTTCAGTTAAATTTCATAACTTTCACATGCATTTCTTCTTAAAATAAAACTGATTTATCTTTTGTTTTGTTACAAATTATTTCCAGCAATCGTGTTTCACTCTTGTTCTAATAAGACAACATATTATTGTTTGGAGCAATCGTGTTTCACTCGTGTTCTAACCAGACCACATGTTATTTCCCTCGTGCTTTTTCCTTTGTAATATGTTCATCACTTTTGTTATTACATGACTTTGGTGTTGATTTTATTTATGTTTGCTTCTCGTTATTTAGTTAGTGACGGATTGCTAACTTTTGTGTTTTTTTTTGTTTGTCGTTCTGTGTTATGTACTCAATATTGACACTTTCTTACTTTTTCTTCTTATGATTCTGTGTTCTATTTCAAATTTTGTCTTCTATCTGTCACTCTTTTGCTTGTTCTTACGGTTTTCAATAAGGATAGGTGAAATAATGTTAGAGAAGGCATAGGTTAATCTGTCGAGGTATGAAAGTAACATATATAAGTCACTTTTCAATTGGAGATTGTACTGCTTACTGATTTATTTGTTAATAATCACAGAGTTGGTCCTGCTTGGTGCTTGGAACTTTGTCAAAGCTGTGTCTGCGAATAAAGAGGATATTCGGTTGTTATTTTGCCCTTGCACAGACTGTCGCAATGTAGATCTTCATTCAGCCAGTGATATAGTTGACCATCTTATCAGAAGAGGAATGGATGAGGTTTACAACCGGCATGAAGACTGGTTCCACCATGAAGAAGTGGACTCAGTGGCTGAAGGCGGAATGAAAATTAATCAGTGAAATGAAGAAGTTGTTGGGTTATTCAGAGCTACTGAGAATTTAGATGAAGAGTTGGCTACTGCACGTGACATCTGTGAGATGGCAGAGGAAGAGGACATGAAAGAAGATGAGTTCTTGGCGAAGATAGATGATGCTGAAATTTCATTATATCCAATCTTGCAAACCAAGCTATCTGCAATCGTGTCACTATTTAGAGTGAAGACTAAGAATGGCTGGTTAGACAACAATCTAGTGGAGATATTGCTCGCGATGTTACCAGCAGATAATATTTTTCATTCATCATTGTACGAAGTGAGGAAATTCCTGAAGTCTTTCGATATTGGTTATGAGAAGATTCACGCATGTGTCAATAACTGTTCTCTATTCAACAATAAGTTGAAGAAGCTCGACAATTGTCCTAAATTCAAGGCTTTAGGTGGAAGACTAATCTGCATACTGGTGAGGTCAAGAAAGGTGTCCTACAGAAGGTATTAAGATACTTTCAAATAATTATAAGGATGAAGAGGATGTTCAGGTCTCAAGAAATGGCAACGAACTTAAGGTGGCATGCTAGTAACAAGAGCAGCGACGAGAAACTCAGACACCCCTTATATTCTGTGACATGGAAACAGATGGATGCCAAATATCCCACATTTGATGCTGAAGAAAGAAATATACGGTTGGGGCTTTCCACAGATGGGTTTAATCCTTTCAGCATACAGAACAACATGTACAATTGTTGGCCGGTGCTGCTAGTGAACTACAACTTGCCTCTTAATCTATGTATGAAGAAGGAGAATATCATACTAACCTTGTTCATTCCTGGTCCACAACAGCCGGGTAACTATTGACACCTACTTAGATCTCTTAATAGAGGATTTGAATCAGTTGTGGAGCAAAGGAGAGCCTGCATATGATGTGTTGAGTAATTCTGTCTTTACTCTCAAAGCAATGCTGCTATGGACTATTAGTGATTTTCCAGCCTACGAAAATCTTGCTGAAAGCAAAGTGAATGGAAAAATGGGTTGTCCTATATGCGAGAAACACACTGATAATGTGTGGATGAAGTTCTGTAGGAAGCATTTTTATATGTCCCATAGAAAGGGTCTCCCATAAACACATAGGTATCAGTCAAAGAAGTCTTGGTTTGATGGACACGTAGAACATGGGAGAAAGTGTAGAATACTATCTGGTCAAGGCATTTCCAGTAACCTAAAGAACTTTGTCAACAATTTTAGAAATGGTAAAAAATCTTGAGCAAAGAGAAAAAGGTCAGCCAGTGTTGAAGAAGACTGAGACATGGGAGACGGTTCCAGTGAAAACAAGGCATGGGAAGAAGATGAAGTAGACTTAGAGGAATTGTCAAGATGGAAGAATATGCCAATATTCTTCCAAATGTCTTATTGGGAGGTAAGCTTTTTGTTGAACACATTACTTTCCTTGTGTAATGAATACAATGAAATAACTTACAGATCTGATTTTGTTTATTGTATATTGATGTTTAAGAACTCCTTGTGAGGCATAACTTGGAAGTAATACATATAGAGCAAAATGTGGCGAAGAGCATTGTGTCCACATTACTGCATTGTGGGAATTCAAAAGATGGTCTCAATACTCGCAAAGATCTGGAACATCTAGGTATTAGGAAGGATCTGCACCCCAAAGCGAAAGGGAAAAGGACTTACTTATCCGCAACACCTTGGTCTTTGTCCAAGACTGAGAAGAAGATCTTCTGTAAGTGACCTCTTTTGTAAGCGACCTTTTGATTTTAAAGGACTCGATGGATATTGTTCAAACATATCAAGGAGATTTTCAGTTGAAGAGTGAAAGGTAGCTGATCTCAAATCACATGATTATCATTTCCTAATGCAATAGTTGCTCCCGGTTGCAGTTAGAAGGTTATTTCTCTATAGACTAGCAATACTACGCATGTGTGCATTCTTCAACCGTTTATGTCAACGAGTTTTAGATATAAAGCAGATTTCAGTAATGGAAGCTAAGATTGTAGAAGCCCTCTACATGTTTGAGAGATTTATCCCTCCTAGTTTCTTTGACCTTATGGTTCATTTGACGGTCCATCTAGGAAGGGAATCCTTTTTGGTGGTAACTTAAATTGTTTTCATCTTTTAAAATATCTCATCGTTGAGACCAAGCAAAATTTCTCAAGAGTTTTCCTCTATGCTGGCACATGAAAATACTGAAAGACTTCGTTAGAAACCATTCGAGGCCAGAGGGTAGTATTGCTGAATCTACCTAGCAGAAGAGTGCATACGGTTCTGTAGTGAATTTCTTAAGAAGACAACAAATGTGGAGGATAAATTAGTTAGGAATACTGACTATGAGAACCAGTCAATCTTAGAGGGACGTCCAGTTTCAGAAACCAAATCAATTGAGCTGTCTGAAATGGAGAAGAAAACGATCCACGTTGTTGTCATTCAGAACACCATTGTTGTCGAGCCTTATGTTGAGTAAATAAGCAAATTATTTTTACAACTTGCGATCGATAATTTTTTTTACAACACTAGCAGGCTGATATTTTTGTTTCGTTTTATAAGTATGCATCTACAGCACCAACAAGAGACAAATGGAAGATGCAGACGAGATGCAACACATTCGTGGAAAACACATTATCTGAATTTTTTTTGTTGGTTAAAATAACATGCAAGTCTCTAACATTTGTTCTATTTTTGTGAATTAAATGTTATTCTCTTCTAACTATTGTTCTTACCTTATGCTAGATATCTATTGATTCTTGAACACATGACGAAACTCTAAAATGGCTGGCATATGAACCTCAGAGTGATGCAAGATCATATACATGCTATATAGTTAATGGACAACGGTTTCACACACAATTAGTTGATAAGCAAATCTAAAATAGTAGAGTATCTTATGAGGCTACACAATGTGTAGAGCAAGTGCGAAAGACACTTTGCAAGTTGTGGATTTGGTATCATACTATGGGAGAGCTACAAAGATTATCTTGGTGCACTACAATGTGTTTTATATCCTTATGTTTTGGTGTCAATGGGCAGTAAGAGGAAATAGAGTTAAGGTGGAGGATGTGTCACACTTGTTAACTTGAATCAGTCTCAACTTTCATTTAATAGGGGTCCCTAGATTTTAGCTTCGTAGGCAAAACAAGTGTTTTACTCAAGGGAGGATGACAGCTCGAGCTGGTATGTTGTACTAAAAAATCCATTAAGAAGATACAGTGAAGCAAAGGAAGGAGATGCCAACAAAAATATTAGACCAATGCCATCAACTATTGACATGGAAGTTGAAACTGAAGAAGCTCATAATGCCAGAGTTGATAGTGAAGGCATATAATTGTGATGGATGTATTTTGTGATGTTGGTCCTATGTGATAGCTGTCTTGTGTGATGTTTGCCTTCTCTGCTGCATGTTTTAGTCTTTTTTTGTTTTATTCGTTTGCATTGTGTGTTCTCTGATGTAGTTTCATAGTTAAAATTGTATCTCGTACTAACTAATTGTAATTTTTCAAGTGAATTAAATAGGATTTCCAAAGATTAAAGACTCTAAAAAGAAGGCGAGTACAAGTAGGGTCACGAAGAAGACCACAAAGGTCATAAAGAAAACCATGAAAGTTACAAAGAAAGGCAGGAAGAAGAAAATGAGGACGAAGAAGTGGAATTTATTTGTACACTGAAAAGCCAATAGCAGCAGAAGGAAAATGAGGAGCATGACCAGCAGGAGAAGCATGAAAAGCATGAGGAGTAGGAGGAGCATGGGTCTGAAAAGGTTCATGAGTCTGATGAGGCTAACGAGCATGAAGAGGATAACGACCAACAAGAACCTGAAGGGGCTGACAAGCATGAAGATCGTGAAATGACTAATGAGGATGACGAGGAGGAAGGGCCAAATGCATATAAAGAGTCTGAAGAGGCTAAAGACCAGGAAGAGCCTCAAGGAGAGTTGGAATTGAATGAAGTTCAACCTAAGATGAAGAAACACCGAGGACCAACGAAGATGAAGCACATCGCCAAAGATCCAAACACTCGAGAAAGAGCGGAGTTTAAGGAAATGGGAGACGCTGTTGGTCAAGGATCAGTGAAGCTGTCTTCATACTTGGATCCACTAGTGAGGGAACATGTACCTGTCACTTTTGATGATTGGAGGAAATCAGTGAAGAGGTTAAGATAGTTCTTTGGTAATATGTTCAGGTGATTTTCTCTGTTAATTTTTGATAGTTCATGCTTTTGGTATATGTGATTCATTTGGTATGTATTTGTAGGCAAGGTTCAAACTTGATGAAGGGTATCAAAAGAATGATGTGTTGAGGCAGATGTGATGTCTATGGAGGGCATCAAAATCAAGACTTGGGAGATAATTAAGGGGTAAAGATACTAACCAACGGAGGATGAATCTAAGACCAAAGAATGTTAAACCAGTTGAATGGAAAAAAATTGTGAGAATCAAGACTAGTCCTGCCTTTCAGGTAAAGTTTACTTTTAGACCAAAGAATGTTAAACCAGTTGAATGGAAAAAAATTGTGAGAATCAAAACTAGCCCTGCCTTTTTCACATATGTTTCGTTTTCTTTATCAGAAACTTCAGAGTGGTGAACCATCTCAAATGATTAGGTTTAAAGTGTGGGTCAAGTCATGGACCAAAAAGGATGGTACACCCGTCAATATGATAGCCGCTGAGAAGTTTGTAAGTAATTCTTTTTTTGCAATTTAAAAGAACTAGTATATGAATCTTATAAGCAGAAAAACACAGCTGAGCTCGTTGGTAGTGAGGCTCATTCTAATTCAACAAACCCAAGTCTTGATCCGCTGTTTGCACTTTTAGGACCTGATAATTCTGGTCATTTGAGGACAATGGGTAGAAACATTGGGAAGATGAAATTAGTTTGTATTCAAGTGAAGAAAAAATTTATGGTTGAAATTGAAGACAAGCAATATTATTTGCTTCACAAGGTTAATGAGTTGGAGTCTGAAATTGCTAGAATGAAGAGACAGGTTTGTGATAATAAACATATCAATATTCTTACAGTCATAGTTTGATTTCTTATATGCTTTAATGTTTCAGAAAGAACCTGAAATAGGTGAAAACTCAGCAACTGCAAGAGCAAAAGTAAGTCATTTACATTTATTTTGCGCAACGTTATATGGTTTAGAAACTACTGACATCTTATGAAACATGTTTGTGTAGAGTGTTAACAAAAGAGCATAGCCTAAGTGTATGTTGGTTTGATTGGTCTGGTTCTGATGAAAACGTTTCTGAGGGCCATATTATTTCATCTGAACCGGATGACCTTGTGAATGACATCCCCTTAGGCCTTCTTGCTGTTTAAGTATTAGTGGAATCTGCGATCAAATCAGATGCATTTCTTTGGATGCCTGCAACGGGTGTGTACAATGTTAAGCATGCAGTTGGCGAAATGATTGCAAAGGCTTGTCAATAAATATGTTTTTATTGATCAGGGGATGTATTCTGAAGACATTCCTCTTAGGGTAAGATATCTGATTGATCAGAAGCATGTATTTGCATTTTTCTTTGCTGTTGTTATCGAGTGGTTGTGATTAACAAATTGGTACTTTGTTTTTGAAATGTGTTTCCCAACGGCCTATTCTATGAACAAATGCAATCTCCTATCACCGTGGCCAACTACTGACGAAGTTGTTGCTCAAAGCCGTTGGCAGTGTAAAGGGCCAAAAGCATTGGTTGATTGTCTTTCTCTTGGACCAAATGCAATCAAAGTATTTGTGGTTGTGGTACAGGAACCTGAAACATTTCTATGGCGACCGAGGCAAGAGATGACATACCTTCGTGATTCTGTGAAGCATCTTGTAGCATGACCTGCTAATACGTTTGTGTTTGGAAGCACCACATATTCACCAATCTGTACATCTCCAACAGCGTCGTGCAGTCAAATCCGTATCACAAACTGCTACAAAAAAACTCTCCAACAGCAGCTTCATGTACGGCATCATCACCAGGTTCTAAAACTCCAATCCACTCATTTCTCCTAAAGCTAAGAATACCCTAGCTGCCTCTCCTGTTTGAAGATCTTAGGTAAATTTTTGTTTGTTAGTTGTTATATCATTCATAGGCATAAACAGTTTTTCTTACAAAAATTGTAGCGTCTTTGTCAAAATGATGCCAAAGAGAATCGGAAGTGCAAGTTGATATCCATTGGTGGGAAAAATCAAGTGGTTATAGAATGACGGTGGGGTTCAGATAACCCAAGCACTAAGTACACTTTGTTCCCTTGGGATCTAATGCAATTAAAGTCTAGGTTGATGTGGTGAAGGTTACTTTGGCTGAGGTTTGGCGTCCATCTTCTGAAATTGAGTGTTTGGGTGACACAATTGGAACATGCATTGCATGGTCAAAAGAGAAAGTCATCTTGTGTTAAAACTATTTACATCAGGTCTATTGTACTACTCTACTACTTGGATATTGTTGCTTTCTAATTTCGTTTAAGACTTGTGCTTTGGGTCATGTTCTTGCGGAGTGAATGGTATTGTATCGGATGTTGTATTTTGGCACTTATTTTCTATCAATGAATGTGACAGGTTCTGAGACTGAATATATAAATAATCCGTAACAGACAAATTATGCCATAACAACATATTTTATGACACAACAGAGACTGCTATGAAAATGCATAATAGCATGTCTAAAAAAGTTATCATATAGATACGTAATAGCATGTCTAAAAAAGCTATCATATAACTTACAACAATACATAAAAAAGAGAATTACAAACTATTTAAGATCTACTAAAATAAGCTATCTAAATATATTATATAGCATCAAATTTTCACGCTATTATAAACATACAAAATTAATAGAAAACTGTAAAAACCGCTATCGTAATGCTAAACTACAATCGCTTGTAAGAAAATGCTATAATATAGGAGGGACCTAAGATAGCTGGGACATATATAGCAATTTCAATAATGCTAACAAAATCATACGCTAGCTGTTTACATCTGCTAAGAATGGACATTTTTATTGTAGTGGTTCCACGTCCTCGAACATCCCGGGGTGGCTGATCCTTAACCCGGTTTCGGGTTCCCATACGTGCTCTTGGATCCCATCTCTTTCCCAACGTACTAAAACCATTCAGACATTCTTCCGTTGGTTATAACTTCCTTACGTTCCAATATTCCTATGGGCGTGCTCACCAATGTGAGATTAGGGTGAGCGTCTTCTGGTGTCTGGGGTAGAACCAATTCTGGTTCTCAGACAACTCGACGCAGTGCCGAAAGATGGAACACATCGTGAAAACCTGACAGTTCATGTAGTAATGCCAACCTATAAGCTACTGCTCCTACCCTTTCCATTATCACGAACGGCCCCTTACGGTTTTTTGTCATTCCTGCGAAAGTTACTCATTTTCCGATACACTACATCCCCTACCTAGATTTCCAACTTCTTTTGGTGTTTGTATGCGTAAAATTTCTGAGCCTCCCTCAACCTTTCCTTGACCAATTCTACCTGCTCTACCGTTTCCTTTATCATCTCGAGTTAGAGGTCTCGCCCCTCCCCCACTTAAGTCCAGCATAAGGGTGTTTGGCATGGTCACCCGTACAACGCCTTGTTTGGCGCCATTCCGATGCTCTTGTGGTGGCTGTTATCGTATGCAAATTCTGCCCAAGGGAGATATTCACTCCACTTCCGTTCCCAGTCCAAAACACATCTAGGTCTGAATCGTCCTTTCAGATTTACCATCCGTTTGGGGGTGATAAACCATGCTGAGGTGTATCCTGGTCCCTAAGGTCTTCTGAAAGGCCTGCCAAAAGATCGATGTAAACTTTATATCCTGGTCAGATACGATACTCATGGGTATTCTGTGTAAACTTATGATCATCTCCAAGTACTTTCACGTGAGCATCTCGGCCTTATCGATTTTCTTTATGGGCGGGAAATGTGCTCATTTAGTGAGTCGGTCGACTATCACCCATTTCACATTTTTTTCCGTAGTCATGGGTAAACCAGTTACGCATCCACTAGGGTATCAGCAACCCTTGCAATAACCCACTTGGTAGCCCACTCCTGGCTTTCACTAAGTGGCAAGTTTGGCATCGAGAGATCCAAAAAATCGACATCCATCTTCATCCCATCCCAGTGATAGTACCTCTTCAGGTCCTGATACATCTTTGTGTTTTTCCAGGTGGATGTAAAATTGAGATTGGTGTACCTGCTCTAAAACTTTGTTCCTTAGTACTGACTATCCCGACACACACACTCAGTTCTGGAACAGGATGGTGACATTTTTCGCACTGCAGTATTCGACCACCTCCTTGATAACTATCTCTTGCAGAACCACATCCTTCTGCTGGGCCTTTCTGATTTTCCATAACAAATCTGCTTGCTCCAAGGCTTAAAATCATGATCTATTATCATTTACTTGCGTGGCACACAAACATAAATTTGCCATCAACGATGCTAGCTCTTGGGTTGCCTTTACTGCGGAGACATCTGCTCTTCTACGACTTAGATCATCAGCTACCTGGGTTTGCCTTTCCCGGATACTCGATCCTCGGGTCGTAGTGTGCCAGCAACTCCATCCATACTTTCTGTCTTAGATTCAGATCTCTTTGTGAGAATAAATACTTCAGACTCTTATGGTTGGTAAACACCTGATCGTTCTCACCGTACAAGTATGCCCACCAAATATTTAGTGCAATTATTACTGCAGCGAGTTCCAAGTCATGCATTGGTTAGTTAGCTTCGTGCTTCCTTAATTGCCTCTATGCATAAACATAATGAGGAAACTTGTTGAGAACGAAATCAAAACCCTAGTTGCATCCAAAAGACGCCTCAAAAAACATGCACTGTTTTGCAAAAAAAAAAAAAAACTTCACAAACCATAACAGATTAATCATCAATGTTTTTCCATTGATAAACCACTATCGTATATTAAACAGTGCCGGTCTAATCTATTTTTATGCCCTAGCAAAAACATAAATTAAAATATTAGATGTGTAACTGTATTATAAATAAAAAAATTATTTTGAGATTATAGTTAATTATATATAATTGTTGACTACACAAAATCTCTTAATTTTTATTTTATATTTACATAAATATTTAAATAATAATTTATTAATATTAAAATAACTATAACGAATAAAAAAAGTAAAGAATATTATAATAGTAAATATTCTTAGTATATTAAAAATAGGATATTAAAAATATATTTTATTGAAATTTTCAATTAACATAAAATTCATAGCCTTCAAAATAATAATAAATTAGTAATACATTTGATCAATAAATTTTTTGTTAAAATTCATAAAATACTAAAAACTTAAAATTATTACTATTATGTTTAATTATGAATGATAATAACCTTCCTATGAATATTTAAAAAAAATATGCCTATACGAGATGTCCTAACTGGTGGCTTGACGCGTTTATGCTCCAGACCGGCCATGATATTAACCGATGGCATATAAAAACATGTAGACACAAAAACGTGGTACCATGTTGAGAAGCTGCAAAGAGCCTTCCATATGCTAATAATTGTGTGGTGAATATGAATATTACATAAGATCTGTAGTTATTCGCAGCCAGATTTTGGTTTCTCCAGTTGTTATTAATGCTATATATTAATTTTAAGTGATATCATTGGCTGATTTTCTTATGTATATGGATGCTAACGTGCATCCACCTATATTATAAAAACATTTTGTAGATTTTAAAATAATAATATGAATACTATGTGATTTCCACCATAGAAAATCTTATATTAATTTATCTATCAAAATGTACTTGTTATACACGGTCCTAAAAAGTGCGGGTCTAACATAAACAAAAAAAAAACACAGTAGCAGCAGAGCGGCGATTAGAATGGCGATCTCCATATCATGATCCTCGTTGGGATTGTGATCCTCTCCTGATCATACGTTCTTTGACGTAAGATCCTTGGCCTCCTTCATCGACGTATTTCCCTGGTGTGGTTCTCGTTTCGACAAAATCGGAGTTCCTTTTCATCTGTTACTCCTTGGTAACAGAGCCCCGTATCGTTTCAGGTTGAGAGATTTTCAGGACCGGAGGAACAGAGCGTCGAACGATATTTTTGCTGACCCTCACGGCGAAGCAATGATAGTCTGAACCTCTCTTTGCGTTTCTCATCACCGGAATCGTTTCACTCTGTTTTGAATCCTCTGTTTCTGGTTCTAAAAAACAGAGGCTTGGTTTTCATTCTAATATCATCGTATTGGAATCTGAAAACTGATCAATATCATCGTGATGGGCTCCTTGGCTCGTTCCACATCCAAAGCCACAATAGATACTAAAGGAAAGGGTACAAAATGTCATTAATCGAGAAAATTCTAAATCGATATCCTCTATGACGACGATGATGATCCAATCATACTTACTGAACAAGATGACTCTTTTGTCATAAAAGAGTACAAAATATCATTAATCAGGAAAATTCTAAATCCGAAAAAGTAGAATGTTGAGAAGTTAGTCGAAATAATGCCAGCTCAGTGGGGACTCCAAGATCGTATTACTGCTAATGACTTAGAAATGGAAAATTCCTTTTCAATTTCTTAACTGAAGAAGAGCTAAATTCGGTACTGCGACAAGGACCTTTTCACTACAAATTTTGTATGTTTGTCCTTGTCAGGTGGTAACCAATAGTGCATGACGATTACCCATGGATCATACCTTTCTGGGTACGCTTTATTGGGATGCCTTTGCATCTATGGACAGACCGTAATCTGAGAAACATTGGTGGTCGGCTTGGTAATGTTGACACCATTGACCTATCGGAGGGGAGATTGCTCATCGATGATGATTCTCAAAAATCTTTACAGTTCAAGCGCAAAGTACAAAGTCCAGAGGGAGATGAAGTTACCATTGAAATTCAGTAGGACTTGCTCTTCAAACACTGCACTTTGTGTGGCCTAATGACCCACGAAAAGGGTTATTGTCCAACTGGGGACACTAGAGCTCGCGGTTTACCGGAAAGGAGTGATGTCTTCTCGCAAGTTCAGCGTCTTGTCCATCAGAGTGATCATCAACCTTTGTTGAGGGACAGCAGTACAATGCAAAAGGGTAATTGAGGAGCAATACCTGACTATGACCGGAAATCTGAGCTGGGTTCTTCTCGTCGGAAGCAACACTTGAGTGATAGGGATGTATACATACAAACTTGTAGGAATCACGATGCCTACCAACCTCGCTATAGACGCAGAAACACTCAGGGTTTTGATCACAGGGATCGGATAATACGGCATCGAGATAGCAAGCCAAGTTCGCAGACTCGTTACAGAGATTCTCGACATGGTCGTGGACCTTATGATCGACAGCAAACACAAAAGACCTGGCGGGAGAAAGCTATTCAAGGTGCTGATGAAACAAGGTAACTGAGGGTAGTAAGCATGAAGGAAATGATCTTGGGATGTCACGGGAGCTTGTTTCCTATGAACAAGGACATGATATAGCCAAGGTAACTGAGGGCAGTAAAAATGATGGGAATCCTCGGCAGCAAGGTAGTGATTCTCACGGTGTGATGGAGACTCAGCATATTAGAGAGGTTCAACAAGGAAAGAAAATAGCAAGTGCTATTGTATCTCCAGCTCTGCGATCTACATCTATGGAGGATAATGTTACCTTTCACAGTAAGAGTGTTTCGAAATCTTTGACCTTTTCCCCCCAAGAATCGGCAAGTGACACTGGAGGTCAACATGTGATTGGAGCGTTGAGCGATATGGAGATGCAGATTGTGGAAGAAGATGACATGCTGGCATGTGACAATGACTTGTTGGATGAGGATTTATTGGATTTAAAGGAAACGACTCAACCTTCGAAGAAATCAACATCATTAACCACTATATCGACTACAAAAGGATCAAAACACTCTAGAGGAAGTTATATGAAGAATCCGCCTTTGGGGATCAAATCAAAGAAACAAGAGTTCCTCCGTAGAGGTTCTCTGAAGATTTGATCAGTACAGTCGTCTCCGCAAAACACACTTGGCGGCAAAGCTAAAGCAAAGCAGCCTCACCACAGTTCAAGGAGGTCTCGTACAAGTTCAAACAAGGGAGGAGGTTCGATGGGCTCCAAAAACTCATCCCCCATTGATCAATGAGGACAATCAATTGGAACTGTCGAAGGATTGGGAATAACCTCACAGTTCGACGCCTAACGGAGATGTGTCAGAAGCATCACCCAGGACTTGTATTCCTTTCTGAAACGAAGAATAGGAGGCTTATGTTTCAAGACATTCAGTCATGTTTTTACCGTTAAGCCACTTGGTCTCAGCAGACGTTTAGCACTTTTTATATGGATGAATTTCAAGTTAATGTTTTATTTTCAAATAATAGAATGATTGACATTGAAGCAGTCATTGATGGAATAAATGTCTATATGACGTTTATTTATGGGATCTTGTCTTAGAACGAAGAGATCTAGTATGGGAACACCTTACGCGTTTCTCAACAGTAAGAAATGGACCTTTTTTATGATAGGCGACTTTAACGAAATTACCTGCCATGCAGAGAAATGAGGAAGACAACGCTCAGATGCTTATTTCTTACCTTTCAAGCAAATGCTGAGTGATCGTGGTATGTTGGAATTTCTTTTCACAGGGAACATTCTATCCTGGGTAGAAAACAGAGCAGGGAGGTCTACTGTTAGATGCCACCTTGACAGAGCTGTTGGGAATGAAGATTGGCATGAGAAGTTTCCACATTCCAAAGTGCAGTATATGAGGCTCTGGGGATCAGAGCATCGTCTGATCCTATAGCTTACATTCTTAAAAAGAAACCAAGAAGATAAAAAAATTTCAATTATGATAAGATATGGCTGCATAACGAGGAACTCAGACATATTATACTGGAGGGATGGAAATCACCGGATCTCCCACCTGACGCATGTATCATGGATCATATAGCAAGTTGCCGGCGCGCCTTATGCGACTGGAAAAGGCAGCATAATCTGAACTCAGAGAAAACGGTGGAGGAATTGAAGGAAAAGGTGGATCAATTATCTTCCAACGATGACGCTACCACAGCAGAGATTGCGACAGCTTTAAAGGAATTGTCTGACGCTCTTAAGGCGGATGAGATGTTCTGGAAGCAAAAGTGCAGGGTCTTCTTGTTAAGGGAAGGAGATAGAAATACTAAATTTTTTCACGCCCTCACGAAGCAGAGAAGAGCGAGGATTAGGATTACCCAACTACTGGATGAAGATGAGAATGTTGTGGAGGATGAGGAAGGACTTGTAGCCTTTGCTACAAATTATTTTAGACACATTTTCCAATCATCAAATCCCGCGGCAATAGAGAAGGCACTAAATGAAGTTTCTACTACAATTATGCTAGCAGATAATGAGAGTCTCACAGCTCCAGTCAGTGAGTGGGAAGTTAAATTGGCTATTTTTTCTATGCATCCAGAGAAAGCCCTAGGGCCGGATGGAATGACTGCGTTATTCTACCATAAATTTTGGGATCTTGTAAAGGTTGATCTAACTCTTATGGTTAATCAATTTCTGTTTGAAGGAACGGTGCCTTCAGGTTTAAATGATACAAACATATGCCTCATTCCGAAAGTGGAAAAGCCTAATCAGATGAGCCAGCTATGACCTATAAGTTTATGTAATGTTAGTTAGAAGATAATCTCTAAGGTGCTATGCCGGAGATGAAAAAAGGTTCTTCCCGATAGGATTTCAGAAACCTAGTCATCCTTTGTTGCTGTGAGACAGATATCTGACAACATTATGATTGCTCAGAAGATGTTCCATTCCTTAAGAACAAAAACGAGTGGACGAAATAAGAGGATGACCACTAAAACAGCCATGAGCAAAGCGTATGACATAATGAAATGGTCCTTCATCGAGGCCACCATGAGAAAGATGGGATTCTCAGAAGTCTGGATAGCCTGGATAATGCGTTGTATAACATCAATAAAGTATAAAGTCCTCATGAATGGACATCCAAGAGGGAATATAGTTCCGGAGCGAGGTCTGCGACAGGGTGATCCTCTGTCCCCTTTCATTTTTATTCTATGCACGGAAGCGCTCGTTAGCCTTCTAAATCACGCAGAGAGTCAAGGGAAGATAACGGGGATGCATATTACGTGTGCGTGTTCTTCGGTATCCCACCTTCTTTTTGCTGATGATAGCCTTTTCTTTTGTAAGGCGGAGCCCCGTGAATGTGAAGAAGTAATGAAAGTGGTCAAGAAATATGGACAAGCTTCAGGACAATGCATCAACTTTGATAAGTCTTCTTTACTCTTTGGTAAAAGAATCGGTCAGGATGTACGACAAGAGATCAAAGACACGCTTGGGATCCAAAATGAAGGAGGAATGGGAACATACCTGGGAATCTCAGAGGATATCAGTGGATCCAAATGCAAGCTCTTTACCTTCCTCAAGGATAAGCTAAGGAATAGAGTAAATGAATGGCCTGGACGGTGGTTATCAAAAGGTGGCAAAGAAGTTATGATAAAATCGATACGGTTGGCTCTCCTAACTTATGTAATGTCCTGTTTTCTTCCCCCATTGGAGATTTGTGAGAATGTAGCTAGTGCCATTGCACAGTTATGGTGAAGTTCAACCCCCCAAAAAGGGGTATTCATTGGGTGACATGGGACAAGGTATGCTTACCCAGGGAGGAAGGAGGGATTGGCTTTAGGATGATACATGAGTTCAACCTGGCGCTGCTAGCAAAGAAATTATGGAGACTAATTCAATATCTGGATTCCCTTGTAGCTCATGTTTTGAGAAGCAGGTACTATCGATTGAGTTCGCCTTTGCGACAGACCACTGTTAGTAGGCCATCATATGTGTGGACAAGCATATCGGCGGGACGAGAATTACTATTTCTGGAAATTAGACAAAAGGTTCACTCGGGGTATGAGGTGAAAGTCTGGGAAGATCCTTGGATTCCTACCATCCCAGCGAGACCAGCAACCCCATTGGCACCGGGTCTGAATCCAAACATGAGAGTGAGAGATTTAATTAATCAAGTATCAAAGACTTGGGGTGAGATCCGCCTTGAGAATTATGTAGCTTCTACCATATACCACTCATTAAGAGTCTGGCCATTAGCTCCACACATCGCCGGGATACGTACTGCTGGAGCTATACGAGGAATGGACAGTATACAGTTAAATATGGATACTGGGTAGCACGGAATATTTTGATGAAGGATGATGACCCTGCTGTATGCGAACCTAGCATCACAAAGCTTCAAGCCCATGCTTGGAAGGTTAAGGCTCCCCAAAAGATATGCCATCTTATGTGGCAATTGATAACAAGTCATGTGGCTGTTACGAGCATCCTAAATTACAGACATATGAGATGTGATAATCACTGTCCACGCTGTGGGAACCCGAAGAAACAATTACACATGCAATCTTCGAATGCCCACCTGCACTGCAAGTTTGGGCAATCTTTGTTTCCACTTCAGAGCACATATGCGAACATGGACTACCTCTTCTGGAGGAAAGGTTCTATAATGGAACCGGAATTGGATAGGGATCCTTATCCCTGGCTAATTTTGGTACATTTGGAAGGCTCAGAATGACAAGTTATTCAGAGGAATTGATAGAGATCCTTTGGAGCTAGCACGGTATGCAGAAAGTGAGTGTCAAGCATGGTTCCAAGCAAACGAGCAGGATATACAGTCATCCACAGGGAACAGTGTTGAGGAAAACCAGGCCATAAGTATGGGTAACATATGCATAATGGATGGATCTTGGACATCTATTGATCATTTCAGTGGATGTGGCTGGGTCTAGAATGATAGTTTGGGTAATGGACAGTTAATGGGACTGCGTAATTTTGATAGAGTGGAGTCGGCGTTGCATTCAGAGTTGGAGTCATTGCGGTGGGCAATGGAGACATGCTTCAACATTCACCATGTCAGAGCTTTGGAACTGATTGCAAGGAGATGATCGCGATGCTCAGGAGTCCCCATGAATGGCCTAGCTTCTCAACAGAATTGGAGAAAATCTTGACACTAAGGATTTGCTTCCCTGATTTCAAGATTTTTTACATCCCTAGGATACAGAACAGATTTTCTGATTCTTTAGCTAAGACGGCTAGGTCATTTTATCGTAAGCTCTTGTATGTTGGTTGTTCTATTCCGATCTGGTTACCTAGACCACCTCAAGCTTGAGTAATAGATCAGCCTTTCGATGTAAAAAAAAATAAAAAATACACGGTCCTAAAAATCTATGAAACAGAAGCAAAAACACAAATTATTGGGCGTATCAATTACAAATAAAAAGATTTCTATAATATTATTTGAGAAATCATTTTTCTACATACTGCGTTCACCTTAATTCTTAAGGTGACTGATTAAAGAAGTATCCTTCAGAAATTAATAATATTATATCTAATTACCATTATTAAATGTATTTTCTTTTCTATTTAGTAGTTTTTGTTAATTAGATTTTTATTTAGTTTCCTTTTTATTTTATTTTTTTCCAAATAACATATATAATAAAAAATATCAATAAAATTTATAGATTTTGTATTATAAAACGAATTTTATTTTTCTTACATAATATTATCCTTAAACAACCTAAACAAACAAACAAAATATCAAGAAAGTTTCATATATATATATATATATATATATATATATATAGGTTTATATATAAAGCATTATTTACAAAAACACTTGAAAAGATAAAATAATTTAGATGTTTTAAAATATATATTTTATTGTGAATATAATTTTGATCTAATGATTAAAAATAAAATAATTCAAAAACATAAACTGATAATATAATACCATATTTCTCAAATCACATGCCAATTTAAGAAATTAAGAAAAAGACAAAATTGAAAATAATGTATTATCTAATTTTAATAGATATAAATTATATAATGTCTTCACAGTTCAAAAGTGATTAACCAGTTAACAGTATTTAGTTATTTTGTAAATAATCATATGGGTATATCAATATTCAAAACATTATAGTTATCTTTATTAGTGAAACGCCAACATTTTATTTTTGTTTCCATTTTTTTCAATATCACATATAATAACATTTATAAGATTTATAAGGTATATATTTTTTATTTGTCAACAACTTTTTTATTAAAGCCTTATGGGCTTAGTACAAAGGGTAAATGATACAAGACTTAATACGAAGCCCACACGTGAAAGTGAAAAGAGTAACCTACTACCACATAAGAAAACACGTGTTTGGCTTTTGCAACGTGGCATTTTTATAGCAAGAGAGGCACCGTTTCACGAAGAATCTGTCTCCGACGATGGCTGATCTTATTTTCCGGTCACCATCTTCAAACGGTTCCGTCTCTGAAAGCTGTGACCACCACTCTTCTATTTTAACTGGCTGTTTGAACCGAGTTCGGTGATAACGAGTGAATAATCGACGGAAACTCGTCGGTGAGTTATTACGAAGGTGTAAGCGAAAAAATGAAAGCGAAGAGTGATTTTATTTATCGGGAAGTGAAGGTTACAAAGGAAACAATGATGCTCGGGAGCTCTCAAAGTTGTACGGACAGATCTAAGAACAACGCTATAGTGAAACCCTAGTTTTGTTGCCGCTTAGTCAGTCTATTTTCGGATCCTCTTTCCGTTCACCACTTCTTCGCTTTTATAGGTTATTGTACGGAAAACCTAATGGGCTGTATCCTTCGCTCCATGGGCCTCCTCGGCGGGCCTCATCATCTTACTCGGTACGGATGATGACGTAAGCTCGCACGGACTCCCTTGTCGCGTTGCGCCTAAAGGTTCTCCTCGCTCGTGCGAACCGAGTAATGGGTCTGGGCCTCTTATTCGACGGGCCTTGAGGGTTGGATTTGATCCTATCCCCTACAATAAGTCCCCCCAGTTCACTATAGCCGGTGGTCGGGTTTAGTGAAGTGGAATAACGGTGGTCGGGAGAATAAATTACTTGGTGTAACCGGGTCCGGTTTAGCTTTAATCGAGGCGGTTAATCTCGATTCGCGAGGTCGGTTCGAGCGGGAGGAGAAGAGTTTCGGGCCGATTCACGGGTTTCTAGACGCTTCGTGGGCCCAATAGGCCTCGTAGACCTAATTATTGCTCATTGGAACGCGTGTTTGCTCTCCTCCCCTATAAATATTCTCCTTCCTCCCTCATTTATTTATCTTCTTTGCTCTTCACAGGTATCCTTTCTCTCTCTCTTCCTCTCATTTCTCTCTCTATTATCCGATTTATGTCTTTTGGTAGACGTTTGACTTCGACCGAGAAAGGTAAAGAGATATCGAACAGTTCTTGTTTCCCCGAAGACCGAGTATCTTCCAGGCGTCAGTTAATCGAATCCGAGCTAGCGCATCATGAGGCTCTACGCGACCAAAGACGGACTAGATTTATCTCAGTGACTACTCGTGATGGTTGATTCCGAGAGACTTAGGCGGGGAGGAGAGGTTGCCGGAGCGCAAAGCTCTCTCGGGTCGGGAGAGGAGTCGAGCGGTCCTCGAGTCAGGGATGCACCCAGCAACTCTCTTTGCTCGGAAGATGAGCCAATGATCTCTGTTCACTTCTTTCCGGGGAGGCTGTTCGAGAAACTGCCAGCCCTTCATCCAGAATTCTCCCGTCCAACGAAAGTGGATGGCCAAGATTGGGACAACGTTCTCAAGACCCGGTCAACTATAGCGACCGTCAAGACAATTCTTCGGGAACGGGGAGGACAAGGCGTGACATTCATCATTCCGAACGCGAACCAGAGGCCTTGGACACCGCCAATCGGGTATCAATGTGTCTATGAGTCATATTTTCAGAAGGATACTCGTCTGTGGTTTCCGATTCCCCGGTTGATTACCTCCTACTGTTTTCGTCGGGATGCGGCGATCTCACAATTCATTAATGGATCCTTCCGAGTAGCTGTCGGCCTCATGGTTATGGCTGTCGAGGAAGATCTTCCGAGTAACACATCACCGTTCGTTTCAGATCTAACCCCCCTTTTTTTTTTGTTGGCTTTGTTTTTGCAGTTACGCATTCCAATACAAAGGATCACCCCGAGGATTTTCTTCGCGTTGTTCGGAGACTCGCTCGTGCTTCTCCCCTTCGTTGGTCCGACGTCTCCTTTTCGCGCATCCGACGTTCACTCGATCGGATTTCTAGAGGTACTCGGTAGTCTGTTATCCTTCTCCGTTGTTCGATTATCCTACCATTGCGATATTAACTTCGCCTTCCCCTCGTCATTCTTCTCAGTTGACTGGAGATCTGATTTGCGAGCCGAGGTTCGAGGTCGTAAGTCTTCCTATCTTCTCCAAAGAGCGTTCTCCTCCGAAGAAAAGAGCCAGAAAGGACATGAAGGACGTTGTGAACCTCTGCGATCTTATTGAGGATGAGATTGAAGAAGCTGAGCCTTCCCGACCCCAAGACAACACACCAACCACGGGGATTGACCCTTCGGGTGAAGCGGCCACCGATGCTCCTACTCGAGATGATGATGACGGGGCGTCGGTGGATGAAGGGGTCGAACCTCTAACGAGAAAGAGGAAGAGACCGAACACCGATGTTCCGAGAAGTCCATCGGTCCCCGAGAGTTCATTTCCCGTCGAGGAGAGGAACAAACGCGCTCTGGTGGTTGCGGAGTCGAATCCGACCGTTACGGTCCCTACTTCTTCTCCAGTCCCGAGAGAGGACTCAATGCAAATGGATAACTCGGGTAACGACCACAGCTCGCCGTTGGACCCGGGTGTTACTGCCGGGGATGAGGAGCATCTGGTGGAGGCAGAAGGCGAGACTCCTCGGAATAAGAAGAAGAAGAAAGGAAGTTTGAAGACTTCCGGGACAGGCGAACCTGCTACTAAGGATCGGGTCCCCGAAGATCCCACGCCTGCTCCTTCTTCTCATAGGTCTAAGTCGTCAGAGGCTGAGGGATCCGCTCGAAGACCTCGGGACCCGGACAGTTCTGCTCTGGTTTCTGCCCCTCCGCTTGTTGACGTTCCGATTCCTAGGGCTGCGCAACTAGCTGTTGAGAAGGGATGGGTCACTCTTCCTAGCCGCGTTTTGAAGGGGTTCACCGATAAGGTGGACTTCCACCACGAGGATGTGGCCCCGCTGTGTACGTTACCGAACAAGTGCGCTGACTTAGTTCGTCAGATTCGGGGCGGACCTAAACCACTTCCTCCGGTCTCGGACTTGATATTTGGGGACGACTTCACTGATTCTGCTAGCGCCGAAATCAACGTTAGTCCTTCCTTCCTTAGGTTTGACCTCGTTTAGTGCTGTGACCTCTTTTAATAATTTCTTTCTCTTCTACTACGCAGGCTATGGCTCGACGAAATCATCTAGTCAACAAATATGATCGAGCCCTTCGTCATTCGATGGAGAAGTGTCAGAAGGCCGAGAAGAGAGTTGCTGCGAGGGACGCTCTTTTAGAAAAGAAGAAGGCCGAGATGTTCGAAGTCTCCAAGAAGCTTTTGGACGAAAGGGACAAAGCGCGCGCTCGTAACCTCGACTACAAGAAGAGAGCTGATGCTCGGGAAGAAGAAGCCAGGGTTGCTCGGGTGGCGTTGGCCAAAGCGGAGCGCGAGAAAGCTGCGATGGCCGCGATCGTCAAGGAGAAATATCAAGAGCTTAAGAGGTTGCGTCGATCACGTACTCATGAGGTCACGCTGGAGAGAGTCCGCGTTCAGACGGCGTATGCGTCTAAATTTCAACGCTGTTTTCAGAATATTCGGGATTACCTGACTCGTCGCGACATCTACGAGGAGAAGCGCCAACTTTATGGTCAAGCTTCCGGAGTCAAAAGCTGCCTCGAAATGCTCGGCAGGAAGGGTCGTCCTATTCCGAGCAACATCGTGACAACCTTCGAGACGAAGGCTTCAGAGTATAAGGAGCAGATGGATAGCGTGGAGGTTGGGGATCTTCCTGAGAGTTATATGACCCTTTCTCCTCTGGTGCTTCCGTCCTTATTTGTGGACGACCGCCTATTATCTGGAATCGATCTTTTTGGCTCCAACTCGGGGTTAATCGACTCGACGGTCGTGCGAGGCCTCCGCAGTCCACAGGACGACTTTCCGACGCTTCCGGTGGATGATTCTCAAACCGTCGCTGCGACATTGCCCATGGATCTGATCCCCGTAGATGATCGAATTGAGGAAGCAACCTCGAAGGCGGGAGAGCAAGTCGTCGGCTCGGAATCGCGCATTGTGGAGGTAGCATCGCAGGTTGCTCCTGTGTCTACGGTTGATCAGTCGGAAGGGAATGCAGCTACTCTTACTGATGCTGCGGGAAATCTGAAAGCTGTTGCGTCGAATGCAGATCCGGGGAATACAGAAGGCGCTGCTCCCGAAGACGAGGAAGTTGATGTCGAGACCTGAGCTTGGGAACGTTGCCCATTTATCTTATGTAACTTCGTGTAGGATTCTTCTGTTTGTGTTGTGTAATATATAGCCTCCAGTTAAACCTTTGTTACGTTGAACGCTGCTTAGTTCGTATTTTAAGAAGTGTTCTACTTGGGCCATCGTGTCGAATGCTTGCTTTTTTCCCTCTCTTTTTTCTTAAAGTCTTTTCGTAGGCATAGCCTTGAACAACCCTGTTGGGAGTTCTTTTTCAGGTACGTTTGCTAGTGGGCATTCCACGTAATACTTTGATCATACGCACAAAGCGCAGGTATTTGATCGGGTTAAGTTGGAGATAGAACGGATGGAAGAGAGTTAGCTTGTAAGGGGAAACTCTCTTTTTCTTAACAGGACTTCATTACAATCAATTGATTAGGTAAGTAAAGTGAAGGTATCGGATCTGTTAATTATTGCTCGTCCTTGGTTTCCATGAATGTCCTCGTGGGTGAAGGGCAGACCTTCTTCCGAGCGCGAGTTAGCCGCCGTGATCTTTGTTGGATACACGAGTGCGACTGATTTCGTGTCGGTTTCGAGTAAACCAGATTTGTGGGTTTTGGTTGGGGTATGACTGAACTCTTGATAGGGCTGCCTACGTACCTCGTTGGAGGATCAAGTCATTCGTAGTTCGTTTTTGCCCGAACAAAAGTGGACCGGAGACGCATTTGATCGGGCGAGTAAAAGTGGTATAGACGCATTTACCCAGTTGTGATGAGAGTACTACTCGTCAGCAAAAGTGGCCTGGAGACGCATTCGTTCGATGAGAATAGATGTGTACGTATATATATATATATATATATTTTGAAAGCGAGTACGCTATATGTAGTAACGCTTGAGGTTTAGGGAGTTCCAGGATCGCGGGAGTGGCTCCCCCGATAACGTCTCAAGTTTATACACTCCTGGTTTGACAACCTTAGTTATTTTGTAAGGGCCTTCCCAGTTTGCTCCGAGCTTGCCGGCCTTCCATTCCCTCGTATTTTCGAACACCTTCCGAAGGACGAGATCTCCGAGCTCGAGTGGTCGAGAGTGAACCTTTTTGCTGTAGTAACTTTGGATCTGGTTTTGGTAATTTTGAATCCGGAGTAGCGCCTGGTCGCGGCGTTCCTCGAGTTGATCCAAGGCATGAAACATCATCTCCTCGTTAACATCTTCATTCTGTGGGAGTCTGGCGCGACGTAAGCTCGTGACGTTGACCTCCGCTGGTGCCATTGCTTCGACACCGTAGGCGAGGGAGAAAGGTGTAGCCTTAGTTGCACCTCGCGGCGTCGTTCGGTGTGACCAGAGGACGCCATCCAATTCATCGGCCCAACAACCCTTTTTGAGGTCCAAACGTTTTTTGATACCATCTAGGATCGTTTTTTTCGTAGCTTCAGCTTGTCCGTTCCCCTGCGGATGCCTCGGAGTCGAAGTGCTCAGCCTTATCCTCCAGCGGTCGCAGAACCCTCGAAATTTGGTGGAGATGAACTGCGACCCATTATCCGTTACAATTTCGTATTGAAGACCGTGGCGACAGATTATATTCTTCCATACGAAGCCTTGTACCTCGTTATCGGTGACGTGGATGAAGGCTTCTGCTTCGACCCATTTGGTGAAATAGTCGGTCAGAACGAGGACGAAGCGCCGCTGTCGGGAGCTCGGCATAGGCCCGATAATATCCATCGCCCAACGGATGAATGGGTACGGTGCGGTAGTCGTCTGAAGAAGTTCGGTAGGTCGATGAATTATGTGCGCATGTCGCTGACACTTATCGCAACGACGGGCATAAGTCTCGCAGTCTGCCACCATTGACGGCCAAAAGAAGCCTGAGTTTTTTACTTTTAGTGCGAGTGCTCGCCCTCCCGAATGGTTTCCGGCTGCTCCTTCGTGGGTCTCCGCCATGACAAGGCGTGCTTCTTCGCCGTGCAAGCAGCGTAGCAGAACTTTGTTCGACGTCCATCGGTAGAGGATCCCGTCAGTGAGCACGTAGTTCGTACTCTTCGTCTTAACGCGTCTAGCTAACCACTTCTCCGGGGGTAGTGTACCGTCGGCAAGGTAATTGATAATCGATATTCGCCAGTCAGGAAATTCTTGTTCGGGTTGGCTGATATGTGGAGCGTGATCGTCGTTGCCTTCGTCGTCGGGATTATTGTCGATATCCATTGACTCGGAAACCGAGGCCACGGAAGCCTGTGGTACCTTTGCCACTGTTATGCTCGGGTTGTCGATCTTGTGTATTGGTATAGTTTGCTTCACTTGATCGTAGAGCTTACTTCCGAGGGCGGCGAGGGCGTCTGCGCACACGGTCTCTCCTCGCGGAACCTTCGTCAATTCGAAAAATTCAAAACTCTTGGCGAGGTCTTGGAAAAGTTTGAGGTATGCGTCCATTCGTTCGTTACGAACATCGTAATCCCCATGGTATTGACTGATGACGAGCTGTGAATCACAGTAGGCGCTCAGACGTTTCGCGCGGACTGCTTTGGCTAACCGGAGGCCGGCAATTAGCGACTCGTACTCGGCTTCGTTGTTTGAAGCGTTAAAACCGAAGGTGAAAGATTGTCTGATGAGCTCGCCGGTTGGAGATTGAAGTTGCACTCCTGCGCCCGAGCCATTGGTATTAGATGAACCATCAATGTGTAGTATCCAATTTTGGTCGGGTATGACGAGGAGCTGTTCGAGGTCGGGATCTAACTCTATCATAAAATCGGCGAGGACTTGAGACTTCAGCGTGATGCGATTCTTGTAAGTTATGTCGTATTCGCTAAGCTCGATCGCCCATTTAGACAGTCTTCCTGACTGATTGGTGTTGTGCATCACGGTTTGCAGTTGTTGATCTGTAAGGATCTCGATTGCGTGCGACTGGAAATAAGGGCGGAGCTTTCGTGCGGAAGTGATAACGGTGAGTGCCGTCTTTTCTAGCGTTGGATAGCGCGTCTCAGGGTCTGTCATCTGCTTGCTCACGTAGAAGATCGGTTTCTGTTCCCCCCTGTCGTCCTTTATTAGGACGCTGCTGACCGCTCTTGATGATACTGCGATATACAGAGAGAGGATGTCCCCGTTATCTGGTTTGGCGAGGACCGGTGGCGTTGTCAGATACTGTTTGAGCTGAGCGAATGCCTCCTCGCACTTATCATCCCATATGAAGCGTTTGTTACCGCGGAGGAGTTCGTAGAATGGCAAACATTTATCCGTAGATCGCTAGATAAACCGGTTTAGGGCTGCTATTCTACCAGTCAGTCTTTGGACCTCACAGGCGATCTTCGGACTCGGGAGATCTAATATCGCTGAGATCTGCTTTGGGTTCGCTTCGATTCCGCGCTGCGTAACGATTTAACCGAGGAATTCCCCGGACGTTACTCCGAACGTGCATTTCGCCGGGTTCAGTTTCATTCCATATGCATTTAGTATATCGAAACATTCCCGGAGGTGGGAGAGATGGTCGTCGGCGCGAAGGGACTTGACGAGCATGTCATCGATGTATACTTCCATCGTCCGGCCGAGCTTGTCGGCGAACATCTTGTTGACAAGTCGATGATAGGTGGCGCCAGCATTCTTTAGGCCGAAGGGCATGACTTTGTAGCAGTATGTTCCCCGATCAGTGATGAATGAAGTTTTCTCCCTGTCGTCGGGATGCATCATGATTTGATTGTACCCGGAGAATGCATCCATGAAAGTAAGCAACTCGTTCCCGGCTGTCGCTTCCACGAGTCGATCGATATGCGGGAGCGGGAAGCTGTCCTTGGGGCATGCTTTGTTGAGGTCGGTGAAGTCTACGCATACCCGCCATTTCCCGTTTTTCTTTTTGTCGACAACGGGGTTAGCGAGCCATTCCGGGTATCGTACTTCAACGATCGAACCAGCGTCTAACAGGTGATCAGTCTCGTCGTTGACCGCTTTCGCTCGTTCTGGGCCGAGGCGACGACGTCTCTGCCTTACCGGTTTGAACGTCGGATCCACGTGAAGCTCGTGAGTGGTGATATTCGGGTCGATTCCTTTCATGTCAGAGGCTGGGCAGATAAGTCTCAGATCCTCTTCAGTTACATTGTTAGCTTCCTTCAGTGAATAGAAAGCATGAACTAGCATCCTATGGAGGTAGCGCACAGATGGATATCAGATGGCCGTGTTCTTGTCCTTTCCGGTAGAATGCTTGTTTCCTTAGATCTCTTCCCACAGCTTTTCTTGGAGCTTTTCGCACCTAGGTAGGAAGGACATTTCTTTGTCTTGAAAATCCATGACCTTCCTGATGTCCCTGAAGTTCATGTTGTAGACTCTCCCATTGACCTTGAATGTGATTTTTTCCCATCCTTGCCTAACATGCTGAGTGTCATGGTAGGTGACTACAAGGGAGGATAGGAACTGACATGAGACATCTTTGTAAAAAGGACAGGCCATGGTGTGGAGTTGTGGAATCTTCAGGTGTCCCAGCATCATCTCAATGTCTGAATCAAGTCCTAACTCCTTCAGCAAATCAAGGTCTGCAAACCTTGTTGGAGTCCATGCTACCCCATGCACCAAGTGATGATACAACTCTTATGGAGTAGGAGTCTTTTCCCTATCTCTGTCAACAGCAACTTCCTTTCCCTTTGACAACTTGGCCTTCTTTTGAGGAACTTGCTCTTCCTCACTTTCATCATCACCTTCCTTAATGGTAGAACTGCCACACTCTTCCCAGTCCTCTTCTCTTAGTCCTTTGCCTTTTTAGCAGCTAAGATTTGTTGCCTCGAAGTCATCTTTGCCTCTGATCCAGTTGGCTCGGAGTCAAGAGATTTTCCTGTAGTGCAAATTTTCTTCTTTCAGCTTCTTGCTTCTCAGCTTCCCTTTGTGCCTTTGTCTTCCTTGTCATTGGTACCTAGACCGGCCTTGGAGCGAGCGTAGGACATCGCTGCGGGTGCTCGCTCTGACACGGAGCGGCCTTGTGTGCTCGCTCCCGGTAGTCGCTCTGAGCCCTTGTTTCGTCTCCGAGATGACAAAAAAGTGAGCGACTGTGGGGTGTCGCTGCGAACACATCGCTCCAAGGCTGGAGCGACATAGGATCGTTGCTGCATGATGTCGCTGCGGGACGTCGTTGCGGCTGGAGTAACTTGAAGGACTCGCTCCGGGAGGTCGCTCTGATGCCTGTTTCTTCGTCTCCAAAATGATTGAAAAAACGAGCGAGTAGTAGGTGTTGCTGCGTGGACATCGCTCTGGGAGTGGAGCGACCTCACTCACTCGCTCTGAGACATTGCTCGCATCAGAGCGACCTTCAGGTTCCGCTCCATGACGTTGTTCCTTGGCCTCTTTTTCAGCTCAAAGTTTGAACGGCCAAATGACCTGCATTGCCTGAAACAAAAGTTTTTAAAAACATAAATAAAGAAGAAAAAATAGTCTCAAAGCAATATGTACAGGGATAGACATGGGACTTCCTCCCAAGTGAGCTTGTTTTAAGTCTCTAGCTTGACTTTGCTGCCATGAAGATTAGGCTGGAGTAGGATCAGAGAGTGGAACTGAAGTTCCATCTTCCTCTGGTGTGGTAGCCATGTAGAGCTTCACTCTTTGCCCGTCGACAGTGAAATCTCTGCCATCAGTACTCCACAAAACTATGGCTCCGTATGGCTTAATCTCCTTAACCTTGAATGGACTGAACCACCTTGACTTAAGTTTTCCTGGAAATATCTTGAGCCTAGAGTTGTAGAGATGAACTTGATTTCCTTCCTTGAACTCTCTCTTCAGAATGTTCTTGTCATGGAAGGCTTTAGTATTCTCTTTGTAGATCCTTGAGTTCTCAAAAGCATCCATCCTTATCTCATCAAGCTCATGTAGTTGAAATAGTCTTTTCTCCTTGGCACTCTTGATGTCAAAGTTCAGTAACTTAACTGTACATAATGCCTTGTACTCAAGCTCTACTGGTAAGTGGCAAGCTTTCCCATATACAAGGTTGAAAGGTGTAGTTCCAAGAGGAGTCTTGTAAGCTGTTCTATAGGCCCAAAGTGTATCATCAAGCTTGTTAGACCAATATTTCCTTGTAGTCCCAAAAATCTTCTCCAAAATGGACTTGATCTCTCTGTTAGAAATCTCAACTTGACCACTTGTTTGAGAATGGTAAGGTGTTGCCACCTTATGCTTCACACCATTCTTCTTGAGAATTCCCTCAAGCAGTTTGTTGATGAAGTGTGAACCTCCATCACTGATTACAACTCTTGGACTCCAAACCTTGGAAAGATGATGCTCTTGAATATTTTGATCACCAGTCTAGTATCATTGGTGGGCTTGCAATTGCTTCCACCCATTTAGAAACATAATAAACAGCTACAAGGATGTACTTGTTGCCAAAGGATGTAACACTTTTGCAAAAGTTGTGAAAGTAGCAAAGTGGCCTCCATAGGATGATCCATGACAATGTGTAAGGATCCCATCAACTTCTTCATTGGCAACCACTCTCCTATAAAGTTGATCCTTGCTTAGAATGTAGAGGTATGGACATCCAATATTATCTCTTCGCATCTTTGTAGAACTTCTTCTTGGCATAGTTCACAAGTTCAAAGGTTCCTTTCCTGTGGCTAAGTAGTTCACCAAATCAGCATACCAAGGTTCTTTCTCTTCTGTGGCCTTGACTTTTTCAAGCTTTCTACCAGTCTCACAAACTGTCATCACTGCTCCAATAGCCATGATCTGTTCTTCAGGAAGTCCTTCATCAATGGGGGCACCACACTCTACTTTCAGCCTGGACAAGTGATCAGGTAAACCATTCTCAACTCATGGACTGTCCTTGATCTCTAAATCAAACTCTTGAAGCAAAAGGATCCATCTCAAGAGCCTAGGTTTTGCATCCTTCTTGGCCATAAGGTTTCTCAAAGCAGCATGGTCGGTGTAGACAATTACTTTAGATCCCACTAAGTAACTTCTGAACTTCTCAAAGGCAAAGACAATGGCTAGCATTTCCTTCTCAGTAGTAGCATACTTCGTTTGGGCATCATTCAGAGTTTGGCTTGCGTAGTAGATGACATGAGTTTTACCATTTTTCTTCTGCCCCAATACAGCTCCAACAGCATAATCGCTAGCATCACACATGATCTCAAAAGGGAGATCCCAATCAGGTGGTTGGACAATGGGGGTACTTACAAGTTCACTCTTCAGCTTCTTGAAAGCCTCAAGACATTCTTCACCAAAGATGAAGACCGCCTCCTTGCACAGCAATTTGGTAAGTGGCTTGACAATCTTAGAGAAGTCTTTGATGAATATCCTATTGAAGCCAACATGCCCCAGGAGACTCTTGATTTCTTTAACTGTCTTTGAAGGAGCCAAACCCACCATCATATCTATCTTAGCCTTGTCAACCTCGATCCCTTTTTCTGAAATCTTGTGTCCCAGCACAATCCCTTCTTTTACCATGAAATGACACTTCTCCCAATTCAGCACAAGATTGGTGTCTTTACATATCTGGAGAACCATGCACAAGTTCGACAAACAAGCAGAAAACGAAGATTCATAGACAGAGAAGGCATCCATGAACACCTCCACGGCATCCTCAATTAGATCAGAAAAGATTGACATCATGCACCTCTAAAAGGTGGCTGGAGCATTACATAGCCCAAATGGCATCCTTCGATAAGAAAAGGTACTATAAGGGCATGTGAATGTCGTCTTTTCTTGATCATTGGGATGTATAGGTATTTGTAAGAATCCTGAATATCCGTCAAGAAAGCAATAGAAAGGGTGATTTGCAAGTCTCTCAAGCATTTGTTCAATAAATGGTAGTGGAAAATGATCCTTTCTAGATGTAGAGTTTAATTTTCTGTAATCAATACACGTTCTATGCCCTGTGATAGTTCTTGTTGGTATTAGTTCATCCTTTTCATTTTTAATCACAGTGATACCACCTTTCTTTGGAACTACATGCACAGGAGATACCCATTTATAATCTGAGATAGGGTAAATCACTCCAGCATCTAGAAGTTTAAGAATCTATTTCTTTAGAACATCCTTCAAGTTATGATTTAACCTTGTTTGATGCTTTATAGAAGTCATTGACTTATCTTCAAGATGTATCCTATACATGCACAAAGATGGTGATATCCCTTTAATATTATCAAGTGAGTAACCTATTGCTTTTGTAAATCTTTTAAGTGCTGTTAAAAGTTCAGATATCTCATTTTCATTCAGCTCACTACTCACAATGACAATATATGTCTCATTGGTTCCAAGAAATGCGCACCTTACACCATGGGGAAGAGGTTTAAGCTCCACGTTAGGTGCTTTGAGCTCACTCCAGTCATCTTGGTGGACTTCTTCATGTTGAGTGACTGAGATTACTTTATGAATCACTTGAGGCAGCTCCTCATACTAATCCTTACTAGTAAATCCTTTGTGTGAATTCAGCATCATCCCATAGGCAATCCTCTCTTCATTCTCAATCACTTCAAATTCTCTCTCTACTGTCAAGGCATGCTGTAGAGGATTCTCTAGTGACAACTCTTCAAGGAGCTCATCAGCAAGAGAGTCCATCTCTTCAATGTAGAATACTTGCCCTTGTACAGTTGGTTTCTTCATTATCTCCTTGATGTCAAAATAAAGAATGTGCCATTTACCCAAATGAAGATCAATCTTGCCTTCTTTCACAGTAATAATTTCTCCTGCTGTAGCTAAGAATGGCCTTCCAAGGTTCAAGGGATCTTGAGCTTCTTCCCCCATCTCAAGGACCACAAAATCTGTAGGTATCTCATAGTTTCCAACCTTTACAGAGAGGTCTTCCAAGATACCCACAGGATACTTCACTGAGCGATCAGCCAACACCAGAGATAGTCAACACTTCTTGTACTGAGTGAATCCAAGTCTCTTTGAAACAAACAAGAGCATCAAGCTGACACTAGCTAAAAATCGCAAAGATATCTCTCAAACACCATAGGTCCAAGAGCACATGGTAGTGTAAAGCATCCTGGATCTTCTAGCTTCTTTGGAATATCAAGCCTCTGGATAATAGCACTGCACTCATGAGTGAGGATCATCATACCTTCCATCTCCTTCTTTTGCAGTTACAGCATCTTTTAGGAACTTGCTATATTGAGGAACTAGAATGAAAGCATCAATGATGGGCATTGTGACTTGAACTTCACTCATTTGCTTCTCAAACAAAGCCTTGTACTTCTCTAGCAGCTGCCTTTTGAATCTTCCAGGGAATGGGAGTTTGGGTTCATAAGGAGGAGGAAAAAAAGTCTTCTCATTTGCTGGAGTAGCAACTTCACCATCTTTTACTGTTTTCTTCTCTTCTCCCACCTTTCCCTTACCTTTGGCTTCAAAAATCTTCTCCAGGATCTCATCATTGATCTTCTCATCCACAGTTACAACCTCATCATTTATGTTTATGGCCACCCCCTCACCTTGTTTCTCATCATCCTTTCTGAGAGTCTTAGTAGCCAATTATTTCCCACTCCTTGGGGTAATTGCTTTCATATTCTCTTTGGGGTTTTGCTCAGATTTTTCGGGTAGAAATCTTTTCTGGCGATTTGGGTTAATGTTCATGGAAGTAAACTGGTTCTCCAAAGCCCTAAACTTGTTGTTAAGGTCATTGTAACTGACATCAATCTTGGCATGAATATTTTTAAGCTCATATCCAACATGTTTCTCACTTCTAGTCTGAGACTCCAAAATCTGTTTCAGTAGAGCATCAGTGCTGGTTTCTTGAGGAGTGGATGTAGAAGGGTTAGGTTGCTGTTGTTGTTGAGAAGGTTGGTTTCCCTTGTTGGTGAAACCTGGAGGTGGGTTTTGCTGAGACTGATAGGTCCCTTGCTGATTGTTCCTCTAGGGTAGCCTCCTTGTGGATAGTTGTTGTAGCGAAAGTTTGGTTCCTTCTTGTACCAACTACCATTGTTGTTGATGAAGCACAGTTCTTCTTGACCTTCTATTCCATCAACTTCATTTGTCACGGGTTGTGCTTCATGGTTTGTGTTCCCAACAAAGTTCAGCTACTCTTGAGTAGCCTTTTTATGCAATGAGGATGTCTATTTTATCCTGTAGAACCTTCAGTTCTTTTCTTGTTTGCTTGTCATCACCTCTACTGCTTCCGTCATGGTCTCCACTGTAGACTGCGTCACTATTCACCATGTTGTCAACCAGCTCCTCTGCATCTTCCTCAGATCTTCCCAAGAAGAAGCCATTGCTAGCAGTATCCAATCTTGCTCTGTACTTAGGAAGAGCACCCCTGTAGAATGTACTCAGCAAACTCTCCTTGAAGAAGCCATGGTGTGGGCATTGAGCTTGGTAGCTTTTGAATCTCTCCCATGCTTCACTGAATCCTTCTAAGTTCTTCTTTTGAAAACTGGAGATCTCATTCCTCAGCTTAGCAGTTCTTGAAGAAGAGAAGAATTTCTGCAAGAATGCTCTCTTGCATTCATCCCAGGTAGTGATAGAGTCACTAGGTAGTGATTTTTTCCACTGACGTGCCTTGTCCCCCAAAGAGAAAGGGAATAGCATGAGCTTGAAGGCATCCTCGGACACACCATTGGTCTTTAAAAACCCACAGTAGCTGTCAAACTTGTCCAAGTGATTAAATGGGTCTTTTACAGGCAAGCCATGATGCTTGTTGTTCTCGATCACATTGAGGAGTCCTGGTTTGACCTCAAAGTTGTTGGCCTCCACAGCTGGTGCTCAGATTCCCAACCTATTGCCATGAAGGTTTGGGCGGTCATAGGTACCAATGGGTCGAGCTGCGCGCGGTGGGTGCACGGGTGGGTGTTGGACATGGTTATTAACTCCTTGTGGTGGGTCTTCCATTTCAGTGTCCAACCGTTGTAAGTGAGCCTGTTGCTCTACATGTTTTCTCTGTCTTGCTATCTCTCTTTCAAACGCCCTGATATCTGGAACTTTTGGAACATGGTTTGTTGTGCCTTTGCTCCTCAAGTTCATACACCTGAAATCCAAAGAGAGATGAAGATGGAGAATCAGTAATAAAATAAAAGGAAAATGACTTAGTCTCAAGCAACTGACTAAATCTCAATGTTTAAATCTACTCATAATTTGGCATCAGCGCCAATTTGAAGTTAGGAGTTTTCAAGGATCCTAATACAAATGTTGTAATTTAAGAGATTGTCAAACCAATTCTAAAAGAATTTTTAAAGCACTGAGAATGCAAGTACTAACTTAATCTAAGTGCAATCGAAATAATGATGGTTTTAAACTATAACTAAGAATAAGAAATACGAATACTAAGATAACTTCTTTGATTGAGAGAAAGGAGAACTCATGGGAGTAGGGATTAGACCTTGGGTGATTAAACTTCGAACTAAGGATGGCAAATGATCAATTTAACTATCAACCTTAAGCCTAGACACACTTCTAAGCAAGCTCTATGTCTAGATGAATTCTTATTTACTAACATAACTCAAACATCAATTGTCTTCGGTTGAATGTTACATAAGTAATCTTTAAGAACAAGTCTATTGGCTATCTTAACACCTTTAACAACAAATGTCTTTGGTAAAATGTGTTAAAAGCTTAGGAGATTTGACTGATACATTTCATCAAACACCTTGTGAAGTGAGAAATGTCTAAAGCTCAACCTTTGAGAGGCCAACTCAAAAGATGCATTAAGAATACTCTACTAGCAGGCATAAGAGAAACCTACACTAAACACCATAGTTCTAGCCTAATCACCCTTAATCTCTCTATCCCATGAATTCAAAGGTGGATTACTCACTAATCTTCATGATTCCTCTTAAACCCATATTGGATTCAAGCTTAATCATATAAGATGAGAAGAATATCTACTGTAACAGAACAGGATCACAATCACAACAAGAATGATTCAAAAAGATAAACTTTCCAAGAGGTTTTTGTGTTTTTCTCTTCCAAATCAAGAATAATCTGCCTGGTAGGTTTAAAAAGTACTTAACTTAGGTTTAGCAAATATCAAAACATAAAGAAAATGACCAAAAGGTCCTTAAATAACACAAGTTTTTCATCACAACAAAACACGCAGCGACCTGGCCACGTCGCTCTGGGAGGTCGCTCCAGAGCTAGAGCAACCTGGCCAGGTCGCTCTGGGACCTCGGTCCAAGACAATCTCTGGCTTCCAGAAACGATAAAAAGGCGAGCGACTAGAGGGTCTCGCTTCGGAACATCTCCTCGGATTGGAGCGACCTCGACAGGTCGCTCTGATGGGTTGCTCTGGCTGCTTCTTTGTCAAAGGGCTGGAGCGACTTCGTGGAGCGATCTTGGACGTCGCTCTGGTGTGGAGCGACTTCAGGGAGTCGCTCTGGAACCTCAGTCTGGCCTCTGCTCGTCCAAGAATCACCTCTAACTCCTCTTTTGGACTTCAAATCCATCCAATCACCTCCAAGAACTCCAAGGATACTCCAATACCTAATAAGAACTCATGTATGCAAAATGCAACCTAGAAATGGCTAAATCCTAGTCTATATGATCAAAATGCATATGGAAGAATGGGTAAAACAATGGAAATATAGAAGACATCAATGCTGATGAAATCTTATTAGCCAGCAGTGATCTTGGTCTATTACATGAGAGTAAGAATTATCTCTTTAAGAACTTTGAAATGAAATATATGAATGAGGCATCCTATGTGATAGGAATTGAGATATTCCATGACAGATCTCTAGGAATTTTGGATTTTCTCAGAAAGCATATATTGATAAAGTTTTTGAGTGATTTGGCATGATGACATGATCTTCTAACATTGTTCCTATGTATAAAGGTGACACGCTTAATCTTGAGCAATTTCTGTGGAATGTAATGGAACATAATGAAATGAAAAAAATACCCTTATGCATCTCTTGTGGGAAGTTTGATGTATGCACAGGTTTGTACCAGTTGGCATGGTGGATAGGTTTTAGAGTAACCCATGACTCGCTCATTGGCAAGTTACAAAGAAAGTTTTGAGATATTTAAAGGGAACAAGAAACTATATGTTGATATATCGAAAATCAACACATCCACAGATGGGTGGATTTTCAGACTCATATTTTGGTTGATGCAAAGACTTTAGACATAGTACTCTTGGCTATGTGTATCTCCTTGGTGAATGTGCCATCTCATGGAAAAGCCAGAAATCAGAGTTAATCTACACATCTATGGAAGCTGAGTATGTTGCATGTTATGAGGCTTCTATTCAAGGAACATGGTAGTGTAATTTTATGTCAGAGTGTGGGGCTTTGAGTTTTGTTGACAAACCTTTCACTCTTTACTGTGACAATCAAGCTGCAATATTCTTCTCTAAGCATGATAGGATATCTAAAGGAGCCAAGCATATGGACCTCAAATATCCATCACTAAAACAAGATGTCAAAAGATAAAATTTTGTCATTGAACATATAGGCACTGAACTAATGGTTGAGGATAGTGCTTAATTATGTTGTTTGTTTACAGTTAACCTATGTATGACAATTATTTGAGCTTTTTATGATATTTACATCTTTTATATATTTTGTTTCCAATGTGCACACTCATTATTCTTGTTTGAATTTTTGATAAAAAATGGATCTTTACTTAAAGACATTAAAGAGACCAGTATGATACTCCTACTTATGTTCTGGTCTAACTATGAAGGTTGTCAATGCAGTAGTACATGAAAGGGATCATGTTGCAGAATGATATGCGACCGCCATGACTGTTATTGATTACTAGATTAGTCATGTGGGAACCAAAATTCACCCTTTTCGATTTCCGTTAAATAAGGAAACTTAGGAAAACCCTAATTTTTCAGAGGAACCGGATCTCTGCGAAAGCCAACGACAAGTAACCAAAGAAATGCGGAAAAATATGAAAAACGTAATAAAACGAATTCATAAAGAAAGTCGATCTTATTTCCGATTCGCGTAAGAGCGTTGCGATAGGAAATTATAAAGGCTTTGGCCGCAAGGGCCATCAGCGAGTTACCAACATAAAACCCTAAATCTAGTCGAGTCGATAACGAAAGACGAAAAAAGATAAGAAAAAGGGTTTGATTGATTTCGGACTGAACCTTATGAAAGGCTTCCTACGTACCCCTTTCGAGGATCAAGTCGAACGTAGTTCAGTTGATAGAACTGGACCAGAGATCGAACTGCCTGGGCGAGTTCATCTAGTAATTGAGCGCCAGTCATAGAAACCAAACTTGTCGAGAAAAAGCCTAAGTTTCTAAGTGCGGAAAATTCTAAGTCTAGAAAAGTTGTAAAAGTCTCAGATGAGAGATCTGAAAATCGTCCCTTGCTTCTGCCCTATGCCTCTTGCTTATATACTCCCTTCCAAGGCGGTTTAGTCTTTCCATTTTGCCCAGATTCGAGTTTATCGGGAATCTTCCATTTATCTTTATCTTTCCTTTTTTCCCGCGGAAATCTTCTATTTATCCTCAAACTTGACATTTATCTTCAAGTTTGACATTTATCTTCTTTTTGCGAGTAAATCGTCAAAACGTTGTCGCATCTTCGGGTTAGACTTCGTTAAAGTCACGAGATAGGCTTTTATCGCATTTTAGGAACTTTCAAACCGTTTTGTGACAAAACCGTTTTACGACTTTTAGACGAGGTCGTTTCCTGATCCAATGCCGTTTTTAGTAAATTCCCCGAGTTAATCGTAAAGTTTAGCTATGTTCGTTTTTCGGTTAATTGTTGCCGTTTTTACGATTCACTCGACGTTTTTTTATTAAAAACGCGTTCTTAAGATTTTTATGAAAACTTCTCGAATAAATCGTATAGTTTAGGCAATGTTCGGTGTTTCGTTTAAACGTTTTCGTTTTATACGATTTCCTCGAGTTCTTTTCGAGAAAACAAAGTTTTACGGTTTTTATCGTAAAATTCGAACGATAAGATGGATTGAAACAAAACGGGAGACATTTCGACCGTGATTCGGGACATGATCGTGTCAAAGGACGTAAGCCTTAAATCGGGGACTTAGGAGATCGAGGCTAGGGATGGTCGGCTCGACGTACGGCGAGCCGAACCGGACCGGTTCAGCTCGCCGTTCGGCGAGCTAACTGGGAAGCTTCTAGCTCGCCGAACAGCAAGCTAGCCAGGATGGGACTAGCTTGCCGAACGGCGAGCTGGGCCGGCTGGCTCAGCTTGCCGTTTGCCGAGCTAGTCGTGACGGGACTAGCTCGTGTTTTACGGCGGTTTCGCTTTTTTCGCGGTTTTATGCTTAACTTGGACGATCGTGTAATCGACATTTGTTTCGTTTTTCCGAGATAACGACTACCAAATTTTCCGCGGATTTCTTTTAGAGTTTTACGACTTCTCGAGTTTTATAAAACGATTTCTCGAGTTTTATAAAACGACTTCTCAAGTTTTATAAAACGACTTCTCGAGTCTTATAAAACGACTTCTCGAGTTTTATAAAACGATTTCTCGACTTAGCGAGTTTTATAAAACGACTTCTCGAGTTTTATAAAACGACTTATTGAGTTTTATAAAATGACTTATCAAGTTTTATAAAATGACTTCTTGAGTCTTATAAAACGTATTTTTATTTTTACGGAAACTTTTAGCCATTGATTCCGTCGTGACCGATTTTGACACCAACAGTTAGCCCCCCAGCTCGCTAGAATCTTGAGCCTCTAGCGTAAGGTTCTTGCGAAGCCAGTTTTAGTTAAGTTAGGCGGAATTAATGGTTGGAAAGGTCCGTTGAAAGTGATCTTTCCACTCTCTACGAAGTGAAAGCGTTTAAGATTAGGGCTGCGCCTTGTGAAGGCTGCCTACGTACCCTATCAAAGGGATCAAGCCTTTCGTAGTTCGTTTGGAGTTAAGGTTCGTATGACCTGTTTTGCAGTGAGACCTTTGCAGTCTAGTTATGTGTCGTGTAGAAAGTATCGAGCATATTGATGTCGATGGCATCAGTTTGTGTTTTTTAAGAGCGTGTTTTTATTCGTATGAATGTAGCGGGAAGAATATGAGTTGATATTGAAGGAGGTCCGCGAGTTGTCGTCTCGCATTCCTTCTCCTTTGTGGATCGCCTTATTCGTTTGCTCATTTTAGGATGCTTAGTAAATCGAGTGAGCGTTTAGATATAGATGAAGAGACATGCTTTTAGGATCTCGATTCATGCCTTGAGACGTTAGAGACCAGTGTGCTGGGTTTAGGGCAAGACCTAGGTTTACTTTCGGATTGAGGCTATGCGATGACTAGTCAGCTTTTTTTTTGCCAGTTGCGATTTTAACCTAATTTCATACCGATTTAGAATCCACGATAGGTTCTTGGCTTATACGATTCATCTGGTTGAAACCGAGCATCTCACCGGGAACAATTTCTAAGTTGCCCGGAAGTGCTGACCAAAAGTTTGGATTTCTTTTATAGCGCTATTACCCTTGTGTCGGGTGTTCGAGAGCTATTTATGCGAGATAACTTAGTTTGTTTAGGACTGTTTCAAGTTTTTTGTGATCAGCAACAAACTTTTTAGATGTTTATGTTGTTTGGGCCTTCGAGAAGGATATGTATGTTAAGAAGTTTTGCGTATTTTATAGTCGCAGATGGACTGTTAGGTCTTCCAAGAAAATGACTTTATCGAGGAAGGTATTTGTGTCGAAAAACTAATCTCCGGGCGTCTGCGACGTCTCGTAGTGCCGAAAGTTGGTTTTTATTTTATATGCCGTGTTTCGTGTTCGGAACGTTTGCGGGCTCGAAGATGTTGTGCGGTGTTGCGAGGGTTTTGTCTTAACCCTGCTTTGCAGGAACACTTTGGTTCGTTTGCGGATATTCGCAACCAAAAATCATGTTCCTGCTTGGATGTTAAGTATTTTTATGATTCGTACTAGAGCAATTAGAACCATGAGGTCGCGTAAGTTGTTTCCCCGAAATGAAGCGTTTTTCATTATGGTGCTTTGTGAAGTGTTGACCTTCCGAGATTCGTACGGCTTCAGGAGCTCTGTTACGAGTGTTTTCTTACACGTCGGATTTTGTAGGCAAATTGCTTTGGAAATAGAGTGAATCGTGAGAATAGCTTTAGGAGCTCTGTTACGAGCGTTTTCTTACAGAACTAAGCCGATTTTTGACAAGTTTGCATTATCCGTGGAATGTATTGGTTTGGCGTGAAGGTTGTATTCAGCCGCACAACCAAGGTCGTATTTGGTAGAGGATTAGACCACGACACTTTCGTGCTATCGATAAGGTCGAGTCGGTTTGTAAATTTGGCATCGAAGTGAAACATTATCGGACGAGGGCCAAGTAGCGGAGTTTTACCAAAAGTTATTTCACCGAGATCCAGTCGCAAAATGTTTTAGCGGGTTTCTCCGGCGGAATGAATCACATGACCAGCAATAGGATCAGTCGGCGAGGAGGGAGGACGTGTTCTTTATTGCTGCTGTGTGTTCTCGATTTTTCTTTTTGCCGCAAATGTTCTTGATATTATTCCGTGACTCATTTGATTTGATGGAAAATGATAGCACTGTTTTGACGCCTAAAGATTTCTCATATAATTTTTTGATTCTTATACAAAACTTGTTTTATCAAGTTCGAGAAGATCTTTATGACTTCGGCAAATCATCGAGTTTCACTCTGAAGTTTTGCAGAGATTTTCTAACCGCATGATTGCGACGAGAGGGTCTGTATAGTCCTCGAAATTATTTCTCAGACGGTTTGGATCAGTCTTTAGCGCTTAGACGGTTTTTAGATTGTCGTATGCTTTTAGGATGATTTCGACGAGGCGTCGCATCGTCCGAATATTTTCCGCTTATTTTTTGCGAGAGTTTGCTGTATAGAAAGCGTTTTCTTGATGCGAGGAAAAATGTTCGGCAAAAGAAGAAAAACGAGTTTCCTTTGAAGGATTGGGATGATCGACAATCTGGGTTGATTAAAGACCATGGTGGACCGGTAATGACTTGGAATATGTCTGATTTACGAAAATTTCTAGGAGCGAGACGGTTTTAAGACGACGTCAGCGTCTCTAGCTCCTTCTTTCTTTTAGGAAATGAGTATGCTCGAATGCGTGGCGATCATTTCTCGGTTGTACGAGAGATTGGATCAGTTTGCGAGTTATGCCTGAATGGTTAGAGAATAATAGATCGAGATAGACAAAAATTTCTTACGACTTAGCATTCTAGATTATCCCCTAAATTCTAAGTTCCTTAGGTTTTACGGCAGTTTACAAGACGTTTTCATTTCTTACCTACGAGAAATTAGAAGTCTAATAAAATTTTCAAATCGGACATACCTTAGTCTCATCGATGATTTGGAACCGCCTATTCTTCGTTCTTCGTCTTTTGACTTACTTTTGTATGAATCGGTCTTCGACGAAATACCAACGAGAGTTTCGGAGTGAGGAAGGGATTTCATCGTCCGAGTTTATGTTTTTGTTTCTTTATACTGCTGGTTTTACTTAACCGACTAGGTACGCTTTGTATTTCGAAAAATCAATCACGTGTTTATGATTGGATGTTTTCGACTTTGCATGGCAGAGTTTCGTAAAACCGGATTGCGTTTAGAGAGTTCAGATATCTCGTATAGTTTAGGAAACTTTGGTGTTAAGTCAACCGTTGCCGTTTTAGAAGATTGATTCGAACTTATATGAAAAAACAAGTCTTTGCGGTTTTATCGTAAAATCTCGATGGAAATTCGATTGAGACGAAACGAGAATCAACGCGATCAAGACTCGAGAGAGAAACTCAAGGATTGGTTCAGCTCGACGTAGGGCGAGTCGGGTGAACCTTTCAGCTCGCCGTGTGGCGATCTATGTGGTAAGAACCCTTGGTGCAAAGTGAGCACCTCTTGGGTGAGGTGAAAGGCTGGATAGCTCGCCGTACGGCGAGCTAGCCAGCTTGACATACGGCGAGCTAGTCCTGAACGGTTCAGCTCGCCTTACGGCGAGCTAGTTCAGCTTGGCCAGGTCGCCGTATGGCGAGCTAGGCGATAAGAACTATTGGGGCAAAGTCAGCGCCTCTTGGGCAATCTAGGAGCTTGGTTCAGCTCGCCGTATGGCGAGCTAGCCAGCCTGACGTACGGCGAGCTTTTCCTGAACGGTTCAGCTCGCCGTATGGCGAGTTAGTTCAGCTTGGCCAGGTCGCCGTATGGCGAGCTAGGCGATAAGAACCCTTGGGCAAAGTCAGCGCCTCTTGGGCAAGCTAGCCGCTTGGTTCAACTCTACGTTCGGCGAGCTAAGACGCTTTGTTTAGTTCTATGTTCGGCGAGCTAAGACGCTTGGTTTAGCTCTACGTTCGATGAGCTGAGACGCTTGGTTCAGCTCTACGTTCAGCAAGCTAAGAAGCTTGGTTTAGCTCTACGTTCGGCAAGCTGAGACGCTTGGCGTCGGTGATCTCTATTCGTCGAGATGACTTGTTTTCGTCGTAGAATCTCAACGGAAAGTCCGATTGAGACAAAATGAAAAGCTGTACGATCAAGATTGGAATAGGATCAGGCTTAGGATCCCGATCATCGTGTCCAACTCGCCATTGGGCGAGCTGGTCAAACCTTCACACATTGAGATTTCTTCGATTTAGTTACGGGGTTTGATTGGTTTTATCGTTGCCCTTTTGTTTAGACGGAGAAATCACGAGCTCGTTTCGTGCTCTTTCTGTGGTGAAGAGTCGCGATTAAGTTTTCGATTTTACTAATTACTACAGCGTGAGCGTTGGCTATAGGAGCAGTCGCTGCTAGAGTTGTTTTACCAGCGTTTTTGCGAGTTGCGACTTTATCTTTCATATATCCATACATCGTTTTTATCGAGCGTTTTGCGGCTATGAGTAAGAGTAATCCGACCCCCCTCCCTCTAGCGCCAAACTGTGGGAACCGAAATTCACCCTTATCGATTTCCGTTAAATAAGGAAATTTAGAAAAACCCTAATTTTCCAGAGGAACCGGATCTCTGCGAAAGCCAACGACAAGTAACCAAATAAATGCGGAAATATGAAAAACGCAATAAAAAGAATTCATAAAGAAAGTCGATCTTATTTCCGATTCGCGTAAGAGCGTTGCGATCATTACAGGGAATTATAAAGGCTTTGGCCGCAAGGGCGACTTACCAACATAAAACCCTAAATCTAGTCGAGTCGCAGCTCGATAACGAAAGACGGAAAAGATAAGAAAAGGCGTTTGATTGATTTCGGACTGAGCCTTATGAAAGGCTGCCTACGTACCCCTTTCGAGGATCAAGTCGAATGTAGTTCAGTTGATAGAGCTGGACAAGTGATCGAACTGCCTGGGCGAATTCGTCTAATAATTGAGCGCCAGTCATAGAAACCGCACTTGTAGAGAAAAAGCCTAAGTTTCTAAGCGCGGAAAATTCTAAGTCTAGAAAAGTTGTAAAAGTCTCAGATGAGAGCTCTGAAAATCTTCTCTTGCTTCTGCCCTATGCCTCTTGCTTATATATTCCCTTCCTAGGCGGTTTAGTCTTTCCATTTTGCCCAGATTCGAGTTTATCGGGAATCTTTCATTTATCTTTATCTTTCCTTTTTTCCCGCGGAAATCCTCTATTTATCCTCAAACTTGACATTTATCTTCAAGTTTGACATTTATCTTCTTTCTGCGAGTAAATCGTCAAAACGTCGTCGCATCTTCGGGTTAGACTTCGTTAAAGTCGCGAGATAGGCTTTTATCGCGTTTTATGAACTTTCGAACCGTTTTGTGACAAAACCATTTTACGACTTTTAGACGAGGTCTTTTCCTGATCCGATGCCGTTTTTAGTAAATTCCCCGAGTTAATCGTAAAGTTTAGCTATGTTCGTTTTTCGGTTAGTCGTTTCCGTTTTTACGATTCACTCGACGTTTTATATTAAAAACGCGTTTTTACGATTTTTATGAAAAATTCTCGAATAAATCGTATAGTTTAGGCAATGTTCGGAGTTTCGTTTAAACGTTGCCGTTTTATACGATTTCCTCAAGTTCTTTTCGAGTAAACAAAGTTTTATGGTTTTTATCGTAAAATTCGAACGGTAAGATGGATTGAGACGAAACGGGAGACATTTCGACCGTGGTTCGGGACATGATCATGTCAAAGGACGTAAGCCTTGAATAGGGGACTTGGGAGATCGAGGCTCGGGATGGTCGGCTTGACGTACGACGAGCTCGTTTTACGGCGGTTTCGGTTTTTCTCGGTTTTATGCTTAACTCGGACGATCGTGTAATCGACGTTTGTTTCGTTTTTCCGAGATAACGACTACCAAGTTTTCCGCGGATTGCTTTTAGAGTTTTATAAAACGACTTCTCGAGTTTTATAAAACGATTTCTCGAGTTTTATAAAACGACTTCTCGAGTTTTATAAAACGACTTCTCGAGTTTTATAAAACGACTTCTCGAGTCTTATAAAACGACTTCTCGAGTTTTATAAAATGATTTCTCGACTTAGCGAGTTTTATAAAACGACTTCTCGAGATTTATAAAACGACTTATTGAGTTTTATAAAATGACTTATCGAGTTTTATAAAACGACTTCTTAAGTCTTATAAAACGTATTTTTATTTTTACGAAAGCTTTTAGCCATTGATTCTGTCGTGACCGATTTTGACACCAACAAGTCAAGACACTTATGATGACTAAATGAAAAATAAAGTTATAGCGTATTATGTCAGCCTTATTCTTCCATAAAGGAAATATTAGTGGATCTTACTAACGACTAAGTGGGAGACTGTAAGGAATATTTCATTTTCCCTATTATATGGTCTTATAGTTATCTGTTTTCTATTGGAAAATTGCTAGTTCTTAATATATTTGGTGATCAACGAAATTGAAAAAAAAAGAAGTAATTCCTAATTTATCTATACTTTGATGGATGGTTGAGATTAATCTAAAGGAAACATTAAAGAGGAATTAGGTCCTCTCTCCACCGATAAATACATATCTTTAGACCATCATAAAACTATCCTAAAAGAAACACATAAAATTATAGGCAACGCGAGAGAAACCTAAAAGTTTCTAAGAAAAGATTGAGCTGTTCGTCTTTCATTCAGGATTTAATCGATTCAGAAAGATCTTTCAGACACAATAAATGCATGTAAGTCTATAAACATTCATATGATTTATTATGTGATTAACCTAGATATTTAAAGATCTAAATTTAGCTTACAAGTGCAATTTAGACATCGCCTAAGGAAGATATTCACAATTAAAAAAAAAAACAAAATGGTAAAGACTATTTATGGTATAGCAATTATAGTTTTGTGGTTTAGAAAAAAATTATGGCGAATTGAAAATCTTGAAACGATTATATTAATCGTCTATTTGTTTCTTGAATAAATTATCTTTCAAAAAAAGTTATCACTGAACTATTTTATGTTACGTCGAAGTCAGATCTAACAGTGACAGATAAAGTAATAAATGAACACTTGGTAACCAAAAAAAATAAAACTTTGGTTGTCTGTTTTCTGAGGAATTTGTTTTTATGATCTCCACTTTGAAAAGATAAGTACACAATTATATTTTGATTGGCGCTTTCTGCTGATCATTTTGATGAAATATACATAAAACATTCTATTAGAAAAATAATAATATAAAGTTATTTTATTATAATGTTTGAGTTTTAAACATTGTTTTATATCCCATCTAGATCTGTGGTCGAAAAATAGATCCAAAGATCCGTATATAACACACACACACATACACATAAATATATATATATATATGAACATATATAATTTGCTAGTTTAAGTAATTTCCTAAAATTAACTAAAATTCTATATAAATATATATATATATATAAGAATCAAAATAATATAATTTTCTATTTAGATCCGTCCTCATTTATTTATATTATCTTTTAATGTGTCTGGATATAATTTATAATAATGAAAATATTTGAAAATATTTTGCTGGATATAATTTTTTCTGAGAAAATTTGAAAAAATATTATTGATATATTAAGTTAAATGGTTTTATGCATATTATTAGAATGTTTGTTAAGATATTTTTAAAAAACATATTTATAATATCAATTTACATACTAAATATTAATATAGATAGTGTTTAGTTTAGTGTTAATAAAAAACACTCTAAACTGTAAAAAATATATTATTCTAAAAAATTATTATATAAAATTTATAGTGGATACGTTTTTAGAAAATTGCCATAAACAGTTTTTAGGATAATCAATATAGTGATACGTTTTAAATAAAATGATAAAGAATAGAAATTATACATTATTTAAATGGCTTTTTAGTTTTGGAATAGTTTTTAAATTAATTGTTTGGTTGTTATTATTTAATTGTGCTATCAAAATAAGTGTGTGGTATTCCTTTGTACATAATTTCAAAATGTACGGAAATAATCCAGTAGAATTTTGGTTTAATAGCGTAGATTGATTATGGTTTTCCGAAAAGATAATCCATGTTCGCATATGTGCTCTGTAGTGGAAACAAGGTAAAACTAGTATGCGTAGATGATAAGGCCCAAACTTGCATTGCGGGTGGATACTGAAAGATTGCATGTGCAACTAATTCTTCTGGTTCCCCACATCGTGGACAGTAATTATCACATCTCATATATCTATAGTTTAAAGCACTTGTAACAGCCACATGACTTGTTATTAATTGCCACATAAGATGGCACATCTTTTGGTGAGTCTTCACCTTCCAAGCATGTGCTTGGAGTATAGTGATACTAGGTTCACTAACTTCAGCCACCTCCTCCTTCTTCAAAATATTCCGTGCAACCTAATATCCAGATTTGACTGTGTACTGTCCATTTCTTATATAGCTCCAGCAATATGTGTCCCTGCAATGTGTAGAGCTAATTGACATACTTTTTATGAGAGGTATATCAGCAGCAGCTACGTAGTTCTCCAGCCGGCCCACATCCCAAGTCCTTTTTTCTTGATTAATAAGGTCACTCACTCTCATGTTCGGAGTAAAAACGGTGCAGATGAGAATGCTGACCTCGCTAGTATAGTAGGTATCTAGGTATCCTCCCATACTTTCACCTCATAGCCCGAATGAATTTTCTGTCTAACTCCCAGCAATTGTAATTCTCGTGCCACCGATATACTTGTCCACACATACGAGGGGTTACTGACAGTAAGCTGACGCAATGGAGAGCTCAATAGATAATACTGGCCTCTCAAGACTCGAGCTACCAGAGAATCTGGGTATTGGACCAATCTCCATAACTGCTTTGCTAACAATGTCAGGTTAAACTCATGAATCATCTTGAACCCAATCCCTTATTCCTCTTTAGATAAACATAATTTGTCCCATGTTGACCAGTGTATACCTCTTTTTGGAGGGTTTGAACTCCACTAGAACTGTGTAATGGCACTAGGTAAGGCATCACAGATATCCAACAGAAGTAGAAAGCAGAACATTACATAAGTTAGAAGTTCTAACAAGATTGACTTGATCATAACTTCCTTACCACCCTTTGATAGCCACCTACCCGTCCATCCATTTACTCTATTCCTTAGCTTATCTTTTAGGAATGCAAAAAGCTTACAGTTGGAACCACTAATATCCTCAGGGATTCCTAAATAAGTTCCCATACCCCCTTCATTTTGAATCTCAAGTGTGTCTTTAATCTCTTGCCTAACATCCTGACTAATTATCTTACCAAAGAGTAAAGGAAGACTTGTCAAAGTTAATGCATTGTCCAGAGGCTTGTCCATATTTCCTGACCACTTTCATTAATTCTTCACACTCACGGGGCTCCGCCTTACAAAATAACAGGCTATCATCAGCAAAGAGAAGGTGAGATACCAAAGGACATGCACGTGTGATGCACATCCCCGTTATCTTCCTTTGATTCCCTGTGTGATTTAAAAGGCTAACGAGCGCTTCCGTGTATAGAAAAAAAATGAAAGGGGACAGAGGATCCCCCTGCCTTAGACCTCTCTCCGGGACAATATTCTCTCTTGGCTGGCCATTCATAAGGACCTTATACGTTACTGATGTTACACAGCGCATTATCCAAGTTATCCACATTTCCAAAAAACCCATCTTTCTCATGGTAGCCTCGATGAATGACCAATCCATTCTATCATACGCCTTGCTCATGTCTGTTTTAATGGCCATCATCTTATTACGTCCATTGGGTTTGCTTCTTAAGGCGTGGAACAACTCCTGAGCAAACATAATGTTATCAGAGATCTGCCTCCTAGCAACAAAGGCTGACTGGGTCTCTGAGATCCTATCTGGTAGAACTTTTATAACCTCTGGCATAAGACCTTAGAGATTATCTTATAACTAACATTACATAAACTGATGGGGCGTAGGTGACTCATCTGATCTGGCTTATCTACTTTCGGAATAAGACATATGTTGGTATCGTTTAACCCAGACAGCAGCGTACCTTAAAAAAAAGAATTGATTAACCATAAGAGTTAAATCATCTTTTACAATATCCAAAAATTTCTGGTAGAAGAACACAGTCGTTCCATCTGGTCATGGAGCTTTCTCTGGGTGCATTGCAAAAAGAGCCAATTTGATCTCCCATTCGGTAACCGGAACTGTGAGATTATCATTGTCTGCTGGTGTAATGATTGTAGAGACCTCAGATAGTGTTTCCTCTATGTCCTTGGGGTTTGAAGATTGGAAAATATGTCTAAAATAATTTGTAGAAATAGCTACAAATCCCTCCTCATCATGTACAACATTCCCATCTTCATCCAATAATTGTGTAATCATGTTCCTCGCTCTTCTCTGCTTCGTGAGAGCGTGAAAGAAATTTGTATTCCTATCTCATTCTCGTAACCAAAAGACCCTACACTTCTGCTTCCAAAACATCTCTTCCGCCTAAGAGCCTCAGACAGTTCCTTTAAAGCTGCTGCAATCGCCTCAGTAGTAGCATCGTCGTTTGAAGATAATTGATTTACCTTTTCCTTTCACTTCTCCTCCACACTTCTCTCAGAATTCAGATTATGTTGTCTCTTCAAGTCACTCAAGGCTCGCCGGCAACTTGCAATGTGCTCCATAATGCTAGCGTTTGGTGATTTCCATCCCTCAAGGATGACTTGCCTAAGCTCCTCATTATCCAGCCACCTCTTATCAAATTTTTTTAAAAAATTATATTCTCAGCCGCTTTTTGAGGATATCATCTAAGATCAGACGATGATCCGATCCCCAGAGCCTCATATACTCCACCTTTGAGTGAGGGAATTTTTATGCCATTCCTTTAACCGTAACTCTCCTTGCTCTTTTTCCTATCCAGGATAGCATGTTCCTTGTAAAAGGAAAATCCAACATACCACAGTCGCTCAGCATTGTAGTGAAAGGTAAGAATGAGCTGTTTGGGCATTGTCTACCTCCTTGTGTTTGAGAAACGCGTAAGACGTTCCCAGACTAAATCCCTACGTTCTAGTACATGATCTCCATAAACAAACGTCATGTAAACTTTTATTCCATCAATGATTACCTCAATGACAATCATTCAGTTATTCGAAAATAAAATCTTAACTTGAAAATCATCCATAAAAAATAAAGCTAAACCTCCGCTGAGTCCAAGTGGCTCAACGGTAAACAAACGATCAAATCCTACGTCGGCCTAAATGTCTTGCAATAGCAGCCTCCTATTCTTCGTCTCAGAAAGAAACACAAGTCATGGGCGATGCTTCTGACACATCTACGTAAGGCATCGAACTGTGAGGTTGTTCCCTATCCCTCGACAGTTCCAACTGATTGTCTTCATTGATCATGTTTTGATGAGTTTTTTGGACCTCAACAAACCATCATTTTGTGTGTACCAGAACGTTTCTTTTTTTCTAATGAGTGAGCTTTCGCCTCAGCATCATAAGGATGATCTGTGGACGTAGAGGCTGGTCGCTGAGAAGGTGAGCCGTGGAGAATACTTTCAAACTTCTTGCTGGGTTTACCCCAAGGGGTGCTCTTTTTATGGATGTGTCGAGAGCTTGATTCTCTCCTCGGCTTTCCTTGTGGTTGAAATTCAGCTATTTCCTTGCGTACAACACTATTTCGTCCTTGCTCCATCTCCATCAGCTCTTCGCCAAGCATATCATCCAAATTTGCATCGCCTTCATCCATACCAACCTGATTACTAATTACCATATCCTTCAAAGCTCCTATAATCATAGCATCTCTTGGAGGACTCGTCGTGGTATCAGTTTCCGAATGGAAAGTAAGAGCTCTTACTGCACTTTTGGTACGGATTGTAACATTCTCATGAGAAGGTGTGACAATTTTGCTGGCCAGCTTCTTAGTAGGTGATTGAGAGCTCCCAGTTATCATCTCCATATCTCACTTCTTCTGGAATAGTCTTCTTGCGCTGATTACTCTGAGCCTCATCATACTTGTATTCCACCACTTCACGTGAAGGAATGGCTTTAGTCTTCTCCCGCCAGTGAAAGTCATGTTTTCGAGCATACATCGATTGATTATTTCTATGTGGTTGCCTCTCATTTGTTCGCCTCATCATTGTATCATAGAGATAATCATCCCGGTTATTATTGCGTTGATATGATGAGGCATTATGTCGAGAATAACCATCATCTTGGCGAGCATAAGACTCAACCCTCTGATGATGATGATGAGTATCATCGAAGCTATCATTGATGTTGGTTATGTTCAAGTTCTTTCTCAATTTTTGATCCCTCAGTAATGGTTGTCGTTCAACCTCCTCCTTTGGTATCTGAACTTGATCAAAAACACCAGGCCTTGCATTGTTTTCAGTAGGTTCAAAGGGCCGTGCTCCTTCTCATGTGTTAAAAAGCCACAAGTAGTACAATGTTTGAACAAGAGATCATAAGCTATCTTGATTGTGACTTCATATCCCTTTGAGTTCGTAGCCATCTTTATAAACTTTAGAGGTTTGTGTGTATCGATATCAATCAACATTCGTCCCTCCTCAAGCTCCAAGGTATCTACACGTCCCAACCTACCCCCAAGACCTCTCATATTCTTTATAGTCCACAAGTGCAAAGGCACTCCAGTTAAAGTAACCCAAAAGGGTATGATCCATGGGTACTCGTCATGAACGATAGGCTCCCACCTCACTGACACAAACATACAGTAATTGTAGTGGAAGGGTCCTTGACGTAAGACAGCCGTGAGATCTTCCTCAGTTGTGAAATTTAACAAAAACTTCCCGTTGCCTAAATCGTTCGCTGTGATACGATCTTGCATACCCCACTGCTTTGGCATTTAGTTGATTAGTTTTTCCTTATTTTGTTTCCTAGGATTAAGGATCTTCCCAATCAATGAGAGCCTAAACTCCTTCAACACGTGGGAATCATCATCATTGATAAGTTGGAACAGCTCATCATCGTCCTCATACATGATTCCCTTCCCTTTGATGTCAGCCATATGAGCCGACTTTGAAAAACCAGATGGTCCCATTGCGCTTTTTAAAGAGGAGATCTCTGTGTATACTTTGTTTTTTTATAAGAAAAACAGAGTGACTGTGATGATGTGGATGGAGCAGTCGTTAGTACCAACTAAACCACAAAGAGTCAAATCAATGGATCCTAACACTGGAGATCAATGGGATCTCGGTTGATAGCGTTAGATGTCGAAAAGAAAAAGAGAAACAGCGAACCGCGTGAATGAGTGTCGAGGAAGTAACCGAACCAAAGCTTCAGAATCATCCGAGAAAACCCTCTGAACCGCTCACCTTGCGTCAATGGATCAGATGAACAGAAAGGGATCAAAATTTCAATGAAATTTTTTGATCAGAATCGTCTTCTTCAGGTTTGCTTGGAAATCGCCATCGGAAGCCCTAGCTGCCCATGAACGCGATTAATCGTTGTTTATAAAAGACAAGACTGAATGGAAGTCAGTGAACTAGATTTAATTATAGGGATGAGAAAAATATCTTAAAATTTTGATTTGATTCTCTATATGTTTCTATTTAAATCAAAACTTTGAATATTCATAACTCTACGAAGTAAAAACAATATTAATATTCGTATGAAACAAATCAAATCACAAATACTAATACTTTTAGATTTAATCCGTTTGCTGCATATATATTTAATCAATTATAGTTATAAATTATATAAGTATAATATTTTATACTAGTTTTACAATATTTTTATTTATTAAAGTTATTTATCATTATTGAGATTTTTAAAAGTAAGTATTTATTATGTTTGTAGTAAAACATTATTATTTAATATGAGTTTTAGATTTTATTATTTACTTTATTTGTATAGATCGAATTGACTATCTGATTTAAAATCTAATTTTTTTTACCGGATATCTGAATGTCTATGGATCGAATCGATTCAGATGATTGATTGTTCAGATGAAACGGAACAATTCACGATTACTTCCAAAACTTCAAATATCCAATCCGCTAATACCCCCTATCTAATTGCTTCATAAAATCAAAATTGTCCGCATCTTCTTTTAGGTGACAATCCCACGTTTTTCATGACTTTACTTGATTGACCTTCCAATCTACTAAATGTAATTGGGTCCATGCTTATCTGAGTTCCATGCCTATTGGGATACCAACTGTGGAGTTGGTTCACCTTTACATGACTGTTTATTTTAAGATCCGTATACGGTATTTCCCTGCGGTTTATAATAGATAATGCTTAGAAAGATTTTGATGTTAAAAATAGATGATGTTTTCATATTTTATTATAACTTTTAATTTTATTATGTAACAAATGATATTTTGTGGTTTATTTTGTTATTGATTAAATAGCTTTAAATTTATATTTTAATCATACCTTTAGATACAAAAACAAAGATGATGATTGGTTCGACTATGGCTGCAAAAATTTAATTGTAAGTAAATTGGTTATAGCTGTAAAGTTGTTACCGTAGATTTTTTTGCATAGATTTTTGCTTTAGTTAAATTACTTATAGCTCTAAAATGTAGGCTGTAGATATTTCAAATAAAATATGTAAAATCTGTTATGTATATATAAAATAATTATTTTTGTATCAACTTAAATAATTTGTATTAATATTTTTTAATAAATTATCAAAATTTATTGTTATTTAAAATCTGGTATGTAAATATATTTGTTATTTAAAATATTTTAATAATTTAAAAAAACACCCAAAACTATGCTAAAAAGTATAGGTATTTTTTAATATGATTATCTAATATATTTTATATTTTAGATATTTTTTTTCATTTTATAGCTTTATAGCATATAAAACAAAGATGTCGAAACTTTACCTAAAATACGTACAAAATTTTGTTTTAATTTTTTCCGTAACTTTAAAAATTAAACTAAAGCATGTTTGGTAAAATTTAGTGATTTAAAACAAAATAAAGTTAAAATAAGAAAATAAAATCTAACCAATCACCCCCCCCTTAGCATATAAAACAAAGATGTCGAAACTTTACCTAAAATACGTACAAAATTTTGTTTTAATTTTTTCCGTAACTTTAAAAATTAAACTAAAGCATGTTTGGTAAAATTTAGTGATTTAAAACAAAATAAAGTTAGAATAAGAAAATAAAATCTAACCAATCACCCCCCCCCCCAAATTTCGTAAGAGTTGTGCCATAACCTAAAACATCAAGTGTTTCGGAAGACAAGGGAATACTTTTTATTTTTTACTGATCCTTTCTAATGCAATTTTATATTTATGAGATATCATTTGATCATTTAAATTATCAACAAATTTCTCATCATTCGTTAAACTACATATAATTGTAAGTTATTCTTGGGTTCACCCTCTACAATAAACCTTAAACCAATAGGATGGTGTTATTTCATATTCAATATCTTTTTAAAAAAGGAAATAAAATCTTGTTAAGTTATATTATGTTTTTAAAATAAAAATAGAAAAAAATAAAATAATAATATTTACAAAAAACGAAAAACATTCTTAAAAAAATATTTTAACACTAAAACACTAAACCCTAACCTTAATCCTAAACCCTTGGGTAAATCATAGACCATTTGGAAAAATCTTAAACATTAACTCAAAAAATAATACTAACCAATTATACTATTTTTATTTATTTTTATCTTTTTATTCTAAAAACATAATATAATGTAACAGTATTTTGTTTTCATTTTAAAAAACTATTAAAAGAATTTTTTAAAAAGAAAGTATAACTCATACTTTACTGTTTTTATTTTATTTTTATCTTTTTTATTTTAAAAACATAATATAATGTTAAAATATTTTCTTTTTAAAAATTTCGTTTTCTAAATATTAATATTTTTATTTCATTTTTTCTATTTTTTTAAAACATAATATAACTTAACAAGATTTTTTTCGTTTTTAAAAAAATATCAAATATGAAATAACAATATCCTAGTGGTTGGTGAACCTAGAAGTTCACCATAGGAGGTAAACCCAAGAATAAGTCTATAATTTATATATAAAATAATATTTTTGGAAAGTATGAGTAATCACATTGGAAACTTTTTGGCAATGTTTTCTGCGGTATCTAATACTTGTTTTATTTTATTATATAATTTTTTTTCAGCTATAAATCACAAATATTAATAAAGTTTCAGAGCATAATTGGTGGTAAGTTTCTGTAGCAGCGTTTCTCAACATTTATATTTATTCTAAATTTAATATTTCAAACTTTATTGTATATAAGACATATGTAGAACGTTTCTTACAAGCCATATAAAACTTTCTTTTAAGGATATGTTTTTAACTTTTCCTTGTTTCTCTTTCTTTCTTTTCTTTTTATTATTATTTTTTTTTAATGAGATACCACACAAAATATTATCACAGTTGATGCTCTCAGAATATCATTACAAATAAAAATATTAATATTTTTGTTTTGTATTTATTTTTTAATAATAACCCATTAATAGGTTGATATGTGCGAAATCACTCTTTCAAGAAACTCTCAAATAAGAGCATCAGTCTCTTCTCTTTCCTATTATTTATTTATTTTATTTTCATTAATGTTGAGAACATGCTTAACAGTTTCTTAATGTGAATATTTTTATCTGTGAGTTTTGTAAATATGACCCAAAACAAACAGTATAATGATAGTTTCTTATTTATATAAAATATTAATTTATAATTTTAATACGACCATACATTTACATAGCCTTTTTAAAAATATTATTTTATTATTTTGCGTCAAATTTTGAACCGGTCCAAGTTGAGATCGATGAAATTTATTAATTTATAGAAATTATTAATCTATCGAGTATTAATCTGTAGAGGTTATATTATATGTTGAATCTACAATTTCTTAAAATCTAAAAAATAAACACACACAAAAATACATATCCAAAATTTAAAGATCCTTTAAAGGAGTGAAAGATATGAACATGTAGAGAAAAACTAACAAAGACATAAGAAAAAAAAATAAAAATTGATATAAAATTTGGCATTTTCCAAGTACAAAGAGATTAAAGAGAGGTTGTAGAGTTTAGAGTGATAAACATTACATTTTTGTTGCAGTCATTTGAGAGGAAGAAAGAAAATGTGTAATTTTTATGTATATAAAGACACAAATTCCAGTTAGGTGAAATATTTTCTGTTCAGAAGGTTTTCCTGGAAGTCTTCTAATATAAATACATTAGAAGACTTTCTAAGAAGTCTTCTCAGAAGTTTTTCATAGTCTGATTCAGATCTGAAAAAATGTATATCCAAAAACGTCAAATGACATCAGAACAGAGAAAAACTTCAAAACATGTAAATAATAAATAAAATAGTCACATTATGTTGAATCTACAAGTTATTAGAATTTAAAATCGACAAAACATTAAAATACATATATAAAATTTATATATCTACCCTTAAGTGAGAAAAAGATGAAAACCATGTAATGAAAAACTTATAAAAACAAGATAAATTAGTGAGAAACACTTAAGAAACAAAAATGAGAAATTGATATAAATTTAGATGTTATTAAGTTCAAATAATTTAGAGAGATTTGAGAGTTTTTGAGTGAGAAACATTACATATTTGTTGCTTCTATTTGAGAGGGAAAAATGTGAAAATTTTCTTTTTATAGGAAATAAAAAATTTCAATTAAGTTAAATATTTTTGAGACATAAGACTTTAGAATACTTACATGAAAGGTTTTCAAAAAGTCTTCTACACCTTAAATTTACTATTCACTTTCGAAGAGTTACGTTGAAGTTTTAGTGCATTATTTGTTAGAAAACTTTACAATAAGTCATCTAAACCCTAAAATCCACTAACTACAAAAATGCAACAAACAGTTCATTAAATTTAAAATCAAATTTTAAAATGTTGAATACAAACAAAACTAAACAAATACGTGTTAAAAAAAAAATATTTTTGTAAAAATGTTATGATCCAAAATCTAATCTGAAGGATAAAAACAATAATATAACATATATTACCAAAACTCTAAACAAAAGAATATCATGACTCATTCTACATTCACTCATATATATTAAAAACAAATCAATTTTAGTAAACTTTAGCAATGTCTATAATTACATGATTATGATTTCTTTCCTATCAAAATATTTTTTTGTAAAATTTATAAACTATGTTTAAGATCTAATACATGAGAAGACATCCATGGAAGACTTCTTGGAAGAGTTACTGATTAGGTGGGAGACCTAAATTCTACTGAAAACTAAGCGAGAAGTGGTAGACTTTATCTAGAAGTCTTCGAAGAAGTCTTCTAGTGCATTATATCTTAGAAGATTTCTTGGGAAGTCGTCTAAACCCTAAAATAAAATAACTAACTAAATATCAAACAAAAAAATCAGTAAAGTTACAATAACTTTATAATGTGTTTAATATAAACAAAACTAAATACATATATCTCAATTTTAAATATTTTTTAAAAATTTTAAGATTTCATAATCTAACCGTAAAAATACAAACATTACTATAACATATGTTACATAGCCCTAAACCAAATAATATCATGACTAAATCAACTTTCACTCATCTATATTGAAACAAAATCAATTTTAATTCTAATCATTTATAAATGTTTATATACATGATTTTACTTTTTTTCCCCATTAAAATATTTTTTTATAAAATTTCTAAATTATATTTAAGGTCTAATATATGAGAAGACTTTCACAGAAGTATTCTCAAATAAGACTTTCCTAGAATCTTTATCACCCACAAGGTTATAATGTTAAAAATCAGTGTCGGTTTTCCATTTGGTTATAAGAGACTGGTTGTAATTTCACTATCCTTTTTGGATTACTTTTGAATTTTATTGAATTTTGGATATAAATTTTCATTTGGAATTAAATTTTAGGTTAGATTTGGTAATTTTGTTTTCAAAAATAACGTTTAATATAAATTATATGTAATTAACCAGTGACGTGAAATTATTTATAATTGAAGAGATCATATGATATCAATAAATATAAAATTGCATTAGAAAGTGAAAAAAAATTATATAATATTTTAGATGTTAAGAAAATAATTATATAATATTTTGAAAATACATTTAAAACAACATTTATTATGAAATAGATAGAGGGTATATATTGGGGGATTTGCCAAATATGACTCAAAATTTTAACTGCAAAGGTGTACATCAACTTCAATCAAATGCAAAAGTAACATAAAAGATTTGTGAAATTATAACCAACCCTTATGATCAAATAAAAAATAGTATTAAGTTTTACGATTATCACCCTGCACGTGAGAAGACTTTATGGAAGTCTACTCATACAGTAGATCTTAAAAATAGTTTATAAATTTAAGAAAATATATTTTGATTAGGAAAAATATTTATCATATAATTATAGATATTTGTAAATGATGTAAATTTAGATTTACTAAAATTTGAATAGTTTTTAACATAGATAAGTGAATGTAAATTGAGTCATGATATTCTTTGGTTGAGGGTTTGGTAACTATGTTATAGTATTATTTGTGTATTTTAGGGTTAATTGTGGAATCTCAAATTTTTGTTTTAAGAAAAAAAACTAGATTTGACATACGTATATTTGTTTATTTTTGTGTATATTAAACACTTTATAAGTTTATTTTAAGTTTAATGAAGTTTTGTTTTTGATTTAGATAAATATTTGATTGTGGGATTTGAAAAACTTCCAAAATAAAATAATGCACTAGAAGACTTACTGGTAGACTAAGAAACAAAGTCTACCATTTCCCGTTTAATGTTTTAAGAAAATTAGGTTTCCTACTAAGTCTTCTAATAAATCTTCCAGAAAATCTTCTCAAAGTCTTCTCATGTATTAGATCTTAAAAATAATTTAAAAAATTTTATAAATAATATTTTGTTTGGGAAAAAAATTCTTATCATGTAACTATAGACATTTCTAAATGCCGTAAATTAGGCTTACTAAAAAATTGAATTGTTTTTAACATAGATAACTGAATGTAGACTGATTCATGATATTATTTGGTGTAGGGTTTGGTAACATATCTTATAGTATTGTTTGTATTCTTACGGTTAGATTTTGGAAGCATAACTTAAAAAAAGAAGTGAATGTACATTGAATGATATTCTTTGCTTAAGGGTTTAGTAACATATGTTATAGTATTATTTGGATTTTAAGGGTTTGGTTTTGGAATCTTAACTATTTAAAAAAAGTAAATTTGTCTTAATAGTTTTGTATATATTAAACACTTAGAAGTTTATATTTCAAGTTTTATGAAGTAATTGTGATTTATTTAATTAGTTATTTGATTTTATGGTTTCAGAAGACTTCTAACAAATAATGTACTAGAATACTTCTCGGAGAATAATAAATCTAGGGTTTACAAGACTTCTCTGGAAGTATTCTAATATAAAACTTTCCTGAAGATCGTCTGAATCGTAAATATTTAACACACATTAGATTTTTTTTCTCCATATATAAATAAAATTTACACATTCCCTCTCTTCCTCTCAAATGACTGCAACAAAAATGTAATGTTTTTCCCTCTATAACTCTCAATATCTCTGTATTCCTTTTTAACTTGAAAACACTAAAATTTATATTGATTTCTCATTTTTATGTATTTCTCACAACTTATCTTGTTTTTCCAGATTTTTCATTACATGGTTCTCATCTTTCCATACTTTAAAGGTAGATCTATAAAGTTTGAATATGTATTTTTCTTTATTTTATATATTAGATCTAAAAAGTTGTTGATTTGTCATAATTTGTCTGTTATATCTATAATTTAAGCATACAACAATTTATTTTGAAGTTTTTCTCTATTTTAAAAGTATTTGAACGTTTTTGAATATTAATGTTTTTCAGATCTAAGCCAGACTATGGCAGAGTTCTTGGAAGACTTCCTGAGAGTTTTCTAATGCATTTTATCTAGAAGATTTCCCTGAAAGTATTCTGAGAGAAATAGTTCACTTGATTGAAATTTGTCTCCTTAGATAAAATAAATTTACATATTCTCTCTCTTCCTCTCAAATGCTTGCAACAGAAATGAAATGTTTATTTTGATTTTGCAGATTATTCATTGCATGGTTCTCAAATTTCACTTCTTTAATGGCAAATCTATAAATTTGGGATACATATTTTTGAGTGTCTTATATGTTAGATTCTAAAATTTTGTAGATTCAACATAGTATGGCTGTACCTACTATTATTATTGTGAAATCCAAATTATATGTTACTAGCTTTTACCTACTATTTATGATACCAATATCCAAAATAAACATTCCAACAATTCTTTTATAATAGATTTTAATGGGGTTTTAAAAATATGACTTAAAACAAAAAAAAAATAAATGCAAAAATATAACCCATGTTTTTTTTGAAAATTTTCTTTACCCCTTTCACCTCAGAAGCTCAAATTATTCACGAAAATGATATTATTATTATTATTATTATTATTATTATTATTATTATTATTATTATTATTATTATTATTATTATTTTTATTTATTATTATTATTATTATTATTCTTATTATTATTATTACTATTATTATTATTATTATTATTTTCAAAATTACATGTGTTACTCAATCATCCTCATCTTCTGTTTTTTTATTTACAACATTGCCATTCTCTTCAATACACCAATTACCATGAACAACCAATTTCAAGCTCAAAATGCACCCAAAAAAAAAAAATTTCATATTCATATTTCTTACACACAAAAACTAATTCTCTTTCACTTCCTCTCCTACTTGATCCCAAAATCTCAACTTTTTGATTTCATATAAGCTTATTAGAGTTAATCAAGTTCATGATACTTGGTGAAGAATGAGTCGGTAAATTTTAATAAGAAGTTATGTGTGCTTAAAGAAACTAAACATAAACCTCATCGCATCTAAGAATGATCTTTGATTTTGTTTCATATCGATTAGCAAAAAAGACTTCTTTGGAAGTCTTCTCCACCAAGAAGATTTCTATGTAAGTCTTCTGGTCAATGCATAAGTTAGTTTTGCAATTGACTTTCTGTGTATTAAAGAAGACTTCTCTAGTAGTCTTCCAACTTTTTTTTGTTAACAAAAATAAACAAGTTGACTTCTGTGAAAGCCTTCTCAGATAAACAGGTTAGTTTTGCAGTTGACCAAATTGTGTCAGAAATTTAACTATCTTTAACAGACTTCAGACGAAATTCTTCGGACGGTAAAATTCTAGAGAAGGCTTCTAAACTGTTACATGAAGTCTGCTTACTGTTAGTGGAAGTTTTTGTTTAATTTTAATTAGTAGACTTTCACGAAAGTCTTCCGCCAAAATCTTAATTTTTATTCCAAGATTCTGGTCAAACCTTTAGTTATTGAAGAAGACTTCCACGGACTATGATCAGACTTCATCTAACATATGAGAAGAGTTCCCTCGAAATCTTGCGTCGAAAGACTTTTAGGGAAGTCTTCCGGAGAAATCAAATTTCTTACACAATTTGGTCAACTGCAAAACTAATCTATTTATCCAAGAAGACTTTCAGAGAAATCTTCTCTTGGTATTTTCAAGAATTTTTGAAATACAAAAGTAACCAATATTTACAAAGGAAGACTTCCTAAGAAATCTGATGTGGAGCAGATTTCTCTAAAAGTATTCATTTGTAAATTTATAATTTCAAAACTGACCCAAATAGAAAACTTCCATGGAAATTTACTTCAAGAAAACTTCCGTAGAAGTCATCTCGGAGAAAACTTCAGTTGAAGTCTTCTCCATCAATGTTTAATAAACTTTCAGTTTCTCTAAATTAAAATGATTTTTCAATATTTTCTTGTTAATTCATGCCGTTTAGTCAATATTGGGACTCTCGAATGAAATTAATAACTTAATTGGTGATAATTATGAGGTTACAAACATTCATGTTTGTTAATGTTTCTAGTTAATGAGAGAAGAGTTAAGAAGTCTTCCCTCAGAAGATTTATGTGGAAGTCATTTATGTTCGTATTTGTAAGATTTGTATTTTCGGTAGTATTAAATAACTTCAAGGTATGTTTTTAACTTTCAAAAGTGTTAAGTAATTTCAAGAATTACAAGTCATGTGGTTTAAATTCAATTTTCATTTAAAATTTAAGTTTCCCGCTTAAATTTCTGGATTAAATTTCATTTCACATTTAATATGCGTTAAGTCTTCCGAGAAGTCTTCTACAGAAGTTTTCTGAGAAGTCTTCTGAGAGAAGATTTAACTTGTTTTCTAATTATATTTTTAAGGATTTTCTTAAGAATTTTTTTTGTTATTGATAATTTTAAAGGAAGACTTCTAGTAAAGTCTTCCGAAAATTCTTCTATTGAGGCTTATGTATTGTTTTATGACTTTGATTAATTTTTTTAAGAAGTTTTCTCCCTAGTTTAATAAATTCTGTTAAGTTTTTGTGATGTTGTGGTTTTCTATGAGTGGGTAGAATGGTTAAAAAGTTTCTTGCTATGTTGTATCAATAACTTCAATAATATCAATTATATTTTGGCAAAATAATATTGTAGATATAAACATATTTACCAAATTATCGTCATTAAAATCTCTTCAATTTAACAAAAGAAATCTCAACTAAAAGAATAAACATACCAATCATAAGTACATACCATAACCAAAACTAATACACCTAAAATTTGCGTCATTCTTCTACATATATAAGCTTGGACTTCACTCAGGTGAGACATTTTCGGTTCAGAAGAATTTTAGTGGAATTTTACAAGGAAGTCTTATAGCATAAAAATTCTAGAAGTCTTCCAAAATCTAATTCAGATCTGAAAAAAAAACTAGTTGTCCAAAAACGTTCAAATTGCATCCAAACAAAGAAAAACTTGAAAATAATTTTTATTATTAAATAAATAAATAGTTACACTATGTTGAATCTACAACTTTTGTGAATCTAACATATAAACACACACATCCAAATACGTATCCATAATTATAGATTTATCTTTAAATGAGTGAAGGATTAAAACCATGTAATGAAAAACCTGGAAAAACAAATAAATTAGAGACATAAAAAAATGAGAAATTGATATGAAATTTGGTATTTTCAATTTCAAGGAGATTAAAGAGAAGAATTAGTGTTTTAAATTGAGAATTATTATAGCATTTGAGAGGAAGAGACAATGTGTAAATTTTCTTTATATAAATAATAAATTCCAATTTGGTGAGATTTTTTTGGTTTAGAAGACTTTCCCAAAAGACTTCCCAAGAAGTATTTCGAGAAGATTTCTAAAGTCTGACTCAAATATGAAAAACTTGTATATCCAAAAACATTCAAAACGCATCAAAATAGAGAAAAACCTAAAAAAACATTTTATGCTTAGATAATAAATAAAACAGACACATTATGTTAAATCTACAACTATTTAGAAGCTATCTTTAGAGGAGTCAAATATGAAAAAACTATAAATTAGTGAGAAAGACATAAGAAAAAAAAAAAGAAAAAATTGATATGTGTTTAGTGCTTGAACTCTTCTATAACATTATTCTATTAATAAGTCATCTACACTCTAAAATCAAATAAATAACTAAATAACATCAAACACTTTACTAAACTTAAAATCAAATTTTAATTGTTTAATATACAAACAAATATAAGTCAAATTTAATACAAAAGTTAAGATTTCAAAATCAAACCCAAAGAATAAAAGAATAAGTTTAATAAAAGTCTTGTTTGTGATTTAGTTTTGTGTGGTAATATACCCTAAATGAAAGAATATAATGACTCAGCTTAAATTCACCCATCTATGTTGAAAACACTTAATCTTATTAAAACTAAATTTACATCATTTAGAAATTTCTATGATTACATGTTTATGATTTTTTTTCCTATGAAAATATGTTTTATAAATAATTTTTAAGATTTGATACATGAGACTTTGAGAAGACTTTAGAAGACTTTTTGGAAGACTTATTGGAAAATTTAGCGGAAACCTAAATTATTTTTAAAATTAAGCGAAAATGGTAGATTATGTTTTTATGTTTTACAGTAAGTATTCTAGTGAATTATTTGATTTTGGAAAATCTTCCAAACCTAAAAATCAAATATTTAACTAAATCAAAAACAAGACTTTTATTAAACTTAAATAAACCTATAAAATGTTTAATACACACAAAACTAAGCACATATATTTCAAATGTAATTTTTTAAAAATAAAAATTCATATTCCACAATCTAACACTAAAACACACAAATAATACTATAACATAGTTACTGAACTCTCAACTAAAGATTATTGTGACGCAACTTACATTCACTCATCTATGTTGACAACTATTAAACTTTATTATATCTAAATTTACATCATTTACAAATGTCTATAATTACATGATTATGAATTTTTCCCAATAAAAGTATTTTTTATAAATGTAAAAATTATTTTTAAGCTCTACTGTGTGAGAAGACTTTCAGTGTTTTTTTCCCTGAAAATCTTTTCACGCATAGGGTTTTAATGGTAAATTAAATATTTTTATTTTTGTTTCTTCATGAGGGGCTGATTGTAATTTCACTAACATTTTATGTTACTTTTCACTTGATTGAAGTTGGGGTATACATTTACATCTAAAATTAAGTTGTAGGTCATATTTTCCATCCCTAGACTTTAAATGAAAAATGTTAATATTTGCATGAAAATTATTATATCTATGAAAAGTACTCTATAGAAAAAAATATTCAAAAAATCGAACCTATAGAAAATAAGAATAGAGATTATAATCTATTTGATATTAATAAATTGTATATTTAAGGAAATAAATGAAAATATTTATGAGAAAATGTCATTAGTTGATAGCTATTGGAAAGTGTATAGCAAAAGTGTATGAAAAATTTAATTATAGATATTTATTATACTTTTTTCTTAACATCAAAAGATCATTCTATTACTCAATCTTAAAGTGGTCGATAATTCAGAACGGAATAGAATAACCAACAAAAGTAAACCAAGGATAAAAAATACGAGTAGTCCTAACTAAACCATATGCAGTCCTATTTTGCGTTCTTGGAATGTAGGAGATCATAAAGTCTAGAAATATTCCCTTCAAAAAGGCAAACTCTCCTAAATCTGTGGAGAACCTCGGCCAATCATTTGAATGCTGAACCATTGACAAAACATTTTTGCAGTATGTCCCAAAGTGCTGGCAGTCAATGTGTTGAATCATGTTCTGAATCGCCCAAAGCAGTGTTTCCATTTCTGTGTGGAAAGAAGAAATACGATCTTTTTTATTCTATTTCTAAAAATTACTTGTTTCTTGATCTGTCTCCAAACCCAACCATATCCACTGCTTTGTAATTCAGATGTCCTGGATACATCCCTAAATTTGTATGTACTGCTTGATTCACCTCTAAATTTGTATGTACTGCTTGATTCACCTCTAAATATTTTGTGTTTGTTTTAAAGCAGGCGTTACATTTATTTATTGCGTGTCTAATTAACTTGTTCGGATTCTTTGAGATATTTCTGAAAAATTAGTTATTTCACATCTTTTATAGATACTAGATAATCCAGGAATATCTAAGAATGGTTGAAAAAAAAATTAATTTTTAGGAATGGTCGAAAGGAATGGATGGAGTAATTAGTAGATGTTTGAAATAACTAACGCTCAAAACATGAATCCCCTATATATTAATTGAGAAACATTTGAAAAGATGTAATCTTGAGTTTGTATTAGTTAAAAAATAATATCATATGTGGCATCTTTCTATGCATTCTAATTCAGTTTAGAAGGATTACATAAATTATTGTTTAAAAATTATACTCTCTAACAATATAATATTTCGCAAGCTATAATTGGTCACATATATCAAATATTTATTGTTTCGCAGAGGTTTCTTTAAATTAAAACCTACGGAATTACCTAATGTGATTAAAACATATATGTATGGCAATTAGAGATTTTAAACAATAAAGATTTGATAATTATATGTATACTTTTGTTATTTTTTTATTATTAAAATAAATTACAAAATGACATTAATCGTATAATAAAAATGAAAAAAAAATTGTGTGTTGTATTTCAAATTTTTTAAAATGAGTATAAATTACTATAACTTTTAAAAGTTTCACATAAAATTTTATGATCAAAGTTTAATTTTTTTATATTAAAATACATGATTATAAGACCATATTAAAAAATAATTTATTTTAATAGGGTTTCTGTTACTTTATATATATATTATTTCATATCGTTAAATCAAACCACACATCATCTGAAAATATATACTTATAATTTGATATTTGCATTGAACATATATTTAAAAGTTAATATTTTAATTTTGAAATCTGTCATTTTTAATGATTATAAATTATTGAAAATACTAAACATCTCACATTAAAAAACTTTTGTTAAATAAGCATAAAATCATATGTGTAGAAATCTCATTTAATAAATATCCATATTAAAAGTGTGCTATATATCTACGTTAATATCATTTAAATTTAGTTATATATCATATACGATAAATAAGATTGAGTGTTTTGATTTATTTACTCTAATTGCAAATAAACATGATTGATCATTAGATTTATATGCACATGCCAATTTATCACATAATAGTAACTGATTTCTTAGTTATTTAATATATATATACTTATTTTTTTATTATTTCATTATTTCATAATATGCAGAAAAATCTTAAATAAATAATAATTATAAATTACTTATTTTACAAAAAGTGCAGATCTTAACTTAAATATGTATCTCTTTAAATATTTTAAATCTTAAGCATTTTTTAAATCTCAGACCAAAACAAACAAACGAAATAAAAATAAACTTCAAAATCAATATTTATATCGAACAATAGCCAATATGAAAAAGACCCAAAAAGAAAAAAATATTGAAGATAGATAGGACTCACACGTGAACATAACTTATAACTATAATTCATTTTTAAATTGTTAAATCATTATATAAAACTGAGAGAACATAGTTTCATTGTAACCAAATAGAAGTGAGATTTTTCGACCTAAACGTTAGGTTCTTTGGGATAAGTGATATTTTGATCTAAAACATTTTTAAAAATGAGATCAGCTCATCAGTAAACATATGTGTAATTAACATAAACGTTAAAAAAACTTTTTAAATATCAAAATATTAATTCAATCAAGAATATAAAATTATTTTTCCATATAATATTTTTAATAAGTTTCTATATAAATTTATACTGCCCAAGAAGCATGTATTATCCTAATATAAATTTAAATGAAGTATTGGGTATTGCGGAACATCTTAGAGATGGTCTTACTTTTTTGGCAATCTAAAATTGTCTATAAAAAGAAAAACAGTGTAACGTGAACGTTTGTTTTATCAATTAATAAGTAGCCGGCAGCGGAATTAATCTTAACGTGTTGTGTTAATCTCATCGTCCCATTAGTTTGAAAAAAAAAAGTCTATAATTAAATTTACGGGTAAGAAAAAAACTAGCAGCCTTCACCTAATCATGACTTTTGATTCTCAATTCTATATTTTTATTACAACTTTGTCCATGGCACTACCATAAATGTAACAGTTTGAATCTTATCTTTAGTAGACTTATTACCTTTTTCAATAAACTGACGCATGCATTTTACTCCTTCCGTTTCATAATAAGTGTCCTTGTAGAGAGAAATTTTCGTTACAAAATAAGTGTCGTTTTCGGTTTTCAATGCAAAATTTATTAATTTTATTCTATAATCTATTTTTCTATTGGTTAAAATATGGTTAGGTGTATAGGTAATTGTGTTTTTATATAGGAAATATATAAAATTAATTGTTTTCTTAATTCGTGTGCCGGAGTCTAAAATGACACTTATTATAAAACAGAGGGAGTATTAAGATAACTTATCATCCCGCTGTGTTCTTTTAAGACGTTTCACATCTATTCACATATGGAGTTGTCTTTATTGGGACGGTTTCCCAACCTAATTCGCAGTATTCCAAAAATAAAATTTCTTTTATTTATCTATTTATCTATAAAGAATCACATATATGGAAATAATTTATTTATTCTAACAAGTAAACTCTTTCAACAAAGTCAAGTTCTTGCCTCATTGATTACGAGAGTGAGATCTCTATATCCAAGTACTTTATCTGGATATCAAGATGAAATTATTGAAAATTATCTATCTAAACTTTCAATCTATACTATTAAAACTAAATTACATTTTTGTATTTCTCTTTGATTTTCCGACTTTATTACAAGTATGCCACTGCTTTTTAATTTTAAATAAATAAGTATAAGAAAAAATCTTGTAAATCATTAACTACTGAGAATATGCTAAGAAATAGAATATACTAAGAAATATTCTCAATTAATCAAATTTTCACTTTCCATACGTAGTTTAATATAATATTTTGTCATATACTCACGAACTAGAAATATTTTTGTCAAAAAATTAATGTATCATGCACAAGAAAGTTTTAGTTTAATATATTTAGGTTCATTTAACGTAACATAGAATTATATTTTTATATTATTCTAAAACTATTAAATACATGATTTAAAACTATATGTATTTGTAGTTTATACACACATCCTTATACAATTGAATATACTTGATATATCATTCAGATGACTATTATTTTTTGTATGTTTACGATTTTCAGAACTACATAAGAGATTTTAATATAAATATGAAATATGTTCAAAATTCTCAATTTCCAAATAACAAACCTATTTTAATTTTTAACATTTAAATTATTTTCAATATTTGATAAGCTGAAATTTTGGAAGCAGAACAAAATTTTAACAGCTTTGATAATATATTTTTGTATTCTTAATATTCACTATATAATTTACAATCTAGAAAACCACATTTATAAATCTTAGTAGGTCAAAATTTAGACATTCAAAATGAAATCACTTAAATATTTAAAAATTTAGATATTAATATTTGGAAACAAAAACTTTAAATTCAATTTATTATAAAATTTAGATCTAGCTAAAATTGTATATTTTGGCATCAAATGATATCAATCTTAATATTTAAATTTTGATAATATTGACATCCATAAAATATTCTAAATTTCAGAAATTCATACAATTGAAAGGTATAAAAATATCCGACTTTAATTCTAAAAACCAAATATGCATAGTTCATTAAGTATGAGATAGGTTGAGTAATCATAAAAATTCATAAAGTACCATAAGTATATTAAACAAATTTTAACTGATATGATATATATGATTATTTTTTTAGTTATAAAATCGTAAAAACATAAATTAAAACTTGTGCAGTACGTTTAAATAAACATATAATTATAGTTTTATCCTCATATAATTGTATTGATATCATTTTTAATAAAATAATAAAACTAAACCAAACTTTATATACCAATGTATGTTATTCTGTAAAATATAAATAATTATAAATTAAAGTATTTCATTAAAAATAGAATATTGTAAGTACATCTTATATTAGATTTTAGTTACTAACATAAAAAAATTAGATACACAAATTAAATATAAAACATGCAAAAATCTAAAAAAATATAAATATGTATAAATTTATAAGTTTTGCTAAATAATTTCTTGTGCATTTTAAAAAATAATCCCGCAATTTTAAAACGCGGATCAAAATCTAGTTATCATTATTTTCCATGAAAAACATTCTTAGGTCGGGATATTAATTCAAACTAGGTGACCCACCCGCACCATGTGCGGGTTTAAAAATATAGTATAATGCTGAGACATGAGTATCTATTGAATGCAAATATGGGAGTTAGTGGAACAAGTGAGAGTTTTAATGCTGAGTCAAGATTTGCGCAAATCTCTAGGATGCAGTAAGAGTGGGCAAATCGTTACTTTTCGGTTTGGTTTGTTTAGTTCGGTTTTAATATATTTTTTCAACTGAAATAAACCTTATTTAGTCTGGTTTGGTGTAGTTTATGTCCAGTTCAATTTATATTCAGTTCGGTTTATTTTTGGATCGGTTTAATTAGGCTCTTTGTCGCTTAATTTTTTAAAAGAAAAATTATGTTTTAAAATATATACACATAAAGTATGTGAACTAAATTCAATATTAAACTGAAACAAAAACTAAAAAGTCACAAAAAGTATATAAGAATAAAACAAATGAAAGTTAACTAAAGTAAAAAAAAATTAACATCATTAGTATGTTTTTAATAAAAGTTAACTATTAAAAAAAACAAATGTAAGATAAATATACAGGAGACAATAACATATTAAATAATGTGATAAAAATCTCATAGATATCACAATCCCATAGAAAATGTGATAAACGTTTAAATATAATTCATAAGTAATATAAAATAAGAAGAACAATTATGAATAAAAAAAATCCCATAGAAACTTGCAAACAATTGTCAATTTTTTTAGCAATTGTACAATATAAAATAATTTAATATATTTCTAAATTTTATCGAGACGGAAATAATATTGAATTTGCATATCGCTATTGAAACAAACTCAAAAATGGTTTGTAATCAACTACAAAAGGTCTTTCGTATGTGTTATTTATCTGTTAATAGAAAAACAAAAAAATGTATATATATATATAGTAAATTACATTTTTAAGATCCATATATATATATATATAAATATAATTAAGATAATAGTTTTGGCTTTTCTAAATCTCAAATCACCATTATATTTGTGGTTTTCTAAATGGATAATAGTTTTGGGCTTTTCTAACTCAAATCACCATTATCATATAAATTTATGCAAGTAATTGATAGCAAAATAAGGTAATCATCATATTTCCAAATTAACTAATTAGGAAATAAAGAACATACACATTTAATGCAATATCACATGTATATAGTTACTAATAAATGACATCATAAAAGAACAAGAAATTTAATTCATATAATTTATTTTCACAAAAATTTAACTTTTAAATTAGTCAATTAAATGTATATTTAAAAAAATACGTCCTAAAAAGATTATTTCGTTTAGAATTATATATAATAAAAAATTCAGAATATATCAAATTGAAAGAATAATCTATTATATTAAAAGAGAAGTCACAACTTCTCTTCATGTATGATTTTTTTTTTAAAAGGCAAGTTATTAATAAACAAATTAACTAATTAAAAGCCTTTACCAACAAGATATATCTTTCCTAATACCATAATATTGTTATAAAATTAAAGAATAATAAATAGTTTTGATTTTGATATATTGTAAATCTATAGAAATATATAATAATCATGTTTTATCACTTATATTTAATAGAGAAATTTGTATTTAACCGATTTAATTCTAACATTAGTATTAGAAATATATACAAAACTGTTACACATATCATATTCTAACTCTGAATTATATACATAATTTATTATGTGATAAATTGTATAAAGTTATATTATAATTGACATAGAACTATATAGTTTATGATGACAAAAAAAAAGATGATAAAAAATATATCGTTTACATATATGAATTTAGAGGATATACATTTTATAATATGATAAATTGTATAAAATCATATTTGAGTACAAAGTTGATAAAATGTATAAAAAGTTACACTAACTTTTATAATAAAATATTGATTAAAGATTTTTTTTCTTTAGTGTATAAGCAAATAATTATTTGAAAAACATAGAGAAAGTAACAAAGCATGAAACTTACATTGTAGTTTACGTGTTTTGGATGATATGATCATTTGTAATGTTCATGTCTCTGAATAACATGAATGTGAAGAGAGATTTAAGTACATATGAATCCACAGGAGGAAACGTCATAATCGTTGGTCTGCGCATATAAACTAAAATTGTAAATTAAAAAAAACAATAGAAAAATACATATGAAAGCATTCTTCTCCTTCATAATACCTATGAACATATTTAAAAAGTAAGAATTAGAATTCAAATAGATCTACGATTAATCAAATCATATAGAAAGATAAAAAAAATTTTCTACATCGTGGTGAAATCGTTATAATAGGACATCTGCATATAAACCAAAAGAAAAGTCAGAACTGATGAAATATGTATATTTAAAAGCTTAATGATGTAAAATAACAAAAACAG
>CAKOAT010578487.1:142006-182878 GCA_932364175.1 Eruca vesicaria subsp. sativa
ATAATAACAAACAACTTAATTAGATACAAACCGATAAATCGCACTAAACAATGTAATGAATATGATACCAAGAGTGAATTGTTTTCCGTATTTGTAATAAAGAAATTTATTAATACATGTTTCCTTAATTTATATTCTTGTGCAAGTAATATCTAATAAGAAAAATTATTAATACATGTATTAATTATTAGTAAGGTTAGTAAATTATTAGTGATCGACCAATTAATATTCTTGGTTTAATTTCATTATTGTGCAAGTAATGTAGTTTTTAAATAAGGTAAGACATTTAATATGAATTATTATATTTGATAGATTTAAAAATTAATTGAAATAGATTAAAGAAAGTTACAACTTGTGCAATGTATGTATTATTAAAATAAGGTAAGTCATTAAAAGGAATTAACAAATTTGGAGTGTTTGGAAACGTCGATAGTTTTGTTATCAAATTACTCTTCGCGCTGAATTAAAATAATAGAAAATAAATTAAAAAAAAATCAACCAATAAGATTAAGAGAATTAATCATAGAAGTCTTCTATGAGTGCCACGTGTCGAGAAATCACTAAAGTGACTTCTCTTTTAATGTATAGGGGGATCAGTTGAAATCAAACATTTTTGGGTTCATTAAATGTTTCTTGTCATTACCTATATTTTGTTAAATTTCCTAGCATGCTCTACCACATAATGATGAGTTTTTACTTTTATAAGTCGTGAAATTTTCATGTAAAAAAAATACTAATAACAATTTTATGTATTTGGCTCATAATTTCTTACACTAGATTTTGATCCGCGCTTGAGAAGCGCGGGTTTTTTTTTGTTTGTAAAAAAATGTATCAAATGATTCTATCATTATTATATGATAGTTTTATATGTGAAATTTGATGTATATTTAATGTTTTAGTAGGATCTTTTCATTGAGTTTTATATAACAAGTCAGTTTGTGGTTGAACAGATAATCAAAAAAATAAGTATTGTGAGAGTATGAAAAATTAAAACACATATTACATTTTGAGCTGCGCTTGGGTGGGTCCATAGCCGAGACACTGAAACACATATCAGATTTTGACCCGCGATACTTATGTTGAGTTGATCTGTATGATCCACCAGCGGCAGACACACTGAAACGATAAATGTTCCTCCATACTCCAACACGAAGATGTTTTGCCAATTCATGAATGTATGTCTTGTTACACGAGGCATAGATCTTAGTTCCCTACATATAAAAAAGAAAACATTATCATTTAGGTTAAACTTTTACAAAACGAAGATATCTAAATCATAAATCTATACAAAACGATAAACTTACATTTGCATCACAAAGGATTAGTTCCATGGTATCCCCTATGTCTTTCATAAAATATCTCTATGTATGAAGGATTTTGACTTGGATGCGAAGTCTTCCTCGGTTTTATATCGCTCAAGAAAGACAACTGCAAATTATTCATCATATTTGTTTTAGTTTTTTCAAGGAATGATGAATATAATGATTAAGAGAGGCTATATTTATAATAGGTAAGGACGATATAAATTTAGGTTACGCAAATGTAGCGAAGAATATTTAGACGATTTGAAAAAATATCTCTTTCGAGGAATAATGAATATTTTTTGAAGATATTTTGAATTAGTTAAGAAGTTTAAAGTTTAACAGTTAATCGTAATACCACTACGGTAAGTTGCCGAAATTTATGGAATTAAAACAAAGAATAACTAACCACGATATTGATTGTGGTTAATCTATAAACTTGTAGATGAAACAATTTATTTATTTTAGTTGGAAAATAATTATAGAAAATAGTTTTTGCAATATTTTCTTAACAAAACGTAACTCGTCCATTAAATGTCACCATGAGAAAGATGATATGTCGACATATTTGATATCACTATATGTCGTCTAACTATGGTTTATAAATACAGGTAAATTTAGTGAGACATGAAAATATATTTCATATATGAAGAAAAAACATGAAATGAAGAACATTTAGATGGATTCTCCATTCTCAAATGTCTTAAGATGGAGAAAAAACATGAAATGAAGGACTATCATTTCTTGGTTGTAACAAAATGTATGAAATGATTCGATTTCTATTATATGATTGTTTTATATATGAAATTTGATGTATATTTTACCTTTAGTATGATCTTTTCATTCAGTTTTGCATAACCGAGTCAGTTTGTGATTGAACCGAGAATCATAAAATTAAGTGTTGTGAGCGTATGAAGAATTAAAACACATATTAGATTGAAACCAAAATTGGATGGGTCCATGGCGTATAGTAAATTTGAAAAATCAATACTATTGAAAATGCCCAAAATTGTATTACAAATTTGTAGTTAAATGAAATAAATATGTTTTTCGTTATATAGTTTATTTATGTTAGTTAAAATAATTACATTTATGATTTTTGAACAGTAAAAATAATATTCAATTTTGACCCGCGTTTCTTATATAGTTTATTTATGTTAGTTAAAATAATTACATATATGATTTTTATCAATAAAAATAATATTCAATTTTGACCCGTGCTTCTTATATATTATATTTATGTTAGTTAAAATAATTACATCTATGATTTTTGAACAATAAAAATAATATTCAATTTTGACCCACGCTTAAGAAGGGCGGGTATTTTTTTGTCGACCATAAAATAAAATATTAAATTAATTTATGAGAGTCAAAGGTAAGTCAAAAATAATATTTTTTATAAGTCAAAGATAACTCCAAGTATATACCAAGAATTTAGATATTGCAAGATTCTGGAGTAACAAATGAGATTTGTTACTCCAGGTATCTCATTTTCTGTTTCAATATGCAGCAAATATAGTATAAATTAATTTTCATTTATTATATCATAGTATATTGATCTGTTTTATACAATACTATGTATTTTTAATATAAATAATTCAGTCAATAAATCATCAAGAAAAAGAAAATATTATTTAAAATGAAAATTATTGGGTGAAAACAAAACGTGATTTTGATTCAGCCAGGATTAACGCTCGAGAATCATCATTACGCGATTATCAAAACATAACTAAAAACATTATTTCTAAACAAAAATAATCCTAAAATGGATCGATGGAGAATCATCATTACCTCTGCGATTTTGATTCAGCCAGAGTTAGCGCTCGAGAATCATCATTACCGCTGCGATTATAAATAAGTTTTATAATTTAGTCTTTATATTATAAAGTGAAAAAAAAATTTGTTGAAGAAAATAAATACCGTTGTTTAAATTCATCTGTCACTGGTATTTCAGGATTAACAAATATCTGACTTAGGTCATAAGCATTTGAGATTTGGACCCCACTTATAACCAAAAATAAATCATAAGCATTTGAGTAATTTCTTTTGCCCATCGAGGAATGTATGTCTTGTTACACGAGGCATGGATCTTACTTCCCTATATAAACATAAAACATTATCATTTAGGTTAAACTTTAGCGAAATGAAGATATCTAAATCAAAAATCTATACAAAACATTATCAAAGGATTAGTTCCATGGACTCCCTTAGTCTTTCATGAAATGTCACCACGTATGAAGTAGTTTGACTTGGATGCGACAGCAGTCTTCCTCGATTTTATATCGCTCAAGAAAAATAACTGAAAATTATTCGCCATTTTTGTTTTAGGTTTTTGAAGGGATGATAAATATGATGGTTAAGAGAGACTATATTTATAATAGGTAGGGACGATAAACAATTAGTTTACGCGAATGTAGGGGAGAATATTTCATACGATTTTTTTAAAATATCTCTTTTGAGGAATAAAGAATATTTCTTGAAGATTTTGAATTAGTTAGGAAGTTTCAAGTTTAACAGTTAATGGTAATCCAACTACGGTAAGTTACCATAATTTGTGGAATCTACGATATTGATTGTGGTTAATCTATGACTTGTAGGTAAAGCAATTTCTTTATTTTAGTAGGAAGATATTTATAGAAAACCGTATTTGCAATATTTTCTTAACAAAACGTATCTCGTCCATTAAATGTCAACATGAGAGTTATGCTATATCTTTTTGGTTGATATTACTATATGTCGTCTAACTATGGTATATAAATACAAGTAAATTTAGTGAGACATGAAAACATATTTCATATATGAATAAAAACATGAAATGAAGGTCTATACCACAATATAAACGAAATAAAAGTTTATAAAGTCCATGTATGATACATATACCAAAAAATGTCAACCAAAAAAGTATAATGTTGGAAATCTATAGATTGAAATCGTGTAATATAAGGTCTATAACACAATATAAATGTATGAAATATAGTATGGTTTATAAATACGGGTAAATTTAGTGAGACATGAAGACATATTTCATATATAAAGATAGATCATGAAATGAAGGTTTATAACACAATATAAATGAAATGAAAATTTATATAGTCCATGTATGATGCATATACCAAAAAATGTCAACTAAAAAAGTAGTGTTGGAAATATATAGATTGAAATCATGTAATATAAGGTCTATAACACAATATAATTGTATGAAATATAGTATGGTATATAAATACGGGTAAATTTAGTGAGACATGAAAACATATTTCATATATGAAGATAAATCATGAAATGAAGGTTTATAACACAATATAAATGAAATGAAGGTTTACAAAGTCCATGTATGATGCATATACAAAAAAATGTCAACAAAAAAGTATAATGTTGGAAATATATAGATTGAAATCGTGTAATATAAAGTGTATACCACAATATAAATGTATGAAATATAGTTTGGAATATGGTTATAAAGTCTATGTATGATTTATATACCAAAAAAGTCAACTATAAAAGTATAATGCTGAAAATCTATAGATTGAAATCATATAATATAAGGTGTATAATACAATATAAATGTATAAAATATAGTATGGAATGTGGTTATAAAGTCCATATATGATGCATATACCAAATCGTGTAATATAATGTCGGAAATCAATAAATGTATGAACTATAGTATGAAATATGGTTAGAGTAATTAATGGGAAGAGAGAGAATAATTGATGTGAAAAGAGAGAATAATTAATGGTTAGAGTAATTAATGGAAAGAGAAAGAATATTCGGATATATGCAATATGTGATATGATTTGTAACAAATCGATATATATATATATATATATATATATATATATGTAAGGCAGAAAATAAATTAACAAAATAAATTACCAAAATGCCATTAATGAGGGTGCACACAACTTCCATCAGTCGATTTTTCAAGGATGTCTTTACTTTTAATAGTATAGACTAGGATAAGACCTGCGCTTTGCGCAGGGTGAATATACCTAATTAAAATATAAAATTTTAGTATTGATAAATTTAAAATTTACATATAATTGTTTTCCTATGTATTTGAAATTTTAGAATTTTGGAATTTTAAAATAATTATCTATACGTAGGATCAGAAACAATTGTATTTAAAACTGTAGATCAAATCTTAAAATTTAATGGACCTGATTTCATATATCTTTTCACTTTTAGTGTTCGAGTGATGGAAAAATAAACAGAGTGTCATTGGGCTTGATTGATAGACTATTAGCAAATTCTAATGTTTTTTTAAGAAGCAGTTTGTAAAATAATTACATTTAAAATATATAAAGTTTCAAAACTAATTTAATATAATTTATTTATTTGTATAATAATATTAAAAAACTATATTTCTTACAAATTATTATTTTTAAATAATTTTATAAAAAATTAACTTAAATTTCAAATTATTTTTAAAAACAATATTTTAAGTTTTTCAAATACAAATAAAGAATTTAAAATTAATTATGGTCATGATTTAACATAACCATAATGATTTAAAAAATTAAAAAAATTAAAAAGAATTAACAAATTAAAAATTAAATCAGTTTTATATCATGATTTAAAAATTAATTATGGTTATGAGAAGTTTACGTTCACGTGTTAATCCTATTTATCTTCAATATTTTCTCTTGTTGTGTTTTTTCATATTTTGGTTATTACTCGATATAAATATTTATTTTGAAGTTTATTCTCATTTCTTTTCTTTTTTTTTGACCTTGGATTTAGAAAATACTTAAGATTTAAAATAATTAAAAAGATACATACTTAGGTTAAGATCTACACTTTATGCACAATAAGTATTTTATATTTATAATTTATTTTATAATTTTCTGGATATCATAAAATAATAAAATAATAAATATATATATTACATAACTAAGAAATCAGCCACTATTATGTAATAAATTGACGTATGCATATAAATTTAACTATCTCTCTTGTTTATTCGCAATTAGCATAAATAAATCAAAATAATCAATCTTATATATTTTATATGATATATAATTAAATTTAAATGATATAAACATAGTAATATGTCACACTTTTAATATTGATATTTATTAAATGAGGTTTCTACTCATATGATTTTATGATTATTTGCATATTTGTGTAACAAAACTTTACACCAACGATTTTTTTAATGTGAGATGTTTAGTAGTTTCAATAATTTATAATCATTTAAAAAAAAACAATGACGTATTTCAAAATTAAAATATTAACTTTTCAATATATGTTGAAGAAAAATATCAAAATATAAGTATGTATTTTCATACGATTTATAGTTTAATTAAAACGATATGAAATATATATATAAACTAAAATTATTTCTTCATATGGTCTTATAATCATTATTTCAATATAGAAAACAAATTAAAACCTTGATCCTAAAAGTTTATGTGAGACTTTTAACAGTTTTAGTAATTTATACTCATTTTGAAAAATTCGAAATACAACATACACAAAAAAATATCTAGATTTTTATTATATGGTTAATGTAATTGTGTAATTTATTTTAATAATAAATAAATAAACAAAATGAGAAAAAATATACAGATTGTTATCAAATATTTATTGTTTAAAATCATTAATTATCATATATATTTTAATCACATTAGGTAATTCCGTAGGTTTTATTTAAGGAAAGCATGCGAAACAATAAATATTTGATATATGTGACCAACTATAGTCTACGAAATATTATATTGCTAGAGAATATAATTTTTAGACTATATATTATATCACATGCTCTAGAATCCTTGGAATTTGAAATAGAAGCCAAATAGCTATGCCACATAGGATTAGAGTTATTTTTAATTCTAACAAACTTAAGGTTACAACTTTTTAAACGATTCTCAAATAATATATAAGGGATTCTCAAATCAGTTTACAAATTCCAATTCAAAATAGCACTTCATACCAAAAGTGGTTGAAATTCTTTAGAGCTCAAGAAAACCAGTCCTCTTCTATTACCAAGGCTACAAACACTTAATATACTGGAAATTGCTAAGAAAGGATAACATACTAATACTATTGTCTTCTTAAAACTTAATTCAAAATCTTTGTCCCTGTAGTATAAACAATTAAGAATACCCATTTTTATCATTTTCTTGTACATTTTCTTATTAATTTAATTTAAAAGAAAAAGTAAACACATCAGAAAAAAAAATAAGTAAAAAAAACAATACCACAAAATAAGTTAAAAAAAACTAATCCCTCGCCTAACAAAAAAAAAAGAAAAGAAGTTAAAAACATTAAACCATAGCTAAAAAAAAACCTCAACTCCTGACTTTTTGTCTCAATCGAAGAAAAAGAGGCGATTTGCTTTTCGCCAAAACCCCCTTTCGGTTTCTTTCACCGGAGAGCTCGGAACAGTCATCACATCTCTCTGTCGTCCTCCTTTTGTCTTTACTTTCGGTCGATTTTACTCGTCTCATAACTTCCCGGCATCGTTACCAGAGTTTTCTAACCTCCGAAGTAGGTTCTTCTCTCGGAAAAGCATGATTAGCTTCACATTGTTCATCTTTTGCTCTTCCTTCATCTCGGTTCCCAAAATTCGAAAGTTAGGGTTTTGAAATCCCCTTTATGGATCTTGTTTATTTTCTTTTTTGTTTATGTGCATGTCGGAGAAATAGATTGAATTACTTAAAAAACTTTGGTTGTTTTGAAATCCCCTATATGTGAATTTTGTTTCTCTGTTCCTAAAACTTTGGTTGTTGAGATGATTTTGAGTTATATATTTTTTTGATATTGTATTTGTATTATGTTTTGAATTCATAATAGACTTGAAAATGCTAATGAGTTGGACATGTAAAAAAGATCGATTTTACATGTTGTTTGGGATCGAACCGTAAACAAAACTTTGGTTGTTGAGTAGATTTTGAGTTATATTTTGTTTGGTATCGGTTGTGTATTATATTTTGAATTCGTAATAGACTTGAAAATGCTGAGTTCGATATTTTTAGTATACTTTTATGATTCCTTTGTTTGCAATTGCATATTTAAAGTCGATCATTTTAGGTATTAGGAGACACTCATTTAGTTATGTAAAGGCTAACGAGTTGAAGTTTTTAATTTCCTATTTTGTAGGAATGGATTACCAGTTTCCAAAGCGCATTCTTGATGAAGGAGGTGAGATCTGAATTGATAAGATCAACAACACATGTAGACATACGATGCTAGCATTGTTGAAGGATTTTCTTAAGGATGAGTATGAGGAAGTTTTGAAAGACCCTGTCTTCGGTCCGATTCTGGAAATTGTAGTCAACAAGCTCATTTACTCTGGGAATATTATTCAAAGATTTATATACAAGCAGTTCAAGGTTTCCAAGCTTCACAAGTTGTGGTTTGAATTTGCAAATAGGCCTCTTAGGTTCTCCATGCAAGAATTTCATGCTATCATTGGATTGAAGTTCAAAGAAGAACCAGACATAAACTTCAATTATTGGAACGATGATAAGGTTTCTGGAGCAAAGCGTTGAGGCAAAATTCAAATATCAGCTTATACATCATAAGGGATGAGCTCCTTAAAGTGTGTAACAAGTGGACATATGTGGACAGTGTGAGGTTAGTGTATCTGTGAATTATACATGGATTCATCGTGGCTAAGGATCCGAAAGTGTATATCCCTCAAGAATACATCCGTTTGGTGATGGATTTTGAGAAAATGAGAATGTATCCTTGGGGTCTTCGCACCTATGACGAGCTGATTTCATCCATATTAAAGGCAAGGAAGGATGTGTATCTGAAGAACAGTTACGTTTTAGATGGATTCTCATATACGTTTCAGATATGGATTATGTAGGCAATCCCAGACATTGGTACTATGGTGGCTAAAAAGATAAATTAACATTGTGAAATTGAGGTGTAGAAATTGGAGAGGAACTGGAAAAGTATCTTATCAAGATATCATCAGCCTAGAATCCCACTTTGAAAAGGTAAATATGTTGCTTTTGTTAATATTGAGTTCAAAATTTGTCTCCGTGAAGCTTATTGTTTCGTTTTTAACGCCAGGGAGAGGTGTTCCCATTTCTATCATCTACTAAGAACTCGGCTGTGATTGATGATCCTGAGATCAAAAGGGAATATGAAAAGAAGGATGAAAGAGATGATCGGATTGTTGCTATGATTAAAGCCAATCATCACTGGAAGCATTTCGTTTGGGAAGTCGAGCCTTTGCCAAGAAGTACGGTCCTTTTTGATTCAGAAGATGATGTAGAAGACGAAGATGTCAGGGAACCGCCTGTTGTTGCAGAGAAACCGAGAGTTGAAGCCAACAAGGGGAAGCGTAAGCTAAATGATCCTGGTGCCGAGTCTCGAAAGAAACAACTACTTTGTCAACGGGAATTTGAACATAATACTGGTGTCTCTGGTGAAATGAAGTCCATTATTGAGGGTATGTTCACCTCTTTCAAGGAGATGGCGCAGAAGGACCTCCAAGAGCATTTTGACAAGGTCGACACTGAGGTGGCTCATATCAAAGAAAAAGTGTCTCAGATTACGGGTTCTTCAGATTCAGTGGGGAAAAGCAAAGCAGCTGAGATTCCGACTCCTTCAGAACCACTTTCGAAAGATCAAGAAACATCATCACAGAGTTCGGGTCCTTCAGCAACACTTGGGGAAGATCAAGCCAAATCATCTCAGAGTACACGTCCTTCAGCAGGAAAAGGAAAAGGCAATGCAGCTGAGAGTGCGGATCCTCATCCGCTTCGTCGTAGTCCTCAGACAGTAAGAAAGGTAATCAAAACTTGAAGCTTTGTAAGATTATTTGTTGGTTGACTATTTCAAGTATTTTGTAAGCTATGTTGGACGAAATATCTCTTGATGTAAGTTTTTGTGTCGTTTGTAATGTCCTTGTATTGTGCAATATCGGCTTGTAATGTAATTTAGTAATGTACTTTGCTCTATATTATAAGAATGTTGTCTCTTTTTGCTATTAATGTTATGGTTGGTTTTATTAACAGGATGACAGTGAAATGTTGGAGTTTTTGAAGAATCTTACAAAATCCCAAGAACATGTAGATAAGGGGATCCAAGAGTCTTTACAAAACGCCATGGGAAACCTTTCTCAAGCATCACATGTTAAGGGTTCCGATCCATCACAAAGTCTCAATAACGACGAACCACCAGAATGAGTTACTCCATTATCTACATTTAAGCCCGCAGACTGGATACCACCTACTCTCAAAGATATGGAACTCCATGAGGACCAGGTGAATGACACCGATTACTCACTAGTGTTTGTCACTGAAGATTCATGGGCTAAACTGATGGAGTGGTCCTCAACTTCCAGGTTAGTTTATATTGTTTTTAAGTGTTTTATAATTCTATCCTTGTGTAACTGATGTTTGCATTTCAGACCACTGAAACTTGGACCTACTATGTTCACAAGTGAGTTATCAACATGTGTCATAAGACCAACAAAGTGGCTGTTGAATAAAGTGAGTGTTGAATTTGTTGGTTCTTATTTTCAATCTGCTTTCAACATTTTTCTTTTTTTTTCAAGAAATTGATGCTGTGATGTATGTATTCACTGAGAGAACTTCTTTACGACGATGGCTTCCAAAAAGAGTCACATTTATGACAATGCTTGTTTAGTAATCAAATGAAGAACTCTTATCAAGAGTTTGGGAAAGACGTAAGGAAATTCAAAGTCACAAAAATTCTACACCAGTACGGCATTGTTGAGCTTCCAGCACACGGGTGGACACGATTAATGTGAGAACTTGATGTCGACCGCATGTATGTGCCTGTCAATGTTGGTAAACACTGGATCTCTTTGTGAGTCGACTTTGTCACTCGTTCGACAGAGGTGTTTGACTGTGAGGGAATGAAACATCCAAAAGTAGTGGAGCCATTTGCCGTTCTCATCCCTAGAATTGTCAAAGCAGTTTAGTCTTCAAACAGTCGGCTACACACTGTTAAGAAGTATATTGTCACTTACGCTCCAATGCCCGTAGTACTAAACAGTAGTGGCTGTGATTATGGACTATATGCCTTGAAGCACATAAAATGCCATCTTCTAAGCTTGGAATTCTCATTGGTAAATGATAACAACATTCGTGAGGCATGGTTAAAGATTGCTTATGACCTTTGGGAAGCTTCTAATGATCATGTGCTTATTTCGAGAATGGCACAATTCACAACTCCAAAGACTATATCAAGTCCTCTAGTGGAACTTGATTGAGGATCTTGAAATGATAACTTGTTTAGGAAGTATGTTGTTAATTGCTCTCTATTTTTGTTAGTAGCTTATTTATGTAAGAGAAATTAACTCTGTAGTTACTCTTTTTTACTTTTTTAGTTAGTAACTTGTTTGAAACTTAAGAAAAAATAACTCTTTAGTTCACAACCCTATCTATACCCTAAACCATAAATGATAGTAAAGTAAGACATAAAGTAACCCCTATCTGTACCCTAAACATAATTGTAAATTTAAATCAAAACAAATGTTTAAATTTTTATTATCATTAAAATATGGGCTTATTAAATGTTTATCTATAATTATTCATTTTTTCTAAATCAAAACAAAAAAAAAATTTATAATTATACCAAATTAAATAGAACAGATATACCCTAAATGATAGTAAAATAAGACATAAACTAACCTTTATCTATACCCCTAAAAACCTAATCCGATTAGAAGCAGTGTTTGCCCTAAAAAAGCTTATATAACCCCTTAACATGGCCAAAAACCCTATATATTTCATTGGTTTCTTCTTCAGTTTTTCTAAAAAATCTCTCCTTCAACACAACAGAATGACAAACATGTATATCAGTGAAGGGATCCTTTCTAGATGATGGTGTGGGAAAGGGATTGTCACTTATGTTTCCAAAACAGAGGAGAACCCATATAGAAGATTCTTCAGATGTCAAATTGTTTTCATTTTAAAAATACAAAACTTGCATCAACGAGAAGAACAAAACACATTCTTTAGAGATAAACAAAGGAACTACTCTTTCAAACATAACTTGCATAAACCGGAATCCATGAGCATAACACATAGTCTTCAAAACATAACTTGCATAAACAAGATAAAAATAGTAGTCTTTCAAACATAAGTTGCATAAAACGAGATGAACAAAACACATAGTCTTTGAAACATAAATTGCATCATACGCTTTGACACGCCTATATTGGTGTATCACATCTTCTTCGATCGTGTCCTTGAAGCCCACATTGACTATATTTCCGAACTTTAGAGCCTTGCGTTCTCAGTGACAAACAGATCTTATCTTCAGCTGTCTCGTATCTGCGTTTATTTTTCCTACCTACAGCTCGTCTACTCTCTGGAGGAAGGAAATTTGCCTGTTCAACATCAGACGGAACAATCCATGCATCTTCAGGGACAAAAATATGATTTATTCTTTCTTCATTAGCCGAGTACCATGACGCAGTAGTGTACATGTCGTCAATGAGAGTGTGTGGTCTTCTTCCAACACTGAAGCCTGCTTTTATGGCGTGTCTGCATGGGATTTTCATTAGATCAAAATTCCCACAAGAACATGTGCGTCTGACCAAGTCAACCATGCAGTCAATACTATCACCTCAAACCAAAAACCTGTCATCGCTAACTGGGAAGACCTTAAACGTTTTACCTTTCTCAATCCTTCTGTCAATCTTCTTCTCCACAGCAATGGTCAGTGGCTTCGAGTGCTTATAACTTAGAGTTCTATGATTGAAAAACCACCGAATCATCATTTCCCTAAAGCTGTCCAATAAAGATATTATTGGAAAGTCTCTAGACGTTTTCAAAGCAGAATTTATTGAATTCACTGGGTTAATAGTCCTAATATCATACCTGTAACCCGAAAATTGACAACGAGCCCACTTCCTCACATCGGCTAGTATGAGATAATTTCCAATGTCAGGACTAATAGACTAACCAGCAGTGAATAGTTTACAAAAATCAGCAGCTCGATAAGCTTTAGAAGCCTTTGCAACCAAACCAGCCACACCTTTCCTACCGCTATTTGTTACAACATTATTCAGAAATTGATGAATGAAAATTCCATGATGAGTTTGCGGGTATACTGTCGCAATAGCTTTAGTAATTGAGGTACACCTATCAGACACAAAAGATAATCTATGGTCATCAGCAATGACCAAATTAAGTTGTCTCATAAACCAATCCCAAGCGAGGTCATTCTCTGAGTCAACAACTTTGAATGCAATAGGATATAAATTCGAGTTTCCATCTAATGCAGTAGCAACCAGTAATACTCCTTTGTATTTGCTCTTCAAAAACGTCACATCCACGACAATGACTTTCCGAATTGCATAATAGAAACCGCGAAGACTCTGACCAAACGAGATGAATAGGAGTCTGAATCTCCCTTTGGAATCCGTTTTGTAAGACGTGTGTGACCCTGGATTAGCTTCCTTCATCATCTGAAAGTATTTGAGAATTTTTTCATAACCTTTCTTTGGAATACCTTTCACTGCGTTGATTGCATATTCCCGTTCATCCCATACCAAAGAATACGATATCTCAACTCCATCACCAGTACACATATAGTCGATTATATCATTGGATCTCGGCCCTTCTTTAGCAGTTTCAAACTTATGCATAATCAGAGTACTAAAATTTTTGGCTGAAGCTGAACGAACAGAACCGTTCCTCCTTTATGGAGCACATGAATGATCAGGTACATACTTTTTGTTGATGAAATACGATGAACCTGTTAAACCCTCTACTCGAACGCACCAGCTGCAACCATCATCTGAGCAACAAATGTACAACACTTTTTTATCCGACTTGACAACCTTATACTCGAAATTATGTTTCTTGGCACATATTTCGAATGCTGCCTTCAAAAGCGTGTTGGAACGAAAATGCTGTCCTTTCTTCGTGACATCCACCAAAGAAAAGTGAACACCATTTCCATTGCTCTTCTCTATGTCCCACTTTTTTTCCTCATTACTGTCATTTACTTCATCTTCTTCGAAATCCATATCATCTGAATCGTCAATATCCATAGGATCTTCGTCTCTGTTAAAGTCAGCCGCTTCTTCATTCAAGTCAAAATCGCCTCTGCTATTGGTTTTCTCCAGCTTAGATTGAATACTCACACACAATTGCGTCAAAGGTTTGTTCTTCACATAACTAAAAAAATTTCTAACTTGCGATCATTGGTGATGAAAACAGGTGGTGAGTCGATGTTATTGATCAAATCTGAAGGTTAGTAACTGAGCTCCAAATTGACCATGTTTACATCAATTTCAAAGTCTTCACACACCATAACATTTACGTTCTTGAATGTTGAACTTGTGTCCAAAGTAAGTAACCTCCCTCCTTTTTCTTCATTGACAAGAAACTCCCATCCAGTGTATATCAACGATTTTCACAAACCACATGAAGCGTAGATGTGAATCTTCATATTTTAGAGAGACAAGAGAATTAAAGAAGCTTGAAAAGATGAAAAACCCTCACGATGGATTTGGGATTAACAAGAATCGATTAATTTTTTTTTTGAAAGAAAAAAGGAAATTAAAATATTTAAAATATTTACAGAATATTTCATAACCATTTTTGGCTAGATTTTCGGATCTTGTTTAATTTTTTTCTAGAACTTACATTCTACCAGTATAGAAGGTAGACGACGAACTAGGATATGGTATACGACAGTTGTAGATAAAACACACTGTGAAGAATCTAGTTCCAAACGTGGTAGATAAAATTTTACTTCTAAGACTTAGAGTCTCTGGGAACCGAAATTCGCACTGTCAATTTCCGTAAAATAAGGAAACTTAGAAAAACTCTAATTTTCCAGAGGATCCGGATCTCTGCGAGAGCCAACGACAAGTAACCAAATAAATGTGGAAAATACGAAAACGTGATAAAACGAATTTATAAAGAAAGTAGATCTTATTTTGAATTCGCGTAGGAGCGTTGTGATCATTACAAGAGATTACAAAGGCTTTGGCCGCAGGGGCCATCAGCAAGTTACCTAGTTCTAGCAACATAAAACCCTAAACCTAGTTGCGTCGCAGATCGATAAAAAAAGACGAAAAAGATAAGAAAAAAGGTTTTTGATTGATTTCAGACTGAACCTAACGAAAGGCTGCCTACGTAACCCTTTCGAGGATCAAGTCGAAAGTAGTTCAATTGATAGAGATGGACAAGAGATCGAACTGCCTGGGTGAGTCCGTCTAGTAATTGAGCGCCAGTCATAGAAACCAAACTTGTCGAGAACAAAGCCTAAGTTTGTAAGTGCAGAGAATTCTAAGTCTACAAAAGTTGTAAAAGTCTCAGATGAGAGCTCTGAAAATCTTCCTCTGCTTCTGTCCTCGACCTTCTGCTTATATACTCCTTCTCTAGGCGGTTTAGTCTTTCCTTTTCCGCCCTGATTCGTGTTTATCGGAAATCTTCCATTTATCTCGATCTTTCCAATTTTCTGCGGAAAACTTCTATCTATCTTCAATCTTGACATTTCTGCGGATAACAGACAGACTGTCATTGTATCTTTGGGCTGGACCCTGTCCAAAGTCACGAGTGGGCTTTTATCGCGTTTTAGGACCTTTCGAGTCGTTTTACGACTTAGAAAAGATCATTTCCTGATACGACGACTTTTTAAGTAAACATCTCGAGATAATCGTATAGTTTGGAAATATTTGGTGTTTCGTTTAACCATTTCCGTTTTATATGATTTACTCGAGGTTTTACTAAAAACACGTGTTTTACGATTTTTTATAAAAGATCTCGAGTTAATCGTATAGTTTGGCAATGTTCAGTGTTTCATTTAACCGTTGCCGCTTTATACGACTTACTCGAGGTTTTACTTAAAAACACGTCTTTAATAAAAGATCTCGAGTTAATCGTATAGTTTGGCAATGTTTGGTGATTCGTTTAACTGTCGCCGTTTTATACGATTTACTCGAGGTTTTACTAAAAAACACATCTTCTACGGTTTTTATCGTAAAACTCAAACGGGAAAGCGGATTGAGACGAAACGAAGGACGTTCCGATCACGGTTCAGAGTACGATTTAATCGAGGGACACAGTTGGTTGAATTCAGCTCGCCCATTGGCGAGCTGGACAGATACATGCAGCTCGCCCACGGGCGATCTGGTCACATGTGTGACCTAGCTTGCCCGTTGGCGAGCTGGACGGTTGCTCGGTTTTTGGTCTTTTCTTGTTTTATCGACCCGAGATCTTTGTGGAGGATGTAAGGAGAAGTGTCTGCAGGCGTTGACTACAATCTTAACAATAGTTGCAACATCTCGGAGAGTTTTGATGTTACAGCCGTTTTCGGTAACTTGGCCAACAAAACAATCGCGGGCTGTTTTATTCGATTTCCCGATGATTTCCAAGATGACGTTTGTGGGGTTTAAGGAATCGATTTGTTCTGAGAATCCTTAGATCTCTTCTCGACGCTCTTCCGCAGTTTTAAGCATATTCTTAACTTTGCGGAAAGTTTTGGTCGTTGATTCCGTCGTAACCGATTTTGACCCCGAAAAACAAGGAGGGATTTTTGATTATTTCATACTTTGATACGAGCTTTCCGTAATATCATATCTCCGTAGAAAGTCTATAGTTTCTTGTATGATTTTTCTGGGACTTTCAGCCATTGATTTCGTCGTGACTGATTTTGACCCCAATAGTTAGCCCCCCAGCTTGTTAGAACTTTGAGCTTCTAGCGTGAGGTTCTAGCAATTGATTGGACAATTTTAGGAATGTTAGGCAAGTTAGTCTGTATTTATGGTTGAAAATTTCCGTTGAAAGTGGTTTTCCCACTCTCATTGGAATGGAAAGCAGTAGGATTGGGGCTGCGCCTAGTGAAGGCTGCCTACGTACCCTCTTGAAGGCATCAAGCCTTTAGTAGTTCGTTTTAGATTTAAGGTTCGTATGACCTGTTTTTGATTGAGACCTTTATAGTCTTGTTATGCGCAGAAATTATCGAACATGACGATATCGATGATGTTTTGTATCAGCCTCGAGACTTGCCTCGTAGGCTGTTTGCTTCGGCCAAGTGCGGCCATTATATTTTTAGACTGGCCGTATGCAGCTTCAAATCCATGTTGCTTTGCAGCCGTGTTTTTAAATTGTGTTTTGCGTTTTAAAAGAAATTTTGTATTCGTATGAATGTGGAAGGAAGAATATGAGTTGTCATCTCATAGTCTAACTCTTTTTTGTAGATCGCCCTATTCGTTTGCTCATTTTAGGATGTTTAGAATCCTGTGAGCATTTAGATATGGACGAAGAGACATGCCTTTAGGATCTCATTTCATGCCTGGAGACGTTAGAGACCAGTGTGCTAGGTTTAGGGCAAGACCTAGGTTTACTTTTGGTTTTAAGGCTTTGCAATGACTGATCGGCGTTCGTTTTGCGTGTTGCGATTTTAACCTGATTTCGTACCGATTTAAAGTCCACGATAGGTTCTCAGCTTATACGACTTGTCTGGTCGGAATCCAGTATCCCTGAAGGTGCTGACCAAAATTTGGATTTCTTTATAGCGTTATTACCCTTGTGTCGGGTGTATGAGAGCTATCTCTGCGAGATAACTTTAGTTTGTTTAGGACTGGTGCGAGTTTGTTGTGATCAGCAATAAACTTTGGTGGTAGATGTTACCGTTTCTTGGACCTTCGCGAAGGATACATATCTTAAGAAGTTTTGTATTTTTGATAGTCGCGGTTGGACTGTTGGGTCTTCCAAGAAAGTGATTTTATCAAGGAAGGTATTTTTGTCGAATCTGTTCTTTAGGTGTCTGCGACGTCTCGCAATGCCGAAGCTTGGTTTTTATTTCATATATCGTGTTTTGTGTTTGAAACGTTTGGGGGCTCGAAGATGTTGTGCGGTGTTGCAAGGGTTTTGTCTTAACCCTGCTTTGCATAAACACTTTGATTTGCTTGCGGACAGTCGCAGCCAAAACTTATGCTCCTGTTTGGATGTTAAGTAGTTTGATTCGTGCTAGAGCAATTAGGACCGAGGGTTCACGTAAGTTTGTTCCTGAAACGAACCGTCTTTAATCATAGTGCTTTGTGAAGTGTTGACTTTCCGAGATCCTTTTCATATATATTAAGGATAACTCGTACGGCTTCAGGAGCTCTGTCACGAGTGTTTTCTTACACGTCGGAATATTCTAGGCAACTTGCTTTGGAAATAGAGCGAATCGTGAGAATACAGAACTTAGTCGATTTTCGGCAAGTTTTCATTATCGTTCAATATATTGGCTTGGCGTGAAGGTTTTACTCAGCCGCATACCCAAGGGCGTAGTTAGTAGAGAATTAGACCACCACACTCTCGTGCTATCAATAAGGTCGAGTCAGTTTGTAAACTTGGACTTGGTATTGAAGTGAAGCGTGATCGGACAAGGGCCAAGTAGCGTTTGTCGAGATTGATATGCCAAGTATGCATGTGGTCATAGAAAACGTTTTTCCATTTTAGGTTCGATTTATACGATGAAAGTTTCATATGATCTTTCCTTTGTTCGTATGGAAGTTGTTTCTTTTTTACCCGAGGAAGACAGAGCCTAAGAAGCTCGATGTAGAGCCCGTGCGGAGTCGTTTGTGGGGTAGTTTCATTCTCGGATGTAATCAAGAGAAATGAGAGCAGATGCTCGTGAACCGAAGGGCTAAAGAATGAGATCTTTCAGATCGTGGTGCGAGGAAACAAAGTTTAGATTGGTCGTCCAGCGTCGGATCGTATGGCTCTGCTATATGGAAAGTACTTTTCGCAAAACCTGTTACCTTTACTTTTGAAAGTTACTTCGTATGTCAAGGTCTTCGACTATACGAAGGATTTCTTGCATAAGTAACGGGCGACGAATTTGACGCGATGCATGAAGATGTCAAAATAACGGTGCTTCCGCGAATTTTTGTGAAACTTTTCCACTTTGTTTCTGATTCTTTGGTTATAGTTTCTTGGAGTCACTCAAGGAGTTTTACCGAAGGTTATTTCACCGATATCTAGTCACGAAACTTTTTAGCGGGTTTCTTGAGCGGGATCGGATCACTTGACCAGCAATAGGATCAAACGGCGAGCAGGAAGGACGTGTTCCCTATTGCTGCTTCTTTTGTTCTCGATTTTTCTTTTGCCGCAAATGTTCTTGATATTATTCCGTGACTCACTTGGTTCTACGGAAAATGACAGTAATGCTTTGATGCCTAAATATTTCTCGTATAATTTTTTGATTCTTATACAACACTTGTTTTGTAAAGTTGGAAAAGATCTTTATGGCTTTGGAAAATCATCGAGTTTCACTCTGAAGTTTGGCAGAGTTTTCCTGAACGCATGATTGCGATGAGAGATGCTGTATAGTCCTCGAGATTATTTCCTAGGCGATTTGGATCAGTCTTTAGCGTTTGGACTGATCTAAGATTGTCGTTTGCTTTTGGGATGATTTGACAAGGCATTGTATTGTCCGAATATTTTTCGTCTATTTTTGCGAGAGTTTGCTTTATAGAAAGAGTTTTCTGGATGCGAGGAAAAATATTTTTTGAAATATGGGAGTATACGAGTATAGTATACGCACTTACTCCCTCCTTTTTTTTAGACGAAAGAAAACATATGAATTTCTTTTGAAGGATTGGGATGATCGACAATCTGGGTCGATTAAAGACCATGGTGGATTGATAATGACTTGGAGTATGTCTGTTTTATGAAAATTTCTAAGAACGAGTCGGTTTTAAGAAGACATCAGTGTCTCTAGTTCCTTCTTTCTTTAGGAAATGAAATGAGTACGCTCGAATGCGTGTCGATTGTCTCTCGGTTGTATGAGAGGTTTGATCGGTTTGTGAGTTATGTCTGAACAGTTAGAGAACAATAGATAGAGATAGAAAAAAATTGCTTACGACTTAGCATGCTAGACTATCCCTCTAAATTCTAAGTTCCCTAGGTTTTTTGACAGTTTACAAGACGTTTTCATTCCTTGCCTACGAGAAATTAAAAGTCTAATAAATTTTTTGAATCAGACATACCTTAGTTTAACCGAAGATTTGGGACTGCCTAATTTTTGTTCTACGTCTTTTGACTTATCTTCGTATGAATCGGTCTTTGACGAAATACCAACAAGAATATCGGGAAGGGATTTCAACATCGGAATTTATGTTCTTGTTTCTTTGTACTGCCGGTTTTACCTAACTGACTAGGTGTGCTTCGTATACTGTTGAAAAATCCATCATACGTTTATGATTAGATGTTTTCGACTTAACATGGAAAATATCGTAAAACCGCAATGTGTTTAGAGAGTTCGAATCTCTCGTATAGTTTAGGAAACTTTGGTGTTGAGTAACCTGTTGCCGTTTTAGACGATCGATTCGAACTAATACGAAAAAGCAAGTTTTTGCGGTTTTTATCGTAAAATCTCAATGGAAACTCCGATTGAGACGAAACAAAAATCAGCGCGATCGAGACTCGAGAGAGAAGCTCGTGGAGTGGTACAGCTTGCCATTGGGAGATCTGTGTGAGCCCTTTCAGCTGTCCAACTGGCAAACTGGTGCGGACAGTCTCGATTCGTCAAGCTGACTTGTTTCCATCGCCAAATCTTAACAGAAAGTCCGATTGAGACGAAACGAAAAGCTGTACGATCAAGACTCGAGAGAGAAACTCTAGGAATGGTCTTGCTCGCCATTGGGCGAGATGGTGCGGACAGTCTCGATTTGTCAAGCTGACTTGTTTCCGTCGTAAAATCTCAATGGAAAGTCCGATTGAGACGAAACAAAAAGCTGTACGATCAAGACTTGAGAGAGAAGCTATAGGAGTGGTACAGCTCACCATTGGGCGAGCTGGATGAGCCGTTTTAGCTCGCCAACTGGCGAGCTGGTTTGAACGGTCCAGCTCGTCGGGAGGCGAGCTGGATGATAAGGACCTTCGGAGAAAAGTCAGTGCCTCGAGGGCGAGGCGAAAGGCCGATCAGCTCGCCAAGAGGCGAGCTGATTTTGCCATGGTCAGCTCTCCAGCTGGCAAGCTGGTTTGAACGGTTCAGCTCGCCAATGGGCGAGCTGGTTGAGCTCGGCCAGCTCGCCGGGTGGCGAGCTGGATGGTAAGTACCCTTGGGGCAAAGTCAGTGCCTCGAGGGCGAGGTGAAAGGCCCATCAGCTCGGCTAGAGGCGAGCTGGTTTTGCCATGGTCAGCTCGCCAACTGGCGAGCTGGTTTGAACGGTTCAGCACGCCAACAGGTGAGCTGGATGGTAAAGACCCTCAGGGAAAAGTCAGTGCCTCGAGGAAGAGGTGAAAGGCCGATCAGCTTGCCGAGGTGGAAAGCTCGGTTGCTTGACCAACTCACCGTTTTTGCGAGCCGGATAGTATCGTCCAATTCTGCGAGTAGCCTAGGATATTTTTCCGTGAGTAACCTAGAGTTTTTCCGCGAGTAACCTAGGGTTTTTCTGCGAGTAACCTAGGGTTTCTCCGCGAGTAACCTTGGGTTTATTTCGCGTTTTTTGGGAGAGCAAGTTTTATTTTTCCGAAAAGTTCTCGGAAAACGTCTTTTCGTCAACCCATACGTAATGAGATTTTTCCAACTCGGAAATAAGAGAAATATTACGGGGTTTAATAGATTTTATCGTTGCCCTTAGTGATCAGAGAGGTAAGTCGCGAGTTTGTTTTGTTGCTTCAAGAGATCTTATTTCGAATTCACGTAAGAGCGTTGCGATCATTTCAAAAGATTACAAAGGCTTTGGACGCAGGGGCCGTCAGCGAGTTACCTAGCTCTAGCAAAAACCCTAAAACTAGTTGAGTCGCAGCTCGATAACAAAAGACGAAAAATATAAGAAAAAAGGGTTTTGATTGATTTCGGACTGAACCTTACGAAAGGCTGCCTACGTACCCCTTTCAAGGATCAAGTCGAACGTAGTTTAATTGATAGAGCTGGACAAGAGATCGAACTGCCTGGGCAAATTCGTCTAGTAATTGAGCGCCAGTCATAGAAACCGAACTTGTTGAGAATAAAGCCTAAGTTTTTATGTGCAGAGAATACTAAGTCTAGAAAATTTGTAAAAGTCTCAGATGAGAGCTCCGACAATTGTCCTCTGCTTCTGTCCTCAACCTTCTGCGTATATACTCCTTCTCTAGCCGGTTTAGTCTTTCCTTTTCCGCCCTGATTCGTGTTTATCGAAAATCTTCCATTTATCACGATCTTTCAATTTTTTTTGTGGAAAACTTCTATTTATATTCAATCTTGGCATTCCTGCGGATAACAGACAGACCGTCATTGTATCTTTGGGCTGGAACCTTTCCAAAGTCACCAGTGGGCTTTTATCGGGTTTTAGGACCTTTCGAGCCGTTTTACGACTTAGCCGTTTTACGACTTAGACAAGATCGTTTCCTGATACGACAACGTTTTTAAGTAAACATCTCGAGTCAATCGTATAGTTTGGCAATATTTGGTGTTCCGTTTAACCGTTGCTGTTTTATATGATTTACTCGAGGTTTTACTAAAAACACGTGTTTTACGATTTTTTTAAGAAAGATCTCGAGTTAATCGTATAGTTTGGCAATGTTCGGTGTTTTGTTTAATCATAGCGGCTTTTTACGACTTACTCGAGGTGTTACTTAAAACACGTCTTTTATAAAAGATCTAGAGTTAATCGTATAGTTTGGCAATGTTCGGTGTTTCGTTTAACCGTTGCCGTTTAATATGATTTACTTGAAGTTTTACTAAAAACACGTCTTTTACGGTTTTTATCGTAAAACTCAAACGGTAAAGCGGATTGAGACGAAACGAAGGACTTTCCGATCACGGTTCAGATTACAATTTAATCGAGGGACACAGATGGTTGAATTCAGCCCGCCCATTGGCGAGTTGGACAGATGTGCTTAGCTCGCAAATGGGCGAGCTGGACAGGTGTGTGCAGCTCGCCCATGGGCGAGCTGGACAGATGCGTGCAGCTCGCCCATGGGCGAGCTTGACTGTTGGGTGCAGCGCGCCCATGGGTGAGCTTTACTGATGCGTGCAGCTCGCCCATGGGCGAGCTGGTCACAGGTTTGGCCAGCTCTCCCATGGGTGAGCTGGACAGATGCGTGAAGCTCGCCCACGGGCGAGCTAGTCACATGTGTGACCTAGCTTGCCCGTTAGCGAGCTGAACGGTTGCTCGGTTTTTGGTCTTTTCTTGTTTTCTTGACCCGAGATCTTTGTGGAGGATGTAAGGAGAAGTGTCCGTAGGCATTGACTCCAATCTTAACAATAGCTGCAACATCTCGGAGAGTTTGGATGTTACGGACGTTTTCGGTAACTTGGCCAACAAAACAATCGCGGGCTGTTTTATTAGATTTTCCGATGATTTCCAAGATGAATATTGTCGGTTTTAAGGAATCGCTTTTTTTCGGAGAATCCTTAGATCTCTTCTCGATGCTCTTCTGCAGTTTTTAAACATATTCTTGACTTTGCGGAAAGCTTTAGTCGTTGATTCTGTCGTAACCAAATTTGACCCCAGCAAACGAGGATGTCTTTTTTTTCATACTTTGATAAGAGCTTTTTAACTACGTATCTCCGTAGAAAGTCTATAGTTTCTTGTATGATTTTTCCGGGACTTTCAGCCATCTATTCTGTCGTGACTGATTTTGACCCCAACACAGTCTACCAAAATCGTAGACTACAGGGAATGTGGTAGATTTTATATTCTGACTTAGTAGTTATGTATGTTTGTGGTATATTGTGCTTTCTACTCTGTTTAGAACGTTGTCTTTTTGTTAGACTATATTTCTACATTGCCATAGATGGTAGATCTTACTTACTAACACCTTTATCCCATTTTGGAATTTACTATTTAAACATCTTTTCAATACAAAATTAGTTTTCTTACTATTTTTCCATATTTATTTACCTTGTAAAAAATTTAATACAATTTTTTATAAATAAAAAGGGTAGTGAATGTTTCAAATATGAATTCGTTATTTTCAGAGAACCGTTAAAACATCTCAACAACATTCTTAGCCGCGTTGCATTTGCGTTAGAGCATCTCCACCTATTCCATAATTTATTTCAGACTAGAGTTTAAAGTAAGAAAATACTCCAATTCCACTCTATTTGTCATTTTATAATATAGATTTATTCTATTAAAAAAATAACTATTTTATATTTTTTCATTGCTCCATATATCACTCCTAATAACGTAGGGTTAGAATAAACTCAACTTCATTATGAAGTAACTCCATTAAAAAAATAAGTTTACATTAGAGATTTTATTAGATTTATAAATGCTCTCATCTTATTCTATTAAATCAAGCACGGTGAGTTAAAATAAACAAGAAAAAAAAGAGTAGCGACGGCGATAGAGATTCAACCCTAATTCAATGGCGCTCAGGGATGGGATCCAGGGTTATCTGGTGGTCTTTGGGATCGATCAGCTCGGATCGGTTTGGTGGAATCATTCTTGATTTGGTTTCAATGGAGATCGGGGGGATCTAATTTTTCAGGGGATTTCGTGAGATCAGCTCGATTACGAGGAGATTCGGGAGGATCTGCTTTGGAACTACAGTGACAAGAGGATCGGGTATAAGGGAGTGGTGATTCTAGTTTCCTTTTCTCTTGTGAAAAATATTCAGAAATTTGGTGGAAGATCAGAGATGACAGTGAAGTTAGGATTTCTCGGAGATTTGACGGAATTTGGTTTTGGTATTCTGTGAGGGATATGGAAATGTTTTACTTGTTCACTACTGCACATCGGGATTTTCTGGGAAGATATGGCATTGATGAGGACGATTTGATGCGTGCGAACCTTTTGCGGGACTCATATAAAAGGTGTGCCCGTGGTTTACTTGGTTCCATCATCTTATTCTGTTCTCTCTCTTTTCCTTTTACTGTTCCGAATTTCTGTTCAAAGGTGACATGTCTCAAAGTGTTTTGCTTGGGAGGTCAGATGGTCTGAAGGGTGAAGAGGGCACGAGGATGAGACTGAAGATATCAGTTTCTCACTTCGACAACACGGAGTTAATCAAGGGTTACTCAAAAACTTTGGTGGGTAGATGCTTGAATCCGGGGGAACAAAAAATGGAATCACTTCTTGTGATGCTTCCAAAATTCTTGAAGATGGAAGATAGGGTGGTTGGAGCGTATGTGGGGTTAGGAATATTTCAGTTCCATTTCAATGATGAAGCGGACATGATGGCAGTCTTGGAGATGCAACCTTATCACTTCGACTACTGGATGCTTTCCTTAGCCCGGTGGAAGCCAAGAATGACGAGCTGTTATCCCTCGAAGATACCATTTTGGATCAAAGTTGTAGGGCTTCCAACTGATTTTTGGTCTGCGGAGGTATTACAAAGTCTCGGTGATGCGCTTGGGGACACCACAAATATCGATTTGGATCTTGGGAAAATCAGGGTGATTGTTGATAGTCAAAAGGAACTTTGTTTTGATACTATGGTGGAGCCTAGGGGAGGAGAATTTTATGATGATTGGGAGGTTCCAGTCTCATTGCATTTTGATAAACTGTTTGGGTATTGCGATTATTGTCTCAGCCTTTGTCATAACAAGAAGAACTGCCCTAAGCGAGCTCCATCTCCGGGAAGAAGGGAAGAGTTGCGTGGTGTGGTTACGGATGGAGGCGAGGATAGAGCTCGAAGTTACCATGGAGTGGTGCTTAATGGTGATGCGCGTCAACATCAAAAGAACAAGAATTCGTCAGGGTATGTAGGTAAGGGAAAAGATAAAATGTACGAGGAGCAGGGACTACAATGGACTCAGGTCCCTGAAAGGAACAGCAAGAGGCGCATGAGTATCATAGCAGAAATCGCGAATTGGAGGAGGCTGTCGGTCAAGGGGGGCTGCATCGGGATCAGGAAAGATCTCGTAGGTATGATGGTAGAGGAGATTATCATCGGAGGGAAGGAAGGGGTCGAACTCTAGTGCGGAGTATGAGAGAGGAAAAAGAGACCCGCAATATTGGTATGAGTAGCAGGGATACTAAGGAGGAGAGTAACGGCTCAAAGGCGAAGGTTCAGGAATCTAAAAATGAAGGCTTTGAGTTCAACTCGGGGAACAGGGAGGTGGAGGAAGGTCAGATTTTACCACAGGACAATGGTAGTCTTATTGGAGAAGATGATCTCCAGAGTCTTACTGATGAAGAGAGTAAAGAGGCTGGTAAGGAAGAGGTTGGGGATATTTTTATGGCAGAGCAAGCCAAAGGTGGACAAGAGAAACTCGAGATTACTAGCCAGGCAATTGGTAAGAATGCAGGTACACAGAAGCCTCTGTCTGTTACTAATGTTGCCGGGAATCTAGCTAAGAAATTTGCACAGGTTCTTCTTTCGCCTCGCAAACGGAGCACTAGCAAGCAGGCTGTTCGTAAGGGTGGGGGAGCTAAGCACGCTGATGAGAAGGGTTCGGTCAACCCCAAACCAGCACCAAAAAACTGAGTTTTTATGAAGTTACCAACCATTAAAGGAGTATGGCGAGGTGCCTGCACTTTCAGGATTTGTTTCTTTTATTATTTCAATTTGAATAAGGCTGTTATGTAGCCATGGTGTATTTTCTGTTTTAGTTCTATCTCTTATTTGGCATTGGTTTTGTGCTATTTGTTTCTAATAAGTTTGAATAATATGGAAGGTGTGGTTTTATGGATGGATTTTGTTAGAGTATTGTGGAATATGTTTGTTTTGATTTACTAGAATGAGATGAAGAGGGAAGTTTGGGTAGGATTTTGTAGAGAGGTCTTCGGTCCCTTCTGAGGGGGTTGTTCTCTGGTCTCATCAAACCAGTATTATAGAACAGAGGAAGGTTTGTTTTCTGTAAGGAAATGGTTATTAGGGGTTCATCATACTTGGCAGGATATGGAGGTTTCGCTTCAGTAATCTTATAGTTTAATAAAGAGTTTGCTGTCGAGACTAAATGGCTGGTTGGAAGGTTATACTTGCACATCAATGAAGAATTGCAGTCTCTGTTGGTTGATGTTTTTATTACAAATGGAGTTTCTCCACCAGTGTTATGTTAAGTATTACACAAGGGGAGGTCCGATGGAAATGGCTTAGGACTCGAGATATTCAGTCCAAACGATTACTGAAAGGATATTACCATCCTTTCTGTGACCAGGGATTATTTTACTCAAAGCAGAAACAGTTGGAATGTTTGTATCGTGGAAAGGGATAATTTTGGTATAATACAACACATAACAGATCTCTTTAAATCTGGGTTTTCGCTCGCTAGAGCTCAAAATTATTTCTTTTATGCGAGTCTTAAGTTGGAATTGTAGGGGGATGTGAAGTAAATGGACCATTAGTTATCTCCGAGAGATATGGTATAACAATAAACCGGACTTTTTATTTTTAGCGGAAACAAAACAACAATCTCCGTATGTCCAGGATTTTCAAGCTCACTTAGGCTATGATCATCTGGTAACAGTTGATCCGATTAGGAGGAGTGGTGGTTTAGCTATATTTTATAATAAGGATTACCAAATCCAGGTGATATATACGAGTAATTGTATGATTGACGTTGAAGCGCAAATCTTGGGAAAGAGAGTGTTTATGACTTTTGTCTATGATGATCCGGTTATAAAACGAAGAGAACAAGTATGGGAGAGATTGACGAGGTACGGTCTGGCTAGATCGGAGCCATGGTTTATTATTGGTGATTTGAATGAGATTACTGGGAATCATGAGAAGGAGGGAGGGTCGATACGAACTGCAGATTCGTTTTTACCTCTTAATAATATGATCCGACATACGGGTTTACTGGAGTTTCCGGCTCGGGGAATCTGATGTCATGGCAAGGACGGAGAGGAACAGGTTTAGTGCGATGCAGACTGGATCGAGCTTTAGCAAATGAGGAATGGCATTCTCTATTTCCGTGCTAATATACGGAATATTTGGGTATGATAAGTTCTGATCATCTCCCGGTGATAGCCTTTCTCGAGGATAAAGTTATTAGACGAAAAGGACAATTTAGGTTTGATAAAAGATGGATAGGACGGGAAGGTTTCTTGGACTCCATTGACAGGGGATGGGGTACACAAGGGGGAGAGGGGGAGACTGATTTTGTTACTAAAATTGGTAATTGTCGTCATGAGATTGCAAAATGGAGAAAGGCTAATCCCACATTTGGTAGGCAGAAGATCAGTGAACTACAGGAAGCACTAGAGGTGATCCAATCGGATAATTCTAGGACGCATGAGGATATCATTGAGGTCTCACGAAAGTTACAGGAAGCCTATAAGTAAGAGGAAGATTATTGGCAACAAAAGAGTAGAAATTTATGGAATACAGCCGGGGATCGTAGTACAAAATTTTACCATGCTTTGACTTAACAACGCAGAGCTAGAAATAGGATTGTCGGTCTTCATGAAGAGGAGGGGAACTGGATCACAGAGGATGTAGGGGTGGAAAGTATCGCAGTAAGCTACTTTACGGATTTATTTGGTACGGCGTCACCAACTGAGTTTGATGAATTTTTGGATGAAATTGTACCATCTGTTACGTAGGAGACCAACCAGCGGTTACTTAGAAGAGCGACGGAAGAGGAGGTGCGGCAGGATTTATTTATGATGCATCCAGAAAAGGCGTCTGGAACGGATGGAATGACTGCTCTGTTTTTCCAACACTCTTGGAATATAATTAAAACGGATGTCATGGTAATGGTTAATGATTTTCTGTCTTCAGGGGTAATGGACTCAAGGATGAATATTACAAATATTTGTCTTATCCCGAAGTTAGAACGGCCTACTAGAATGACGGAGCTGCGTCCGATTAGTCTATGTAATGTATGGTACAAGATTATTTCAAAGGTTCTCTGCCAACGATTGAAAGTGTCTCCCAAATCTGATTTCAGAGACACAATCGGCTTTTGTCCCAGGGAGGTTGATTTCAGATAATATTCTTATTTCTCAAGAGATGTTCCATGGATTGCCGGCTAATAAATCATGTCAGAAAAAAATATATGGCAATTAAAATTTATATGAGTAAGGCATATGACAAGGTTGAATGGGATTTTATTAAAGCTTTACTTCTTAAGATGGGTTTTGATCCACATTGGGTTAAAATTTTGATGGAGTGTGTGTCATCGGTGCAATATAGAGTTCTAGTTAATGGAGGGAATATATTATCGCAAAGAGGATTACGGCAAGGAGACCCTTTATCCCCTTATCTTTTTATAATGTGTACAGCGGCACTCATTGCCAATATTAAAAAGGCAGAGAGGGGAAAACTTTTGACTGGGATGAAGGTGGCGAGGGCCTGCCCTTCGGTCTCACATCTATTATTTGCGGATGATAGTTTATTTTTTTGCAAAGCACAAAAGGATGAATGCAGCATGATTCTTAAAATCCTAAAAGATTATGAGAAGGTGTCGGGTCAGGTGATAAATTTTCAGAAGTCTTCAATACAATTCGGTTTTAAGATTGAAGAGTCGGTTCAACAGGAAATGAGGGATCTATTAGGGATTCAGAATATTGGAGGGATGGGTTCATACTTAGGCTTACCGGAGAGTCTGGGAGGCCCAAAAACTCAGGTGTTCGAATTCGTACATGATAGACTGAATAGTAGAGTTAATGGTTGGACTTTTCAGTTTTTTTCCAAAGGTGGAAGAAAGTTCTTATAAAATCAGAAATTACAGGTTTACCAAATCATGTTATGTCATGCTATAGAATTCCGAAATTGGTAACTTCAAATTTAACAGGAGTGGTTGCACAATTTTGGTGGAGTCCGGGGGGAAGTACATGAGGGATGCACTGGCAATCATGGGATAAAAGTTGTCTAGCAAAGGAAGATGGAGGTTTGGGATTTAAGGATTTCTCTGATTTTAATACGGCGATGTTGGGAAAACAATTTTGGCGTCTTATCGAAAAACCGAATACACTTTTCTCTAGAGTGTTCAAGGGCCGATACTTCAGGAATACTACACCCCTTGCAAGTGCCCCGTTCTTATTCACCCTCATATGGGTGGTGAAGTATTTTGTCTGCTAGATCTCTGGTTGTTAAAGGACTAATCAAAAGTGTGGGATTAGGATCATCCATCTCAGTATGGAAGGATCCTTGGCTCCCAACCACTCGCCCGAGACCAGCATTAAGTAATCGCCAAAACTATGATCCGGAACTCACAGTGGATTGTCTTATCAATCTTACTTCATGAACATGGAATTTATCGGTTATTCGGAATCTCGTGGACTCGGAGGATGCAAAAATCATTGAAGCTATTCCTTTGAGTAAAACTACGATTGTCGACCAGGAGGGTTAGAATTTTACGACTAATGGTAGGTATACGGTTAAGTCAGGATATCAAGTTGAGAGGGTATACCCGAATCGTGAGAAACCATTGATAGGATATGAACCTACGGTTGATCCGCTAAAGGCCCAGGCTTGGAAACTTTGTTGCCCACCAAAAATGAAGCGTTTTATCTGGCAGCTTATAACAGGATGTATCGCGGTGAAGAAGAATTTGAGGTGCAGAGGCATTCAAGGGGAAATACACTGTGCAAGATGTGGAGCTACTGAGGAGTCAGTTAACCATGTCTTCTTTGAGTGTCCCCCAGCTGTTCAAGTTTGGGCACTCTCTCAGATTCACACCAGGCAAGATGGCTTTCCTTCTCACGCGTTATTTACAAACATTGATCACCTATTTTGGAGAGTAAGACCGGCAATGGAGAATCACCATTTTGTTTTGATATTGTGGTATCTGTGGAAGGCAAGGAATAATAAGGTATTTAGTAATATTAATGTGGCGCCAAATGGATACCCTGAAGTTGGGGGAGACAGAATCATTTTTATGGGAGGAGGCACAAATCACGACTTGTCAGATTGTTCAGGAAAATACTGCGATAAGTCTACCATCTTTTCTGAGACGTTGGTGATTCTCGGATGGATCGTGTAAAGGAAATGAATTGTTTTCCGGACAAGGGTGGTATATTACTAGTCCAGGCTACCAAGGACTAATGGGAGCGAGAAATACGAGAGCGTCCCTCTCTTCGTTACATTCGGAGATAGAAGCTCTCATTTGGGCTATTTAACGTATGAGGAATTTGCGCCGATACCGGGTCACTTTGCAACGGATTGTCTTCAATTGGTGAAGATGATTACATCACCTGAGGATTGGCCGGCATTTGCAAATTATCTGGATAACATAAAGCTCCTTAAAGAAAGTTTTATCACGGCAGGGATCATCCATATTTCCAGATCACTAAATACAAAGGCGGACAGTCTAGCACATAGTGTCTGGAAGCAATCGTCATTTGTTGTTCATATGGATGCCGAGTTACCAGTTTGGTTCACAGAATTTGTTTAGAGTCTGTTTTATGTTGATGACAAAAAAAAAAGAAAAAAGAAAAGAAAAGATAAATGCCCTCATTTACCTATTTCACCCATAATCAGCCCCCCCTTTCAAATTAAAAAAAGTCGATGAATGGTGTCAGTGCCGTGCTTAAATAATTAGATTCATAAGTCTTAAAGCAAAGATTAAAATAGGACCTTTAAAAAAAGCTTATCTAATATAATATAGAAACGAATGAACGGAAAAGTAGAAAAAAAATGAGCGAAGGAAGAAAACTGAGATACAATGAGCATTGATCGTGTAATATCAGAGTAAGTGTTGGAACCAATTTCGGGAAGGATCCAAATGAATCCAGGTCCATGTGTCGTCGTTAGCAACTCCGCATGTATTGAGCCCAATGTTCGAGATTTGGTTAGGCGTAACGCGTGCGGTCGGGTAAGACCTAGCGCATAATCAAATAATTGAAGATTACACGGAGATTAATCGGAGCGTAAATTTAGGATTTTATAATGTTACGGGTTATATTGTGTATATCATATATATTGACAGTAATAATCACTTTGGTATAGTGGTTGGCTGTGTTTATTCAACATATTGATCACTAGTTCTAGAATTAATAGGGTAGTTTTTGCTTTCTTTTTTTTGTTTTTAATAAAGGTAAACACGTCTTTCCTACTTCATCTATTTCCTATGTGGTCTGTAACCTAAGATGTGCAGCTGTTCCATTTTTTCTTCATCGCAAACATCATTTTCTTTCAATTTCTTAACAAGATTTTATCACAAGTTCAAGATCTAACGAAAATACATTAGATTCTGAACAAATACAAATATAAGAAAGGTTTTTTTTCAAAGCCTCTGCGTTTTTAACCGAGTTGACCCAACTCATTTCGGTGGAGCACCGTCTAGCGTATTTACGCCGGTTAAACGGGTGTCGAGACCGAGTTTTCGAACAGGGATTGAGCTTGACGAGATGAGTTTCTCTCTGATATACCATGATTTTGATCTATTTTTAGTCATGGTATATTGGTGTTTTTATTACTATTTATTATATTATAGAAGTTTTTAAGAATTTTTATAGGTTCAAGAGTATTTTGGAAGAAAGTGATGTTTTTAGAGCATTTTAGAGAGAATGAAAAAATCACTCGATTTCGGAATCAACCAAGAAGACGAAGTCGACGCGGAGTGATTCACGTCGATAGATATGCACTCTGCATAATTGATCGATGCCGAAGGCGCGGAAGACAAATTCGCGAGATAGCCGACTTGAAGCCCAAACTTCACCAAATTATGATTTTACCAATAACGAGTGTTAACCTAAGTTTATATACTCTGCCAAAGTGTTAGACGCAGAAGGAGAGCTTTTTTAATTATTTTCATAGCAAAAGGTTTTACGATTTGTAGTTTGGGAGAGAAGATCAACAGAGAGATTTTGTGATTGAAACTCCATTGTTTTCTATCTATTTATACTATGCAATTTATTTACTTTGCTTGTGTTATGAATTGTTTAGCCATGTTTGAGTAGCTCACTTGTTAGGATTAATGTTTAAATAGGTTGGTGGGATTAGCCTCAATTATAGGATCGCTTGTTATGGAATTCATTAATAGGATGTTCATAATGCTTATGTTCTGACTTGCTAACTAGAAACCTGAATCTAGGATTGTTAGGCTGTTTAAGTATCCTTAGATAACTCTGATAATCTTGAATACATCCTTATTAAGCTAGGATTTTTACTAGAGAGAAGGCAATCAATTGATCTAGAGAATCCATAGTGAGTGTAGATTAACTCGCATGTAAAGCTTGACTAGCCGCATCGATCGATATTCCCATTAGAAATCGATCGACGTCAAGTAAAGTGTATCGATCGATATTCTTCTATAATAATCGATCGACACTGTTATTGATTGGACATTCTTGTTTGGGTCGATAACGCTCTAGTCATTAGACTTATTTAGTAAGAGTATGTTTAGTAAATCTGTTATTAAGATGGTTAAGCTCTTTAATACAATGCAAACAAAAAATTAGCACCTATATGATTATAATCTCCAACACCTGAATAAAAATCCTAAGTCTAACAACTTTCTATTTAAGTTCAAAATCCGCATTCAATTCTTTTCGAATAATTTTCTTGTTCAATTAGAATATTTCATATTTTCTGTCTTCTTGTTTACTGCGATTTTACTATGAATATTCACCTATTTTTATTCCTTGATTGGATTTAAGTGGTTCCTTAGCTCTTAGTGGATTCGATCCCTAAGTACTGCAATAGATCTCTTATTTGAGAGAGTAATCTGCTCCATAGGGTAATTTGAGCACGTATCACTGTCCCGAAGATGGCGGAAGGAATTGAGAAGAATCAGCAAAGAGAGAGCTATAAAAGAAAGACGAAGGAAAAGAGAAAAACAAACGGAAAACCCTAGAGCTCATCCTTACTCACATCGACCTTGTTTTTATAGTCTTAAACTTGTTCTAGTTTCGATCTTATTTTCTAACCTTCGATCTTGATTACTTCTTTGTACTAAACCTCATATCAATAAAGTCCATTTTTTCAACTGAATTCTGATTATATTGTTTTGTTTTAGAGCTTCGTTTTCTTTCCCTAGATTTAACACTTAATCACTACAAAATACGAAGTGTATATTTCAGGATCTACATTTTCTCGCCGACGGTGGGGAAGATAAACGGAAAAAAGCCCTTGTTAAGAACTCGATCTAGGATCTTTAAGCACGACTATGGATCTCAACTCCATCACCAGTACACATATAGTCGATTATATCATTGGATCTCGGTCCTTCTTTAGCACTTTAAAACTTATGCATAATCAGAGTACTAACAGTTTTGGTTGAATCTGAACGAACAGAACCGTTCCTTCTCGATGGAGCACATGAATGATCAGGTACATACTTTTTGTTGATGAAATACGATGAACCTATTAAACCCTCTGCTCGAACTCACCAGCTGCAACCATCATCCGATCCATCGAACTTGCCGTAACCGCCGGAGGCATAAGGAAGATCGTTGAATTTTCCGTCATAGACCGACCTGCCCCGTTTAACGCCATCCTTGGAAGACCGTGGCTATACAGAATGAAGGCGGTACCATCATTCTATCCCCAATGCCTGAAATTCCCGACGCCAGAAGGAATAGAAACTATGAGGGGAAGTCAGAAGAATTCCAGAACCTGTTACCTCGCGAGCTTCAAAGTCATCGAGCCACACCCATGAGATTGGCTAAAGGATCTCGAGAGAACCAAGAACCGTACACACGTACACAAACAAGCTGAAAAAACGACCCTACTTACCAGGAAACAATCGAACTGCGTTTAGACTTGATCCCTCGACGAGGGTACGTAGGCAGCTCACGACCTGAGTTCAGTCACTCATAAAAAACTAACGCCTCTCACAAAAGGACCAACTCGGGACTAGAAGCAACCCTTTCATGTTGATGTAGTATTCTTCTTTCGTTAAGATCATAACAAAATCTGTTAGAAACAAAAGTTGTATACAAAGAATCACATGATAATAAATAAAAATTCCCCTTCCCATAATTCGATTTAACTGCATGAAAAGACCCTGATCAAATCTTCCAAAACAGTTAGGATCCCACAAAACATGGTGCGCCACGTTAGTATAAACTTTTACTACCCGAAAGCAACTCATCGATACTGTATTTACCAAAGTCGATCCACGACCCCGAAACGGAAACGATTGAAACAATACCATAACTAACATCACATAAATAAATCATAGAACTTACGATACGTTATTAATTTGCTAAAAAGAAAAGAACATCAATAATAAAAAGAAAAACCACTAAAAAGTCAAGAAACCACCCAAACTACTCATCGATATCGAACTCTCCATCTTCATAATGATCCATGTTACGCCTTAGCTTACCACCAGACTTGTCCCCACCAGAAGGGACCTTGGAAAACAAATCCTCAGGAAAATCCTCCGAAATCAGAGGAAGATCTAACTTCTCAACCAAGAAATCCGATACAGCCGCCGCGTCAAGCTCGGCCCCAAGCTCGACCTCCTTCGCTCGAAGACGCGTCAGCTCGTTGGAAGCAAGCAGATTATTATTCAGCTGCAGCCTTCATCTTTTCCCATTTCTACTTCAAAGACATAAACTTGTCCAGATAGCTATTATTTAGAGCCTTCTTAGCATCATAAGTCGCACGATAAAGCTCATATGCGTGCTTCACCGTAAATGATTCGATCCACATTTTCAGCATAGAAATCTGTTCCAGGGCCGACTTCCTTTCGTTACCAACTACCCGAAGACAAGCCTCGAGAGAAGCAGCTTGTTTCCCCAACTTCTTAGCCGCCGTCAACTGAGAAACATTGGCACGCTCCCTATCTTGAGCTATCTTCAAACTTAGCCTCAGCTTTCAAACTACCTTCTTAACTTCGTAGAGCTCGTCAGCCCGAGGAATGTCCCGCACACGCTTCTCCAAAGTCGCTACGAACTCATTGTTACCTCCATAGCCTAAAAAAGCCACGAGTTATACGCAATAAAAAGGCAAACATCCAGGATTTAAGGATTGAGGCAACTAACCTTAGCATGAGGACCGCCATTTTTACGTAAGTATCGCGCTCTGTCATATTCCGCAATGAGGGGAGCGGACACCCCGCCAACTTAAAATGCCTAAGTGGGCAACACTGTCGGGATCATCCGTAATCGGACAATCCTTAGCATGAGATAATTAGTGCAATGGGTCCGCAACCACACCATCACCTGCAGTGCCAGATCGAGCATCGTTCCCAAATGTCTTCGCTTTCTTCAGAGGATGATCACGCCCCTCCGAACTATTTGAGAAACCTGATCTCAAGAGAGTTACGGCCTGCGATTCCTCCAGATATTTAACCTCATACCGAGCCACAACATGTGGAGTCGGGTCTCCTCTTGAAGAACTTCGGTAAGCACTTCACTCACGTCACCAGAGCGGATCCGCCCTGCGCCTGTTCCATTGTTTATACTCCGAACCCTTTCAGATTCACGAGAATTCGTTTTCCTCGATGCCATAATTTGTTATAAGAAGAAAGTACTCTCTGAGATACAGAGATCGTATAGAACGGGATTGATATTTATAAAGGAAAAGTAAATTGAGTCACGCCAACAAGTAAGAAGAAAATCTCGAAAACCTAGAGAAAAAAGATATCCTTAGATCCACAGTTATCAAAAGAAACACATCCGAAATCTTGTAGAATAAAATATCCTACGAAGAGAAAACAAAAAGAAATGGGAATTAAAGTCTAAGTTTGGACTCTTCCTTAAAAGAAGAATTCCCGATGACCGAATCACCGGAAATCTCACGAGGATCAAAATTTGAAACAGTCCAGTCCGGAACAACAGCCAACTCAGCGACAGCCTTGTAGTCCTTATCCATTTCTCTGAAATGTACGAGCTCATCATCAACGGACAACCCTTCATTCTTCATCTCGTTAAGGAGATTGATGTTCGCAACCACCTTGCACAATTGAATCTCGACATCAACCTCCTTTCTCTTGTCGGACATGCGCTTCTCCAAAGAAACGAGGACTTCCTTGTAGTGGACGGAGACCTCAATACACACATTACGAGAACCACGACGAATATTCCGATCACGATTGTTGGGGTCATAATTTGTACGACAAAATCAATGACCAAACTTTTCGAAAAAATAAAAATACGTTTTATAAAACACGACAAAATTGGTCCGCATACATCCGACTAGGATAAAATAGCGCACTATAAAAGAAATCCAAATTTTTGGTCAGCACTTCCGAGAGACTTGAAAATTGTCCTCGGTGAGATGCTCGATTTCAACCAGACGAATCGTATAAGCCGAGAACCTATCGCGGATTCTAAATCGGTATGGAATCAGGTTTAAATCGCAACAAGCAAAACGAAAGCCGACTAGTCATCGCATAGCCTCAATCCGAAAGTAAACCTAGGTCTTGCCCTAAACCCAACACACTGGTCTCTAACGTCTCAAGGCATGAATTGAGATCTTAAAGGCATGTCTCTTCGCCCACATCTAAACACTCGCGATAAATCAAAACATTCCAAGTAAACGAGCCGGACGATCTACACCAAGAGTTAGATGCGAGCCAACAACTCGTACTTTCCCACTACATCTAAAACGAAACACAGATTTCAAACTTTGAAAATATTCTTATTAATATTTTTCATTCGATACACATCGCCCAACGGCAGAGATTCGAGGCCACTAACGGCCAGTCCCGATAAACATTACAAACAAAATCATGAAACAAAGACATCATACATCAAAATTTCAACAATCGAATGCAGAGCTTTGGCTGGCGCTAGCGTCAATCCACGGCTGATCAACTTTGCCACTAGCATCTGGGATCTCTTGCCCGACCTCTACTGAATCCGGTGACACTAAAATAGAAGTCCATTGCTCCCACATTCGCGCCCTAAGATCAAAGAGTTCGGGTTGCATATCTCTCTTCCCATTCAAATGCTCCATCTGCTCGGGAAATTCTTTGGCATATGAGTAACCCTCACTCTGAGTAAGGGACAACCTGTGAACGACACCGCGACACTCGAGATAATCGCCATTGGCTCGTTGAGCAGCCTAAACATTCAAGTAACATGTCGCAAATCGTTCACGGCGAACCCTCGCTTCCTCAGCAACCTCTCTTTTGCCTGCTCGGCGAGCACGACAAAGTCTCTGATCAGAAAGCTCCTTAGCACGACAAGAGTTAGCCACGCATTCGCTCTTCACGCGAGCAACCTCCCTTTCAGCCCATTCTTCGGCACGATTGGCATCAATCTCTACGCGAAGACGAGCAACTTCTTTTTCCGCCAGGTCCGCGCAAAACTCAGTAAGACGGGCTTCGGAGCTGCGATCATTCAAGGCTTGACTCATAGTCAGAAGGCCCTACGAAAAGAAAGATGAAAGGATAACCAAAACTATTCGATCATAAGTCATTAAAAATAAAACAGACCTCATTAGCTTGCTCAGATGCTTTGGCAAATTCTAGAACATAGCCAAGATTTCCGTCTGAGAAATTAGAAGTTGATGATCCGCCGGCACATGCCAAACGCCCTCGTTTACCTGACTATCAAGAAAATCCTTGAGTATGTTTTGAGGAGAAGCGGCGTGGACGGATGTATCATCGTCAACGACCATGTGCTTATCTTTGCGGGATCTTGACTTGTTCCTCCTCATTGGGGACGTGTATGGGACGAATTCTCCTATACACGGATCCTCTTCGAAAACCAGAGAGGCTGCAAGAAACCGAGATTGAAAGAGGGCGACTGCACGACGAACACTTTGCGGAGAAAAAATGTTCCAGCTACCTTCCCCATTTTGAAGCGAAGCAATAATGGTCAAAAAACCCGCTGGAAACGGAGGAAGAGGGCTGGTCTCTGCAGAAAACAAAAGCAAATGAGTAGGAAAAAAAATCCTAAAAAACCATACGCATTTGGATCACATACCTTTCCAACCCCATTCGGTCACAAAAAGAGGAATGCAGTCCTCCTCCACTGATGCGCTGTCGATACTTACGTAGAAGAAGTTCTTCTTCCAAGAGGGGTAGTTCGACAAGCAACCAGTGACTATCTCCTTGTGAGGCGACAAGTTAATCCTTTGTGTCGCCCCCTCAGGTTTCAGTAAACACTACAAGAAAACTAAGCCTTTACTAGGAAATTTTACTAGGAAAAATCTTCCTCGTAAAATTACTAAGGCCTTACTTCGAGTTTACGAGGAAAGCAAATTTCCTCGTAAGATCCTCGAAAAATTACGAGAAAATGTTTTCCTCGTAAGACCTTAGTAATTTTAAGAGGATCTTACGAGGAAAAAGTACGTTTCCTCGTAAAGCCGTAGTAAAGACTTTCCTCGTAAAGGCATATTAAATGATTACTACGAAATTAGGAGGAAACTGTTTATTACTACGAAATTAGGACGAACTGGATAGGAAATATCGAATTTAAATAAAAACGTGTTTTGTACCTACTTTTTCTAGCAATTTCCTAGTAAATGCTCAGATTCGAAAATTTCTATAAATACCACCTTATGTGATTCATTTGAAACACACCAAAAAAAAAAACAGCTATAAGCTTGATCAAACACAAAAAAATGTCCGGTCCGGCAGTGGATGTATTCACACAGAGATAATAACGGGAGGGTGACGAACGAATTTCTGGAAGGGTTGGAGACGTTTATGCATCAAGCAGATTCTACACCACTCACACAGGAAAGTGGTAAGATGTTATGTCCTTGTCGGAAATGCTGCAATAGCAAATTAGGCCCTCGTGAAAATGTTTGGAAGCATTTAATAAATAGAGGTTTCATGCCATATTATTATATTTGGTATCAACATGGAGAAGATGCTAGTTGTAGGAATGAAGGTAGCAGTAGTAATCAGGTTGACCCGGTTGATCATTTGCGTAATGAAGGTAGCAGTAGTTATAGCTATGATCATCACCAAGAGGAACAAATGGTAGATTGTGATAGGGTTCATGATATGGTAGGTGATGCATTTGTAACTCATGATGATGATGAAGTTGAAGAACCTAACTTCGATGCAAAAAAGTTTTACGAAATGTTAGAAGCTGCAAATGAGCCAATTTACAGTGGTTGTAGAGAAGGTCTGTCTAAATTGTCGTTGGCTGCTAGAATGATGAGTATTAAAGCCGATCACAATCTACCTGAAAATTGTATGGATGCATGGGCAGACTTGTTTAAAGAGTATTTGCCAGAAGACAACGTGTCTGCTGAATCTTATTATCAGATTCAGAAATTGGTATATAGTCTTGGGTTGCCCTCGGAGATGATAGACGTTTGCATCGACAACTGCATGATTTACTGGGGAGATGATGAGAAGTTAGAAGAATGTCGATTTTGTAAGAAGCCACGATTCAAACCGCAAGGTCGAGGGCGCAATAGGGTACCGTACCAAAGGATATGGTACCTACCAATCACATACAGATTGAAAGATTGTACCAATCTGAGGAGACTGCTGGAGGGATGAGATGGCACGCCGAGCATACTCAGACGGATGGAGAGATGACTCATCCATCAGATGCAAGAGCCTGTAAACATTTTAACAATGTACATCCAAATTTTGCTAGCAATAGCCAGAATGTGTATCTTGGATTATGCACTGATGGTTTTAGTCCATTTGGAATGTCTGGGAGACAATATTCATTGTGGACGGTCTTTCTTACACCGTATAACCTGCCACCAGAGATGTGCATGCGACGAGAGTTTCTACTCATGAGCATCTTAATACCTGGTCCAAAACATCCAAAAAGATCTCTCGACGTTTTTCTACAACCACTGATAAAAGAGTTGAAAGATTTGTGGTCAACAGGGGTGAGGACATATGATTGTTCAACGAAAACAAACTTTACGATGCGAGCGATGCTTTTGTGGACCATAAGTGACTTTCCTGCATATGGTATGTTGTCTGG
>CAKOAT010579598.1:1192-60003 GCA_932364175.1 Eruca vesicaria subsp. sativa
ACGAGATGGATACGCGCAGATCGATATATCTGAATTTCAAGAAGGACACGTCACCAGAAATTCACGGGTGGAAACCGAGAGGCCTACAAATCTCAACAATATGTTTCTCGTTCGGAATGATCTTCGGGATAAGCGTATACATGAAAATTTGAAAAACGATTTAATTGATCATATTTGGAACAAATTTGGTGATGAAGATTAGTAATTGTTGTATCTTTTATTATTGAATCATGTATAATAAATAAAAATTTAAATTTAACTTTTTTTTTAAAAAAAATATTTTTTTATTCTTAAGGACTCCAAATCGAGTATCACCAATGCACACATTATTTCGGATCACAGTCCTTAACTATTCAAAAAGTAAAAAAAAAAAAAAAAAATACTTTTTTAATGCTAAGGATTCGGGGGATGGGGATGACCGATGCGGTTGCTCTTAGTCTCATCGCTCAATAAACAAAGGGGGATCGTCTCTTATCTCTTTCTCATGGCCTCACCACACGCAACCAAACTGTCTCTTATAATCGGATCTCAAAGGTTGGCTTGTTGGGAGCACTGAGACATCAAACATGGTTTCTTCTCTCTTTCACCCTTAAAAACCAATTAACCCTAAAAATCCCTTTTGCAGTAGTATTAATCTTAAAAGGTTCCTCTCTCATCTCTTCATCTCTCTCTCTCTCCATTAAAACCATTCACAAGCAAAAAAAAAAGCTTTTAATGAGAGTTTAAGATCCTCTTCGGTTCCTCCTGCAGAAAAACTGGGCTTTTCCTCGTGTACTTGCTCTTATCTGTGAGTCTCTGGATCTCCCTGTCTTTAGTTTCCTTTATTTCCTTATTAGTAATCTCATTAGTATGTTCTTTTTCAGACATAAAATTAAACAAACTTCACTTCATAACAAGCTTATGTAATATCTCCAGAATATTAATTAATTAACCTTTTTTTTAATCTTCTTAATTGTGATTAATTCATTTTCAGAGTTTTAGTTTTAGTTTTTGATTGAACTCTAAGAAGAAGAAAAATGGATATGAGAAGCCATGAAATGATAGAGAGAAGAAGAGATGACAATGGCAACAACAATGGTGTTGGTATCATTGCAAATGAAGATAATGTCAACGGTAATAACAACAACACACGTGTCTCTTCCAACTCTCAAACCCTAGATCACCACCACCACTCCAAGTCTCCCTCTTCTTTCGCCGCCGCTAAAACCACCGTACGGTACCGGGAGTGTCTCAAGAACCACGCGGCCAACGTCGGCGGAAGCGTACACGACGGATGCGGCGAGTTCATGCCGAGCGGTGAAGAAGGAACGATAGAAGCTCTCAGATGCGCCGCTTGTGACTGCCACCGTAATTTCCACCGGAAAGAAGTCGACGGTGTTGGAAGCTCGGATGTTATCGCTCACCACCACCGTCATCACCACCACCATCAGTACGGCGGAGGAGGAGGAGGGAGAAGACCGCCGCCGCAGAATATGATGCTTAACCCACTCATGCTTCCTCCGCCGCCGAATTACACGCCGATGCACCACCACAAGTACGGTATGAGTCCGCCTGGTGGTGCGGGAATGGTGACGCCGATGAGCGTCGCTTACGGAGGAGGAGGAGCTGAGTCGTCTAGTGAAGATCTGAATATGTACGGACAATCAAGCGGAGAGCATGGAGGAGGAGGAGGAGGAGCGACGGGGGGACAAATGGCGTTTTCGATGTCTTCGAAGAAACGGTTCAGGACGAAGTTCACGACGGAGCAGAAGGAGAGGATGATGGAGTTCGCGGAGAAGCTAGGGTGGAGGATGAACAAGCAAGACGAGGAAGAGCTCAAGAGGTTCTGTGGTGAGATCGGAGTTAAGAGACAAGTGTTCAAAGTTTGGATGCATAACAACAAGAACAATGCTAGGAAACCACCACCACCATCAACAGTTACAGGAACTACTCTCTAATGGTGAGATTATGTAAGAACTACTTAAGTGTAAGATTATGTAAGAGATTATCTTTTAATCTATTATTCATGTTGTTGTTGTTGTGTTTTAAAATGTTGTCTAGGTTTTTGTAGCTTGTACGATCTTTGGATCAATCAATGGATGTTTTGTTTGCGTAGTTAATGTTTTCTTCTAATTTGGTTTGATTTTTTTGTTTTGTCTTTTACCAAGATCGTACTTGTAATCAGCTTTCTTTTACTTATTAGTTTATGCTTCTGTCCTTTTTTACGTTTAAGGTTAACACAAACATATTGTGTTCTTACAAAGTACAAACTTAGATAGCCAAATACGATGGAAATTATATTTAACCGCTTGATACCAATCGTACGAAAGAAACAAAAATTGCAAAACAGTCAAAATTTGTGTTTCTTAATGTGTATATAAAGAAATATTATAGATAAGCATCATTTGTTGTTTGCCAACTAAAATACAGATATATAATGTAAACACAACATTTCTAGTTTTATATATATAGATGAAAAATTATATATTTTTGTTATGAGTTTTACCTCTAGAATTTTATATGCTATTATGCTACATAACCGTAATTTTTTAAAAATTGTTTTATAGTCATGATAAATAAATGCACACGCAAGCGTTAAGATCAATGTTGAACTTTTGTATAAGTTTGATGTGAAATATCTCCAAAATTGTAACCATATGATTTGAGTCTACTGTAGATCTGTCACATTCCAGCTTTGCACCAAGACGAAATGCCTGAGAGAAAAATCTAAAAACAAAAATTGAAGATTCTCACTGTTGAATATATCACAGATGAGGCCAAACTTATATAACTGACGACCTATGTATCTTTTCTTTTGTGTCGTCAAGACCTATGCATCTAAGCTACTATATGTAATAATTGGTTATATATATACTTTTCGCGTTTCTTTTCTTTTGAGACTATTTTGATAATTACTAATATATAAAAGTATTCGTTTGCAAAAAGAAAAGAAAGTGGGCCAAAATAGTTTATACGTAAAAGCTTCCCATATCAAAGTCCAAGCTCTGTAAAATACTTAATGTAAATAACATCCTTCTTCGTTATGTCACAGTCACGACGTTGTTCATTTTTAATCAACTACCTTGTTCAATTTTTCAAATGGCTCGGTTGGACGATTTAAAGGCCTTACGGATTTATAATAGTTAGCCCGGGAAAGCCCATTATAATTACGCAATCTATTATATGAATGTTTCCGGCAAAACGATGGGTTTTATTGATGTGTTTTTCTCGTTGATAAAAAAAAATGTCATGTGCTTTCTTATTTTTGTGACTTTGTCAACGTCTTTAGACATTTCAATGATTTCAAATACAATACATGGAAGACTAAATTCAAATATTCGCTTTCGAAATAAATAATGTTCAAATATATCCTCAATACATGGAGGAGACAACAAAGTAAGTAGATAAACTAAATTAAACCGAACTCACTTGATCATTGATGACCAAGTCGAAGACGGGACAGGCATCTGTTTATATTCTTCTGATAATTATTAATCTAAGACTAATTTCTGAAAACTGAAAATAATGATGAAGATTGCTTAATTAAGCCAATTCCCAGCTTCTTGTTATATTCTTCTTTCGGCACACTTTGTATAAATCACTCTTCCCCATTTGCTAAAATAGGAAAACACGATATTCTTGTCGGCTTTCAAAGGTTTATTATATTCTCCAGTCGATTTAATAATTTATTCAAGTTTTGACTGAGTTTTACTTTCTTCAATTCTTTAATTATATAATAGGACACAAAGTACAAACACACAATATGAAAGCAAACAATCAAATACAAACATCATCACTAATTTAATAGAGACAGAAGAGTCACATAGTCTTCTTAATCTTTACATTTAAACGTGATAAACTTCATTAGATCTTCAAATTCTTCATTAACCTGTCAGAAATGAATACAGTATTAGTAAGCGCATGTGTAATTAAATTATCGGTTCATGCATGTTGATTAGATTCCAGTCACATATTTAATTAGCAACTTGAAGTTAACGTTAATTAAAGGTTCCACAAACTCAAGTTTTGCTTAATCAGTACAGCTTTAATATAAATAAACACTATGTCGACCACCGACCATGGACAGAAGTAGAAATAACCAAAATAACTATTTATGTACATCTTATCATATAGTGTTATGAGCTTCAAAAGCATTAAAGATAATTTGCATGTGATCAAGTACAAGAAGAGATTAAATTTCATGTGAACATATCCCTCTTGTGTTTTAATAGGTGTGTTCCTTACATGTACTATTATATGTAATGTTCTAAAAATTCTAAAAATTGCTAGAAGGTAGTTAAGTATTTAATAAAAGATTATTGTTTAGACGGACATATAGACTGATTTTTTGAATGCCTAAATCGATTTTAAAACAAATTAGATTGGAAAAATCGTTTTGTTCATATCCGATTTATCGATTAGGCAGACACATAAGAACCATCTATACCAATTTTTAGAGCACTGATTATATGTATGGAACTTGATTGTTTTAGATGCAATAAAATTTGATCTACTTTTAAGAATAAACCATATTATTTAAGTTTTCTTATGAAAATATTTTTTTTTTATAAACTATAAGCGCAATTAATTTTCTTTTTATGCAGTATATGTGTTTAGAATATTGGAAGACAAATGTCTGGTTAAAAAATAAGAAGCAACCATCGTGTTGTGTTTTGAAGATCTAACTAAACAAACTATTGAACATGTAAAGGCAAATCCAAAACGAAGCATTTAGTCAATATCCCAACGTTACATGAGTAATTTATCTGGAAGAACGAGACATAATTGTGAAACACAAAATATAAGTATATGCCATAGATTTTAGCTAGTTGATTATATACCTCGTGTTGAAGTCATTGATGCCTCTGGAGTTAGATTCGAAGGTCTTGTAGTTGGGCAAAGGGACACGACCAGTTTCGATGTTGATGAGATCTTCAACGAGTATGTCATAGTGTCGCTTCACTTCCTCTACAGATTTCCCTCCGACAGCGTTTGCCACATTGTGCCATCGGTTAGGTGTGTCCTCGTCGTAAACTGCCAAGGCTCTCTCGAAGATCTTGTTCTGCTTAAACGTCCATGACGAGCTCGAGCTTCTAGAGTTTGATGCCATTAATGTTACTTGAGAAGAGAGTGAGAAAGAGAGTGAATGATAAAAGTTGCTATAAAATGAAATAGCAATGGAGGGTTGGGTTCCTTATAAAGAGGAGAAAAAGAGAGTTCCTAGATTCTGCAAGTTGGATTTTTTCAAAATTTATTTAATTTAATTATTATTTCATGTTAAACTAACCAAATTTATATGAATGACATTTTGTGACACATTAACGTTCATATATATGGTCTAGAAAAACCAATCGCAACACTGGTAAAATATTTTCGGATGCCTTTTAATTTGGAATTTGTATAAGGAATTTATGGATATCTCAAGTTTTTGAAGAATGTATTAATATTATGTTTTTAATTGTGAAAGAATGGTAATGTAAAAAATGAGGCATAACTATGTAATATATAGCCCTATATACTATAATACTAAGCATGTATTTAACTAATAGGTAGAGAAATTTAAACAACTACAAAATAACATGATCGTTTAAGAAAAAAAAAAAGATGATTATAAGCTTGCACGTTTAAGAAAAAATATTGAACCGAGCGATCATATTGACAACCAGTTTAAACGTAGAGTTGAAGTTGGTAAGTTGGACAACTTGGCCTAATACTATATATGTGCTAATTATAAACAGATGATTATCACTATGCTATATTAATATAAGTACCACTACTTGCTTTCTTATATACTAATGTTACATATCAATATTTCACAGTTTTCGACATCATAATGCAAACCATTTCTATACTTTGCGTGGTGATTGATAGGTTTAAGAATATATTAGTAGACCATCATAGTGGATGTATAATATATATCCATGGTATTATTGGAATGAAAAGGTTATGAAATGGGGACGACTGGCCCATTATAAGAAAATGGTTAGATACTTATATTATGCAAAGCTTAATCGTATGTTCAAAAAGGCTTATAACTAAATAATGATAATTAAGCCATTATTTGGCATCGTTTCTGACTGAGTTTACCATCATAGTTATCCAAAGCATATTGCAAAAAAAATCAATGGTAAATTTAAGTTCTCTATCGCAGCATCAACTCATAATTAAATAATTCCAAAATGCTTAAAATCGAACAAATAAAGGATTCAATATGTCATCATCATCTTAACCAAAGTTGGTGGATATTTTTTATAAATCATATTCGTTACCAATTTTCACCAATTCGAAATGATCAAAGATAAAACATTATTCTCCGGGACCTTGAATCTCATGACTTTATGTGTGATGTAATGGAAGAGACCCATTTAAATGACAAGTAATTTTACAAGAACCACCAAAACTTTCATGCAAAAGAATAAGGGATATTATCGGTTTCCTTTTGTGATAAAATTCCTATATCCAAATCTAATCTATTTTCTGCAATATATGCTTCATGTCTAATGTCGACCAAATGATAAAATAGATTAAATTTCATGTCTAACAATGACGTTAAAGTTGTCCAATTTCATTTGGTAGCTCTTTTTATTTTTTAGAGTCAAATGTTTTTTGGAAGGTATATATTGGTTATTTAGATTCGACTCTCAGTACAAAAATTCAGATATACTCCATTGTAACATTACTAAACGAAGTTCAAAACGCTAGATAGAATCTGAGAAGAGGGCTCTTCAATTCTTCATCCTCTCTCAAAGTTCATCGGCTCAACAACAACCATGGGATCAGGTCCATTAACAAGTCACAAAATAGAAGTATTCCTTAAAAGTTTACATATTGGAGATATAATACATTGCATAAAAATAGTTCAAAATAAAATTACTCCAAAATCTCATAAATATTAATCTAGTGCAGACAAAGTAATTAATTAATTAGTTGCACCACATTGCACTTGTCAAGTTATAATCTATTCAACAGTTTAATGATCACACATTTGATCAAGAACTTCAAGATCTAGGATTTTGTATAAACATTTAGGTTCATTGTGGATTAATCACGAATCCAAATATGGTTATAGGGTTCTAAGGTCATCATTAGAGCATCATTATTGAGGTTTCTTAGTGAGTTTCTTAGATAATTTTTATTGTGTGGATCCCATGAACAGTATAAGAATCGATTACAAAAAATATTAATTAAGAACCGATTCTTGTGGGTTTCTTGCACTGTTCACGGGCTCTACTGACATGTGGCGTTCCGTGAATGGTTTGTTTTAGAAAAAATTTCTTAGACAAAAAAACTTTAGAAACCCAAAGGGTTTTTATGGATAACAATGGCCTTATCCCTCAAAATCGTGAAAGGGTTTCTTAATTTTTTTTTCTTGTCTGAATTTTTTTTTTTAAAAAAAAATCAATTACGGGTTTTTACGTGTTGGTGGCATCCGCGAACAGTACAAAAACCCACCAAAATCGATCTTTATTTGGATTCCAGAAATGAAAACTTGTAAACGATGAGACCCACAAATTTTAATTTTCTTTTTTATAAAACTCTAAAACTAAGAGCCTGTGATAATGGTGGCCTAATGTGCTTTGATAGTTGATAGTGTACACAGTGCAGTTCTAAATTAGAGAATTTTGATAAAATTCTCATAGCTACAAATATAAAGAACTATTTTTTTTTTTTTTGGCACACAAACGATTATATTAATCTAAAAGGTTCAAACGATTACATCCGAAAAGATAGAACCGGAGGGATTTTCAACGGTTTGATGAACAACATAAAGCAGAGCATAAAAGGAGAACAAGAGATAAACAAAGACTACGAGAGATGCTTGCTCGATAGAAGGAGAACCATGGAAAATCATCAGATGCATCCTTGAATAGGTTATCCCGAGCATGAAATAGTCGCAAGCGACGTTGAATTGACCAAGCTGCAAAGCTTGGCAAGATGCGGAACGAGCAAGACAAGCTCTAGCTCCAATGAAAAGACTCCTTGAAGAGACTAGGTGAATCTCAACATAAAAGGCGGATATAACAATCCTGGATTTGGCGCTGACGAACAGAGAGGATGAACTAAGGAACCGGATAGTGCTAGTTACAGTAGCAGAGCAACTACACACTTTACTGACCTTTGATGACTTAACAAATATAGTCTTCAACTTGAACACAATATCCCTGATTTGGGCTAGGTGAACCCTGGTCGTAACGGTTGAACAATCTGAGAAAGGAGACATCTTCATCTTCATATAGACTCTAAAACTATTGAACTTTTGTGGCAGAGTGGACATTGAACTCAGTTCTATACTTCGTACCTCGACAATACCGTGCCGGGACCAGTAAAGTATTACCAAGATATATCTGACAAAACAAACCACAAAACCAATTGAACTGAACGCGTTTGCGTCGTTGTTGGATGACCGGAACAGAGCATCGGGTATTGGTCGTATAAAAACTCCAGCGAAAGATGACGGAACAACTCCATCACGTCCGGTTGGACTCGTCGGTATAAACCAGAGTTCTTGAAGCTTTCGTTGTTGCTGCGGACCCGGCTTGGATCTGGAAGAGTGTCTTCTTGAGAGTGTTGAAGGAGTCAACACTAACGGTGTCAACTGAGCGTTCCTTATCGAACTGGTTTGGAAATGAATCTCAAAATCATCAATAGCCACAGATCTGGAAATCATCTTCTGGGAGTTCAATGTTACTTGTCTCACGGAGAAGGACGACCTCAGTCTAGAGAGAAGCTTTGGCTCTGCATCAAAGCAAAGCTCGAACAAGATGAAAACACGACTGGGAGAGTCGTCGGAGATGGAGGAGCCACCGCCTGAGAGACACGAAGCAAACAGAGGCTCAACGAGTACAAAACGGCGAGCAGATCTGGTGCGAGTTTCGTTGCTTCTGCTTGCTCGGAGAGGATGTGTGGTGACAAAGAGACGAACAGGAGATGCAGTGGTGACCCGGGGAAGAGGGAAGAGGATGACGGCGAAAAGACCCGACGAAGAAGCTACGTAGGAGACAACGAGAGAAAAAGACGTGAAGAATTTGAAGACGACGTAGACAAAAAGAGAAGACGTTAAAGAGCTATGGACGGAACAGAGAGCCCGACGCCGGCGGCCAGTGGCCTTACCGGCGTCGAGGGGTGATAGCGGCGGCGGCGTGGTTATAATCTCTCTAGGGCGAACTCTCTCTTTCTTCAAATTCTCATCCTCTGGCCTATGCCTTGAACATATAATAATATAAAGAACTATAGAATCCAAGTCTTTGTTTCATTTTTCCTCTCCCAAATCTGTAAATAGATAGGCTTAGCCCGTTTAGAGCACCCCATTGGAGTATTTAATGGGGGGGGTCACACAATTCCCCACAACAAAAAATAATAAAAAAAGATTTTTTTTGTATAAACCTGTACTCCAAAAGCTCTTCCTCATGAACCTGTATCAACACTGTTACGCGGGTCCCGCGCCACGTGGCGGTCCGCGATTGGTCCATTATTATTATTTTTTATTTTTATTTTTTAAAAAAAAGCAAACAAAAAAGAAAAAAAAATTAATTTTTTATTACTTATGAACCTCCCTCCATGGTTCACTGATGGGGGTGCTCTTAGGTTGGATCCAAAAAAAAGATAGGCTTAGGTTTTGGTGGGTTTCTCTTTTGACGCATCCTCTCTAATAGGGCTAAAAAAACTTGAGAGGCCTGAAATATGTCAGTCACCGTTTACCACTATTATCTAAAAACTCACTATGTTAATATTTTTCTCTCCATTAAAATATGATTTTGTTTTGCAATAGTAAACAACTGTTTCAAGAGGACTCAAAGAAATTAATTATCTCGTCTTCAGTTCAAGGTTTCCTGTTTGTTCTTTGCTTCTCCATAAAGCTCTCTGTAAACCTAAGTAGTAGAAGCATTAATCGAACAGAGATTCCAAAGATAACTTCACTGGATAAAACGATCACTTTACTTTCCCTGCATGAAAAGTTATCTTTTCCTCTTCACACACAAAACCACACATATACATACAAACACACACACACGCAAATTAAGACACACCAAAAAATTTATCTTCACTCTTTTTAACAGTTTCACCCACTTTGACATCTCTTTTACCATAACACCATCATGCCTCCTTTCCGTTTTAACATTCCTTTCTTCTCTTACGGCTCTCCTTCTCGTCCCTCTTCAGGGACTTCTTCTCCATCACCACCACCAACTCCTCCTCCAACTTCACGCCCTCCTTTTCGTCCCGGTGGCATTGCTCAGCCGTCAAAGCCAGCCACGTCACTAGAAACAAAGCCAAAGGTGTCACCTTCGCTTTCTAGGGCTAAAAGCAATGTTGCTGCCACTGCAGCTTCTTCTTCTTCTGCGTCTCAGTTGCCTTCTCGCGGTGCAGCCACGCCCTCTCGGTTGGCGAAACAGAGTAACCATTCTGATTCTCCGGCGAAGAAACCTGAGAGGGCAGAGGAGCAAAAGGTGGCGATGAAAGATCAGCCATCGAGAGAAGTTAAAAAAGAAGCTGGTGAGAATAGCAATCCGGTAGTAGAGAAGCCTCAGGGTGCACGTTCAGAACAAAAAGAAGCAAAAGAAGCTCAAGAGCAGAGGAAAATGAGAGAAGTAGAGAAGCTTGCGGTGGTAGATAAAGATTCAAAAACAGCTCAGAAGAGTAAAGAAACCGAGAAACTTGCACTGGAAGAAAAGAAGAAAGGTCTTCAAAACAACATTGAAGAGAAAACAAAAACAGCTCAAAAAACAGAGAAACTTGCGGTGGAAGAAAAGAAGAAAGGTCTTCAAAAGGACATGGAAGAGAAAACAAAACGAGCTCAAGAAACAGAGAGACTTGCGGTGGAAGCAAAGAAGAAAGGTCTTCAAAAGAGCATTGAAGAGAAAACAAAAACAGCTCAAGAAACAGAGAGACTTGCGGTGGAAGCAAAGAAGAAAGGTCTTCAAAAGAGCATTGAAGAGAAAACAAAAACAGCTCAAGAAACAGAGAAACTTGCGGTGGAAGAAAAGAAGAAAGTTCTTCAAAACGACATGAACGAGACTTCAATGACATCTCAGGAACAGCTGAGGCCTAAGGAAACCGAGCAGAAGAGAAATGAAACAGAGAAACTTGCCTCGGAAGAAAAGAAAGCAGGTCAAGAACAACAGAAGATAAAAGCAACAGAGAAACTTGCGGCGGAAGAAAGACAAACATCTCTTAAAACGGTGGGTACAGAAGACGCAACGCAAAGCAAAACAACACAACATATCACCGCAGCATCAGAATCCTCGAGAGGGTCGAAGGATCTACCAATCAGAAACACTCAAAACAGAATAGAGAATCACACCGATGAAAATAATCAAAATTCCAAAGAAGGATCATCGTCAATGAGCAGAAAGATCAAAGAAGACATCAGAGACGGACTCAGCAAGCTTACTTGGGGGAAAAGCAACGGTGACAACGAGAAATCCGTGAGTGTCTATACCCTAACAGGGGAAAACAGAGGAGCCACAATGGCAATAGGTTCAGGAAAAGACAAGAAAGATGGTGAGGTTCATATTCGCCGTGGATATAAATCTAATCCAGACGAGAGCCCTGAGACCACAGCTACGGAAACAGAAGGAGGAACAAAACCTAACCCTAAAGACGAAAAAGAAGACGCTAGGGTTAGGGCATACGTAAACGGAAACAGTCAAGGGGTTAACAACTCGATTATATGCGATAGTTCAGTGCAACAGAATGATCCAGGAATTCATATGAATATGAAGTTTGAAAAATCTAATAAGAAGGATGAAACTATTATTAGTCCACCGGAGAATGTGGTGGAGAAAAAACCGGTGATGGAGAAGATGAAGTATGAGCCGAGGGTGAGGAGGAGATGCTTGAGAGGGTTACTTGCAGAGTCGAGTGAGTCGGATCCGGGGAATCCTTCCAAGCCTAGGAGACATGGTTGCCGGTTTACCTGTAAAGACAAAGATATAGAGAACACTTAATTATGTAATAATTTTTAAGAAATATGTAAATGTTTAATTATGTAAAATTGTAAAATGCTCCATTTGATCATTGGCAAAAGGACACAACAGAACATGGAGTATGATTTGTGCATATGTTGTTGTTTATTCAATGAATCGCACCATTATATGTTTAGAACGTGGAGCATTTTTTATTTGGAATTTTTATAGATGATTTCCTCTTAAACAAGAAAGTATGATACTAGTATATAACTAATTTTAAACCACCAAAAGAGTCTTTCAAACGTGTGTCATCTAGAAGCTTTGATCACCATAAAAGCTTTTTCCAAATTTTGGTATTTTAGAAAGAGTTGGTAAAACTCTGAAGAAGAATAATTACGTTTCTGAGGAAGAACTCCTCAAGAAAATTCTAGGTGAGATAGTTTTATACTGTGAATTAAAAATCAAGATCATGTGTTTTGCTAATGTACCTGGAAAACGATGTTTATGAAGAGTCACCACATCCACTAGATCTTCTGTTAGCTTTGAATCATGCCATCTTTGTGAAAGGTGATCAGACCTGGTTTACAATATAGCTTTCACTTGGATTGGAAGCTTCTCAGCTTTATCCTGATGTTGAGTACACAAGTCGATGAGTATCTCAACCAGCGTCTGGTCTGTAATAACAAGCTGAATAAGAAATTATATTAATACAGTTTTAAATTATATCTGAATCTAAATAAGTTTTTTTTGACGGCTATTTGAATCTAAATAATAGTATAAGTTAGAGTTAATATCTGTTTTATCAGTATATTTACTCAAGAATTATACAGTACTTGTATTGACTGGTTTACAGTGTCGTTTACTCTATTTTTTTATTACCATTTTTGTGTGAAAACATTTAGATACTTATGCAGTTATGCCTACTTATGACATCTAGACATAAGTACCTTAAAAATGTATCACACACAAATCTCATCAGTTGATTAGAGTAAAATAGATATTTAAATCACCAAAACAGAATTTAAATCTGAATGTAAGCAAACCAGAGTTTGTTGTTGACAAGGTATAATCAAAAGATAAAATCTTAGAATTGAAGCAAAGGTTCATTGTTGTAATAAATGAAACAATTTAGAGTTGCTATGAAGAATTTACAACAAAAAGAAAACACCGCCCAACAAAACAAAGGTATCTTGAACCAACCAATATGATTCTCAATAATATCAAAGTACAGATAGATTAAAGTTTGAGGTAGACAGAAATCTAGAAACATGGAATAAAATATCTTAGAACAGAAGCGAGTTTGGTAAGGCTATAATCGTAAATCAAATAACCACTGTATGGTCCATAAATTGCCATTCCTTCACTCACATTCATAATCATTCTCTCTATAGCATTCACATCGCACTATACTCACTTATTATCAAGAAACATGGCGACTGAGAAAAGCAAGATTCTTGTGATCGGAGGAACTGGCTACATCGGGAAGTTCATCGTCGCAGAAAGCGCTAAATCTGGTCACCAAACATTCGCTCTCGTTAGAGAAGCCTCTCTCTCGGACCCGGTCAAGAGCAAAACCGTCCAGAACTTCAAAGATCTCGGCGTAACAATACTACAAGTACGTGTTGAAACTCTATTTTTTCCTGCTAGTTTATGTAATAAAACGGTTTCTTGTGTTAAAAGTTACCGTTTGGTTTGTGCAGGGAGATGTGAACGATCACGAGAGCCTAGTGAAGGCAATAAAACAGGTCGATGTGGTGATATCGAGTATTGGAACCATGCAAATCTTGGATCAAACCAAGATCATTTCTGCTATCAAAGAAGCTGGTAACGTCAAGGTTGGTATATGATTTAAACCCATTACATATAATTAGTTAGTATACGAACTGATGAAAAAGGTTATAGTTATAGAAAATTATATTTGTTACATAGTTTCATACTAGATTTTTGTTGTTGTTATTGCTGTTTTGTATAGAGATTCTTGCCGTCTGAGTTTGGAACGGACGTGGACAGAACAAGTGCGGTTGAGCCGGCGAAATCGGCTTTTGGTGGGAAGATTCAGATCAGGAGAGCCATCGAAGCTGAAGGAGTACCATATACTTACGTTGTTAACAATTGCTTTGCTGGTTATTACTTGCCTACGTTGGTTCAGTTCGAGCCTGGTCTCACTTCTCCTCCTAGAGACAAAGTCACAATTTTGGGCGATGGAAATGCCAAAGGTAAACTTTTATAATATTAAACTAGATTTTGAACCCGCACATCCGTGCGGGTATTTTTCCATTTTATAAAAATATAAAAAACATTTCAAATATATATAATTTATATTTTATTGTTATATATTGTATAATTGTATAATCTTATAATTTTAATTATTTTTATAATATATTGTTGTAAGTTTTAAAATAAAAAAAAATATTCATAAATAATTTTTTATATAATGTATTTGTTGTGAGTTACAAAAATATATGTTAACATTTTTGTATAAAAATATATATAATTTAAAAACTTTAATATGTTTTAAAAGGGAGTGATATTTATTTATTTATTTGAATAAAATATTTTTTTTTAAAAATAAAATATTTTTCTTTACCAGTTTAATATATTTTATATTCATTTCAAATAGAATTTTATTTTAATATAATACAGAATATAACTAAATTATAAAATATAACATTTTTTATTTTTCATTAACATTAATATAAATATTTATATATATTAATCACGAAATTAAATAATGCATATATTATAAAAATATTTAAACTTCTTAGTAAGATCTTGTTAGATATTTTCTCAACAAATTTATTACTAATATCCTATTATTATTAAAATATTCATCCCATTATATATATTTGATTGATTAACATAAATACTTAAATATGACTATGAGATAGTCCAACATGACTTTTTATAGTAGATATAAATGGTACTTCTCTTTTAATAAAGAAGATAGACAAATTAAATCTCATAACAAAATACCTTTTCAGATATTTAAAATAAGTATACAAGGCCATAATTATACCTATCGGTTTAAATATACTTTTCATTAAATAAGTATATTTAAAATATCATGATATCTATCGGTTTCATTATTATGTTCCATGTTTCATTTACTAATCTTCTCCATGAAGATTATGTAAACACAATTCATAATTAATGAAAATCAGACGTTATAAAAAAAGGGTATATAAAGCCATCATTGTTGGTCAGTACTGGTGACCGGTGAATCTGTCACGATGAGGCTCTCACCAATTTGTATTAATATCTAAATAGAAAATCTATCAAAATTTTGAAAGACTCGTGTAAAAGTCATTAAAGTAGTTAGGAGTCTGTCAAATTTTAAGAGATTTTTTTTATTTGTAACCGTTTTCTCTTGCAGTTGTGATCAACAAAGAGGAAGATATTGCTGCTTATACAATCAAGACGGTGGATGATCCGAGGACTCTTAACAAAATCCTCTACATTAATCCTCCTAAGAACACTTTATCGATGAACGAAATGGTCTCCTTGTGGGAGACCAAGATCGGCAAGTCTCTTGAGAAGACTTACATCCCCGAGGAGCAAGTCCTTAAACTCATCCAAGGTCTAGTCATTTTTAGATTTTTTTTTTAATATGCAATTTCTATTTGCCAAACTAAAAAAATGATGGTTCTAATTTTTTTGTGCACAGAGTCTCCAGTTCCTATCAATGTCCTTCTCGCCATAAACCACTCGGTGTTTGTGAAGGGAGATCAGACCAATTTCACTATAGATCCTACGCTCGGTGTTGAAGCCTGTGAGCTTTATCCTGATGTCAAGTACGAAAGCATTGAGGAGTATCTCAGTCACTTCGCTTAAAGAGATTTAAAAACACCTAATGTACCACGTCCAAGAGGCGAGTTTCATATATTTAAAAAATAAAAGTTCGTTCTTGTAATGGTGGAGTAATGTGTGTCTATGTTTGTGTCTTTGTACGTGTGGGATCACTGATCACAGAGTTTTTACCTCTATTTTCGATTTAATATGAATTACTATTATATAGTATGCATGATATCCTATTTTATGGAGTTCCTGAGATCAGAGATGGCATCCATCTATTATTAGCTCCATAAGCTTGTTGGAACTATTAGGAAATGGTTTTGAGTCATTTTGTTTTAATTTGTGTTATTAATTGAAAATTAAACTAATGACGAGATATAATTAAAAAGTTTGATATCAAACATAGTTTCCATATTTGTACGTACTTCATATATATAATCTTTGTTAAACCAGCCTGAATAACATGTGGTAGAGTTGTCAATTGGCACTTCTAAGGATCTTGATGGCATGTTGGCAAAAGGTTGACCATGAAGTAATTTTAATTTGAAGAATGTTTAACTACTAGAAGATAGCTTGAATAACTTGTGGATCTGGAAGGGTGAAGCTTCTGCTATGACGAGTGATAACCCCATAACTAAGATGGAGAATTGTGATAAGGTCCCAAGGCAATCATAAGAACAAGACTTTTCTTAGGCATGATTCCTATTTGTTTTCTTATTATGTGATTTTTTGTGAATGATTGGAATCTCAAGAACACAGAATATTCTCTCAGAGTCGTCATATATATTTTATTTAAAGAATTGTCACATATTGTTTGCATGCTAATGGATTTGATATGCCTTATTGGTGTATTTTTGTATTTTAACTGCAGAACATATATTATTTCGTGAGGAAAAAAAATCTGGTACACATGATGTCTTTATAATGTATCATTCAATACGCATTCATTAGTCACTATCCTGCACGTATAGCATGGGTTCGATGAGGGTATTATTGTAAACTACTAACTAACGTTATGGGTCCATAAATTGCCCTGCCAAAGCCATACCTTCACTCACGTTCCAAATCACTCTCTACTCTAGATACCATTTGAACCCTCCATACTCATTTATCACCTTTCAAACAATGGCGAGCAAGAAAAGCAGAGTTCTGGTGATCGGAGGCACTGGTTACACCGGAAAGTTTATGGTCGAAGGGAGCGCAAAAGCAGGAAACCCGACATTCACTCTTGTCCGAGAAGCTTCTCTTTCAGATCCTGTCAAGGCCAAAACCGTACAGAGATTCAAAGATCTAGGCGTTACAATATTACATGTACGTGTGAACTCTATCATTCTCTAACAATGTTACTTAAAATCATAACCACAACCTAGTTATGTAACTTGTTCAGGGAGATTTGAATGATCATGAGAGTTTAGTGAAGGCCATGAAACAGGTCGATGTTGTGATATCAACAGTTGGACGTGTGCAACTGTTGGAACAAACCAAGATCATTTCCGCCATTAAAGAAGCCGGTAACGTCAAGGTTGGTTTTTATTTTAAATCATTCACACATGATCCAATTAAAGATAGGGACAAATGGTACGACCACTCCGGAGATACCATAATAAATTATTTATATGTATGTTTTTTACCAAAAAAATGAAATATTAAAAAACGGCGCAAAAAATATTTTATCTAAATATTTTAGTTTATTATAAATTTTAGAAAAAAATTATTCTAAAACAAAATTCTAGTAAAACCTTTTTGTAAAATAAAATTTGAAGAGTTATATTTTTCCGGCCAGTAAAAAATGTTGAACCGGCCATGGATTTGCTTTTACAGAGATTCTTGCCGTCTGAGTTTGGAACAGACGTGGACAAGACAGGTGCGGTTGAGCCGGCAAATTCATTAGTTTTTGGAGCGAAGAGACAGATCAGGAGAGCCGTAGAAGCTGCAAGAATACCATATACTTACGTTGTTAACAACTGTGCTGCGGGTTTGTACTTGCGCACGTTGGTTCAGTTTCAGCCTGGTGTTACTTCTCCTCCTAGAGACAAAGTCACCATTTTGGGCGACGGAAATGCCAAAGGTTAGGACTCTGAGTGTACTAAAATTTAATCAAGACTTTAATATAAAAAAAAACGTTTTGATTGTGTTTTTGTAGTTGTGTTCAACAAGGAGGAAGATGTTGCTGCTTACATGATTAGGGCAGTGGATGATCCAAGGACTTTAAACAAAACCCTCTACATTAATCCTCCTAAAAACATTCTATCAATGAACGAACTTGTCGCCTTGTGGGAGAAAAAGATTGGCAAGTCACTTGAGAAGACGTACATGTCAGAAGAACAAGTGCTCAAAACCATCCAAGGTTTTTTTTGAAAGATTTAAACCACATCACTATAGATTTTTTTTTTCTTTTTTATCAAAACCACATCACTATAGATATGTTCTTTTTTTAGTTAGCTGAATATTAAAAAAAGATTTGTTATTTTTTTGGCAGTGTCTCCGGTTGTTCCTGCGACTATCCTTCTGTCGATAAACCACTCGGTTTTTGTGAAGGGAGATCAGACCAATTTCACTATAGAGCCTACGCTTGGTGTTGAAGCTTGTGAGCTTTATCCTGATGTCAAGTACGCAAGCATTGAGGAGTATCTCAGTCACTTCGCTTGAGAAATTTAATTAGTAAAACGCTTAAATTAAATTACCACGACCATGATCCGAGTTTCATATTGCAACAATAAAATGCGAGTCTTTCTAATGATAAAGAAACGTGTGTGGGTATGCGTTTGTGTCTTATCAAAGAGTCTTACCTCTGTTTCCTATCTTTTGTAAAACTTTGAGAAAGGTACTTAGATTGATACACATTCATTGCTGTATTATTAGACTAGTGAAAGATCATCAAAACTCTTATAATAGCTAGTACTTTTTCCCCGAAAGTATGATATTTACTGATGATCAAAATAGTCGTTTGACAATGAATCATATATCAACTTCCATTATTATTTTTAGGAATCATTAGTACCTAGTATTATTTTCAGTAATTACAACTGTTTCCATTATTATTATTTAAGAATTTAAATTTAAAATTAAATTAGTTCTAAATGAAAGCAATTAAATCAGTATATTCATGGATATTGCCTGAATGTTACAAAGTGGTTCATGGCTTCATGATATACGAGGGTCTTAAAACTCTTATGTCCTGCCCCCTTAACTTAAAGAGGAATTCTAGTGTTATCGCTGCTATGTTAGGAAACATTGTCTTCTAACTGAATCAAATCGTACGATAGTGCCCTCAGCTAATTCAAATTCTTTGATAATGCTCCCGACTATAAATTTTCTTAGATCCGTCACGGTTTACCAATTGTCTCTATTTCTCTATCTAAAACATTTTTACACTCTTGTGATAATTATGTCCAGTAAGTTTTGGGATTGTTTTTGGCTGCGTTTGTGTAAGTAAATGACCAAAAAGAAAAGTGTTACGTATGTTGACAGTCTCAGACTCTCAGAGAAGTTTCATTCAACAGAAACTAGCTAATAGATAAATATGTAGTATAGGTTCATCTAACACAATAAAAAACAAATGTGAGTATCATCGAACTTTTCATGATAATGATGAACAAAATTGATGAGAGGTGCAGAATAATCAAAAGGTTCCATTTCCATGGATTCAAGCACAACCAACACTAAAAGGATACACACCTGTAACACCGACAGGCGATGCCGAGCTGTCTTAAGACCGAGCTGTGCCGCCTTTATTATCACACAAGTAGCCTCCAGCCGCCGATGATAAAACTGCGGATAGTTAGGCAGTAGAAGAACGGAGCAAGAGATTATCACACATGAGAAATCAAGCTAACAAAACGAAAGAAGAAGGCATTAGACCGGAAATGAAGAGATTCATACCGGAGTAGAGTCGGAGAAGAAGAGGTCACCAGTTGGAGAAGAAGAGGTCACCAGTTGGAGAAGAAGAGATTGCCTTACAAGTAGGAAAATTATAGGGCTCATATTTATTTGGGAATTTCTAATGTTTTCATTCTATTGTAATTAGTTTTATATATTTTAATATTTCACACTTAGTTTTTTTTCTAGATGTATTTACGAGGGGTACTATTAAGATTTTGTAAATCATTAATCTAATGGAACAATTATAAATTGGGAATAGTCTAAGGAGATAATGTCGATGTTTTTTAGCCAAAAGAAAAACATTTTTTCTTGAGAAACAGCATTGTCAGAATATTGAAGCGTTAAATCTTTTATATTAAAATTGAAGTCATGATTTGATTTCGTATGTGATATTTAAAATTTTAAACCTATTCTTAGAAATGAGAGTTATATTACATTTTTTAATCATTATTAATCACGATATTAAATAAGAGACATTATTAATAATCTGCTTTATTTCCTTAACGATCGGAACTAAGTTATCTCACAGTTATATTTTAAGAAAACTACTATTTCTTTTGGTTTAACGCCAATTTGTATGATTAACATATATTACTCTTTCTTTTTCTTAGACGACACATATATATATTACTTTTATAATACCCATATCAATGATAAAATAAAATCACTTTTATAATACCCATATCAATGATAAAATAAAATCATTCTACGAAAACATATGAAAAAAAAATCAAGATTACTTTTGTTTTTCACTATTAATACTCGATAATATAAATCTGTGAAGCTACAAGTTTAATTTTTTAAAAAATTTAAAAATTTGTGAAATGTTACAATATCTTTGAAGATGACAATAAAACAATATTTTACCAAACTTTGTATATATAGTTATGATTTCAATAATGAAATAATAATCCAAAAAATATATATAGATGAAGATACAAATACATGTGAAAGTTTCAAACATTTTTTTCAATAAAAATATACAATAAAATAATTATGTTTTAAAAATTGATAGACACACTTCATATATATTACAATATATACCAATTTAGTTTGCGACCTTTTAAATGAATAATATTTTGGGAATTGAGCATGTACCCCAAAATCTTGGACTGGAAGCAAAGTTTGGTTGTTCTCGGCAACGAGGATATCACATACGTACGCAGCTTTTCTGTAGCCTTTTTAAGTGAATTCGCCCGATCCCATTTGAACAATGGTGTTTGCGCCGGCACTGTTTTGGGACAGAATTTTGCCTCCCCATTCGACCGTGTCTGTGTGGTCAGCTAGGCCTGTAAAGATTGCACCTGGCCAGTATCCAACTAGCTCCATGTTGAGGCCAAGTCCTAACCACCAGTTCCCAGAAGATTGATCCTTCATTATTGTTCATTTAAATGTTAGTAAACATATAACATGACAGAAAAGGAACCAAAGAAAATTAAAAAATTAATGTTTATTCTACCTTCCAGATCTGAATCGTGATGGCAAATTGAGGGCCTCCAAATGTAGAGGTGCGAATGATGGCAGCTTCAAGGGCGATTGTGCTGCTGGTCTGAACAAATCCCCCACAGTGTGTGCTATAACATCCCGTGTTGTTATACGCATCTCTCTGCGTACATTTTAGTTGTGTTATGTTTCGGTGAGTTATGTATGACAATAACAGCATATTTTAAAATATTAAATTGCGTACTGTCCAGAATGTAAAAAGTCTCGCCTGGTGGTCGTGATACCTCTCTGTATTGATCTAAATAGGTAAAAAAATACACTTGCATCAGTTTCAAGTTATAGTAATTAAACTATCAAGTACTGATACTTATTATAGAAAAAAACAATTTTCCTACTAACTTGCCAACCCGCTTCGACAGTGTTCACATCTCCATTGGCGAAAGACCCGTTGCAAGCCAGACCTGAGATAAACTGAAATCATCTGCTGCTTCTACTAGCGGCTTCCAAACGTTGAGAGTTGCCCTTGTTCCGTATATCGGCCCTCGGTTTTATTATATCCGATCGCGTACTGGTTTTGGCCATTCACAATGTAAATAACATTGTTAGTACTTGGTAGTGTCGTTTCTAATATTATGAGGTAAAATAGCAACATTTTCCGTGCTCCAAATTCTTCTTTCTCACGCATATTACACCCTTCTCTTAGATGTTCTAATGCTTTTTTTTTCTTTCTTAGCTTGTTCATTGAAATTTTAGATGTTGTTGTTTGTTTTCCCGTTACAGGAGGATCCTCCACTATAGCTAACTATTATGATTTGCTTAGTTATTTCTCAATTACTGTAACATATTTGTTCATAAAAGTTATATAAATAACACGAAGGTTTTTACGAATATTATTGTTATCAAATAAATATAAATTATATTTACATATAAACTTTAATAAAATCCTATAAATATAACTAAAATTTATAATAAAAATATAAGTAAAAATTAATAAAATATAAGTAAATATTAATAAAAATATAAGTAAAAATAAATAAAAATAGAATAAAAATTAATAAAGTTTAAAGAAATTATTAGTGTTTAAATGTGAGATTTTCTATTAACAATTGATCTTAATAAATTATGATTAATTAAGATCAAAATGTTGGTAATAATATTAATAAATATTGCTATACAATTAACTTTATAAAATTATTTTTAATAATCATTAATGCAGTTGAACTAGTGAAAAATAAACAGATTTAGAGTGATTGTCTAATTGATTCTTAATAAAGAAAATTAATTTTGTTGGCTTTTCAAAAGTGGATTACTAAACGCCGGTTGATTGTAGATATCTATGCAGTCGATCACGTCACCGTCGGGGCTCTGTTAAATTTCAAACACACCCAAAACAGAAAAACAACAGTCAATATAATCTTGACAATAAATCGATGTGTAATTAAACAATAAATCAAAAAAAATATGTACCTTAATGCTTACGACTGGGGTTGAGACTGGAGTTCCGACCGTAACGAATGTATCAGGAGCAGTAAAGTCGTATGAGAAGCGATCCTCAAACACGAAGAACAGTAAAGGATCAATCAGCATGTTACATGTCAGTTTGAAAATATGTGATACTTACTCCATAAGTATGCTGATATAACTAATTTTTAAATATAAATGATAACTTACACATCAGAAATGACTAAAACATCAAGCATCTGTGTTAAAAAAAAATCAAACATATGTAATACTCTAATCAAAATGACATTAAGAATCTGTTCTTAATTGACACGTCGTTATCTTTTCTTGATTTATCGACACTAACATAGTCACAAATGCATATTCTTAATTGACACTTATATTGACTGAAGAAATCTGATCTTGGAAATTAGCGACTCCATTCAGAGGTGGTTTTGCAGCTCCATGTTAGAAGAATTATTTGACTTCTCATCGGTTGTTCTAATGCCTGAAATATATGTTAGAATGTTCTGAGTATACAAAAAAGGCTATAGAGATTCATGTATTGAACGTTTATGGGTTGAGAGATTCTATAGTATCTTTTATGCTTTAGTGATGGTGAACCCTAGGAACACAAATACTTACTGAATATATATAACTTCTATCGCAACCACAAGATGAACATGATCACATTGGAAGTAATCATTCTCTGGAAGATTAAAAATAATCTATTAAATAATTATTTAATACAGGTGAACATTAAAAATATATACTATATTTTATAAATCAAATATTAATTTAAAAATTAAAAAACACCCACGCTCTAATCATAGTTAAAGTGTTAGTTATCTAATGGTACTTAGTTTAAAAATCTTGTTGGATTAATTAATGCAACAGTGATACAAGAGATAAAAAGAATAGTGCAGCAACGAAAAGTGCTAATTAAAATAGAAAGAGATAATTGAATTAATGACATGGCAAACGCCTGATTTGAAATACCGTAGTGGCCATAGCTTTTTTTAATTCACTTTGTATTGATAAAAACTTGGTTAAGAAACATCTATATAATATATATATATATATAAGAAATTTAAACTCTTATTAATGATATTTTAGTAATTCTGCACTAAGAAAATAGTAATTTTCAAAAAAAATATATATATATATCTTAAGGTATACTTTTCAAGAAGCAATATTATTTTGGATTATTTTTATAAAATTTCTAGCAAAGAAAAGAAGAATTCAATTTGAGAAAAAAAAAAAGACAACGCCTATATCCTTGAATGTCTATTTTGCAATATCATAGATGTATGTATGCATATAAAATACATGTTGCAGGCTGTAAATCAAATCCAAGAGATGATTTTTTTTGGTCGCTAGTTAGATTGTAATCTGGGCCCTTATACGCTGCTTTAGAGGTTCATAATATGGGCCCTTACATTGGATGAAGAGATGATGGTCTTATATTCATGTCTTGTTCAAAACACAGCGAAGTAAGCATGTGGTTGGGTGTGAATATGCAATGCATATGACTCGGAGATTCTCTCAGAGACTACTTTTAGCAAGAAAGCAACTGAAAACACTTTAAATAAAAACTTGGAAAAGCCATGGCAGATTAGGTTTCATGATGCCATGGCCTATCAAAAAGCTTGAAATATATATTACTTAATTGTAAAGCCCGAAAATAATGACGCTATATTGTTTTTGGTAGGCTCCATTCTGTTTTTGCTTTGACTGGCATAATTAGATTCTCGATCATAAAGCATTCGTTTACTTTTATTTTTCTTTCAAAAAGCTAAAAAGGAATTATCCCTTTTTTTTTTGAACACCAAATGCTTATATTAACTTAAAAGTCCAAAGGACTAAGTTGGTTACAACTAGAGAGATCCTCGACAGTAAACTGATAAGCGATAACTAAAATATAAAGAGGGATAGATGTGGCTAAGGAGAGAAGAGACCCATAGAGAAGCTTCACTTGTAGTCCTAAAGCCCGCGTTCGAAAAAACGCAAAGAAGTCGAAAAAGACGTTGAAGAACCCATCTAATGGGTTTTGAGAGCGGGTAGTCCGTGAATCTCTGTAGATAGCAGCTCCGGTGAGAGGATTGCCGAGCCAATTCTGTGAAGAACCGTCGATGCTTGAGACGGCATAACGTGTTGGAGTCGCAGCGATGACATAGTAGCGAGCAGATTTGGCGAGTCCACACTCTTGCACAGTAGTTCGTGCGGCAAGGGAAGGGATAGGAGAATCGTAAAGCCGATGCTGTGAAGAACCGTCGATGTTTGAGACGGCGTAATGTGATGAAGACGCAACGATAATGTAGCAGTGAGAAGATTTGACGTGTCCATACTCTTGTACAGCAGTAACGGCAACGAAGAAAGAGGTAAGAGAAACATATTGTCGACTCTGTGAAGAACCGTCGATGCTTGAGACGGCGTAATGTGTTGGATGCGCATTAGTAACAAAGTAACAATTAAATCGGGCGAATCCACACTCTTGCACAGTAAATTTGACGACAAGGAGAAGGGGTATCACAGAGACATTGCGGCAAATGAGTATAACAGTATTGAATCTAAAACCAATCTTTGGCGGGCTCGTCGCTTTAAACGAAGGCTTCACAAAAGAAGCTTCTGCATACAAACCAAATACCAGATGGTCAGAGCCCTGTAATATCTCGGTGAGGTATGACCTAGAGGAGGTGACATAGATCGTAGTGATATTGGGGGTGTGGAGGTGACGAGTAACGATGGGAGCAGCCTTGACACCACTCCGCCTTACTGATGAAGAACACTCGATATGGGAGATGACGGGTCCGGGAGCAGCGACAAAGATGAGGAGGCTAACGGCTGAGGGAGGAGCTTCGTAAGGTGTAATCGGTGAGGCAAAAAGCTCGTCGGAACAGCCGTGAGGGGTTAGCAGAGCAGGTGGATGTACAGCAGCGACGGTGAGACAAGTAGATCTCACAAATCCATGCTCGGGCTGAGTAGATCCAGGCTCACTGGTGCTAAGTGGAGGAGGAGCGACGGCGAGGAGATCGGACAGAGATAAGATACCAGAACAACCGGAGATAGCGGCGATGATGGAGCGAGTGGAGGTGGTATCGGAGTGAGCGGATGCAGCGACGATGGTGACAGAGCGACCGATGATGGTGACGGAGCAACGGACATAGGGAGCAGTGAGGAGGAGCCAGACGGCGAGACAGAAAATCCCGCCGTGGAGACGCCGTGTCTGCGGTGTAGAAGGATGACATGAAGCCATAGAAGCTGGAGCAAAGAAACTTGATGTGTGAAAAAGAGGAAGAGCAGAGAACAATTGACGAGAAGAAGGGAGAGAGCAGAGTCGACGCCGGCGAGCAACAGCTACACCGGCGCCGGAAAACGAAAAGCTAAGCGGCGCCTCGATTCTTGTGTCAGAGAGCGAATGGGATTAGGGCGAACTCAATCCACAATGTTCTATTATGGAATTATCCCTATTTATTGTATTATTGTACATGTTGGATCTCAATTGCCCAAAAGCTTACCATCATTAAAATACTTGAGCCTTTTTACCTTGAATTTGTTTTTCTATTACAAATCATGAATATTATTAAAAATATAATTTTACATGTTTTTATTAAAAAATACATTAACGGTTCTATTTATGCTGTTCTAAATCGTTGTATAAATAATTACGTCTAGCTATTTAATTTATAGTAAGTTTTTTTTTATCTCCATGACTTATTTTTATAGTTAAAATTAAAACCTCTTGACCTAAATTAATATTTAAACTCTAAATTAAATATCTGTACGTTACACACTTGGTGAACTTACATGCTAAAATTTATAGATGTGAGAAGTGTTAATACTAATGAAGAAAACAAAGGTTTGCATGAAATTACAGGTGTGTGAATGTTAATGATTTTCTATAAACAACAAATTGGTAATTAGTGAATATGCTTTTATTCATATTCTAATTAGGCATTGGATGTTAACTTATAGGTGCAATTTTTCTACACACTCAAGAGTAGGGGAGGTCAACATCACACATACATACACTTGCACATGAATGTTGCTACTTTATTTTTCTTTTCCTGAGATGTATTTTCGTTTGGATTCGTATTAGTCCTAATCATAATATAAATCACTACATATTTTGAAAGTCACTTTTTTTTTTTTATCAACTATTTTGAAAGTCACTATCAACAATTATATATATCCTTCGTTGGCGCATTATGGTAGTACCATTATGTGATCAGTAATCACTAAACAAATGATTTAGTGTCACTTGTGGACCATTACCCGATACAAAATGTTTCTTTGATGTTTGTTTAAGGAAACAATTTAAACCTTTTTTTTTTGCGTTCTATATCCTCTGAGGGAAACAATAAGTGGGGGTTATTGGTTCTAGTATTTTATAGATTCAGAAATCCTTTTTGGATTTTGAAGTTTTTGACAAATCCACACATTTTAGAATCAAATAAGTAGATTTTAGAATCAATGAAATAGATTTCAAAATCAAAATAATTGAATTCTTATAAATCTGTCAAATGGATTTGTGATAAGCTTAAATTTGTAACAAAATAAAATATATATAAAACTACAACGTATGTTTTAATATTTTCTATATCATATGTTATTATGGTAACATAAAAGTCATCACATATTTGTTGTTATTGCCATTTTCACTTGATTGACATGTTTTCTTTGTTGATCTTCAGTTCCAAGAATTTCCTTACCCTTGTTATTAACTTCCTCAAAATCTTCTTCGTCATCGGAACTTTTTTATTCAGAAAAATTATCGGTTCGTTAGAACTTTCGAAGAAAATTACGTAAACCAGGCCACACAAATATTCTATACGTTTGTGTCTTATAAGGAAAAGGGGATGCACATTTAAAAATTAAAAATTGAGATTTGTATATACCAAAAATTCTTTCGATAACATTCTTCAGAAAAACATGATGATGGTTAAACATCTCTTTTTATTTTATGGAATAGAATCTCCAGAAAACTCTTGTAAACCAAAACTTTTATGAGAAATTTTTTTTGGTAAATTTTTGTATTAACGTCTGCGTGTACGTAAAGCTAGGCTAGAGATAGTTGGTTAATACAATTATATGTTGTACTACTACATACTCGTTAAGATAACATAGAGATGGTGAAACATGATGGTTGTCTCAGACTCTCATATCAGTATTTTCTTATAGTTATTAAGGAAACATAGACAATATGTACGTAAAAAATTGGACCAGAAAAAAATATTAAGAAAACCAATAATACATATCTATCAAAATAACAAGGTTCAACTCAATATTTGTTTCTTTGTATTTTTAACTCATAAATCCACTCAAATCTAATTTTAAATCAAATCCTTAAGCAAATCATTATTATTGAATAACACCTGATTTTAAAATCTTTTTTAAAATCATAGAACCAATAACAGTGAATTTGAATATAGATTTTAAAATCATAGAACCAATAACAATGAATTTGAATATAGATTTTAAAATCATAGAACTAATAACACTATATTTGATTTGTATTTTCAAATCCACTAAAATATACAAACCAATAACACCCTCTAAACATAAACCTATATTTAATTTTTAGTTGTTTTTTTTGCAATAGTTAACTGTTTAAAACACTCAAAAGCGGTGATTGCAGGGAAGGGTCTTGGAAATGGCAAAGATGTTTTGGATTTTACAACCTGTGAATAATGTTCATATTATTTTGGATAACATATGGATTTGTCGAGAAATGCATGACTTTCTGGCTCTTGGTGATTGCCAGCGACTATAAAGCTGTGAATCATTACAAGTTCTACAAAACGTGTGCATATATACGGTCATTCAATTCACATACTATAAGCTATAGACTATAGTTATAAATGTATATTTTGTGGTACATATCTTGGACCAGTCTGTGTAATCTATAAGTTTTGGACCACATCCCCAGAACCCACCAACCAAGTTACCAAGAGGAAGCTTCAAAATTCAAATCATGAATTTGAGTCATATGATGACTTATTATTGGAACTATTGGTTTCATTTCTATTTTCAAAACGTTGGACTATAATTGTATAAATATATGGTGTATTGTTTTCTTTTTGTTATAAGAATACGTGGGAAATTGGTGTGACAAGAATCCATGTCTTCTATCAAAACCATGTGATCGCTCGAGATAAAGACATACACAACGGCTTAATATATACTTTTGTAAACGCCACTTGCTTTCTACCCCTTCTTGTTCTTATTTTTGTTTCTGTTGCATGATATACCTCAATAAATCATCATATTAAAATCAGGAAAATAAAAGAATCATCGCATGAAACTCAAATCCGCCTTGTTATTGTAACATTTCAAGCGTATACTTAAATTTGAGGACCGGATTAACAGTTAATTACAAATAATTCTGCCCTTATTTGTCACCAGATGAATCGCGACTAGATCTAAACCCACAACACGGAGCATCGCTATTTAGTAGAATCGAACTTCGGTGGATTCGTAGATGTTTACGATTAAACACTTGACTAAAAAGAACTTCATCAAATCTTCCTCCTTGTTTGGTAAAAAAAAAAAATATTCCTCCTTGTTTTTACGGACAAAAAAACTATTGGCCTTGTTGAGTTCATAAACCATATTATTTGTTAATTAACCCAAGAAAATACTGAAATTTGGCCAAAAAAGAAAAGAAAATACTGAAAATATGACAACGGCAGCAAGAGCCTAGTAATGCCTAACGGTCGGCTGAGTACAGAGAATCATAGCTTTTCACTATGCTACATATTATTCCGAATATAATCCTTAATCATTTATAATTTGTAATACACTAGTCATGACAGCTTATAATATAGATTTGTGTTTGTTTTTTTCTTTTCACAATCATATATAGATTTGACTCTAATTTTCTTTAGGTTTACTAATGTAAAAGGCCATATTGTGCAGCATGTAAAACGCCACATTGTCCAGCATGTTAAACACCGTACCATATTGTCATATCTGCTATTTATCTGTATTATTGCAAGCTGAAATAGATTGGCGTGTGGAATAGTTTTGATTTCACAAATGAATACTCCTATAAGACCAACCCATAAAATAAAGTCGCATGAAGACAAAAAAAACTACAAAATGGCTACTAATCTACAGTTATTTATAACGTTAAGGCATCTTAGAGTATTAAATAATAATGACATTAAGGACATAATGAAAGTGATTGACCGACACATGTTAACGCTTATTTGCTTTTATATTACCCAAGTAAGAATTGGAGAAAATTTGGGAAAATACTTTTTCAAAGTAGAAGATACTTCTTCTGTAAACTACACTTTTAAGAATTAATTGGCTAAATTACCCTCTATAAAACTGAAGGATAATTTTATATAAAATTTTTAAAAATAAAAGCAAAGTTTTAATTATACGTATTTTTCCTCATATTGCAAAGACAATCAAAATCGTTGTTTACTACATGCATGAATATATTATTGGCTACACACTTTTACACTAACCCAACTAGTTTGATAATTGTGACTAAACCTATTGATTTAGAAAGTTATAGTGAACTCTAGTTTTTTACTAATCCGTTTCAAAATAATATATATTCTAGAATTTTCACACTTATTAAGAAAACAAGTAAAATTTTGTAATAAATGTATTATTTTCCGTGTTTAATTATTTTCTATGATTTTTAACCAATCAAAATTCAGTAAACATAATTAATATCTTTAAAATTGACAATTAGCCCTTATTATCTACATTGAAAATGTAAAATATAAATCTTTTGGAAACAACATTTTTTCTAAAATATATATCATTCTGAAACGGAGGGAATATGTTTTATCAAAGGAAAAAAATAAACCATCTTATCTTAATAAGAAAATCAAAATAGCACTGATGATACAAATATTTTATAAGTTGATTTGTTATTTAGGTAGCATTTGGAAAAGAACATTTACCATTTATACAAATAAGGTGTGGTTTCGTTTTTACATTAAAAAAAATAGTTGTCTTTTTCAAATAATCCTTAAATAACTCTAATCTATACACCCTCTGTTTTTAAATAAGTGTCATTTTGACTCTTTGCACATAAATTAAGAAAATTGTATAAAAGATTAATATATCCCTATTTAATGTATTTTTAATTAAATAAAAATAATTTAAGTAAAATACTATTGGTTATTCAAAAGGGTAAAAAATAGATTTAATGTATAAAATTACATTGGATTGTTAATTGACACTTTTTTGAAACAAAATTAAAAAGCTAAAGTGACACTTATTTAAAGAGAGAGAGAGACTATGAAACAGATCGTAAGTCGTGATTAAACTTGTCAACTATTTACGGACAGTTATTATTATTTCTTTCACGCGCTTTTTCGAATTATTAATTAATTTATTTATTTCTACTAAATAAAATAAATATCTACGCGGAAAAATAAAAACACAGCTCATATCTCTCTCACTCCTCTCTCTCTCTCTCTAATAAGCTCTGCAGATTTTTTTTTCTACTCCAAAGAGGAGAGAAGATCAAAGAAGAGGAGGAGGAAGAAGAAACCGTAAAACCCTAACGACATCGTTTTCTGTTATGGACTACGAGAAGCCTCCGACTGCGACCACTACTTTCTCCCGAAAGATAACTAACCGTAGCCACAGCCAAAGCTTTAGCTTCAGCGCCAATGCCGTATACGACGGCGTTTTCGCTTCCCCCGCGAACGCGAAGTCTCCTCTCGTCGATTACGGGGAGATATTCCGTGGCTCGAGTCCTTCTCCGTCTTCGATTCCGTTTCTCGATGTCCCTGAGCTTAACGTTGGTAAGGTTAAAGTCGATGTGAGGAGCTCTAAGCTTGATTACTCTTCGGTCTTTGGAGGTTTTGGTGGTTTTGGTGGTTGTGAGTTCGCTGTTACTCCTGATGAAGTGATTGTGAAGGCTGAGAGGAAGGAAAGAAGGTAACTTTCTACGGTTTGTTCCTTTCAAAGGCACTGCCTTTAAACCTAGGTTTCAACTTTCTTTGGCTAGGGTTCGTTGTAGTTGTGATGAGAGTTGAATCTGAGTGAAAAGGGGAACTCTTTGTTGTTTTAATGTGTAGGAATCGTAGGAAAGGTGGAAGCTCTTCTTCTGATGTTCATCTTTGTAATGAGGTTAAGAATCTGACTTCGTCGCCTGAGATGGTTAGGATGAAGCATTCTGATATATTGTTACAACAGACCGGTATAAGGGATGAGAATGGGACTAGGAATTTTACTCAGGTCCGTTCTGTGCCTAGTCCTAGTCCTGTTCAACTGGTTGGTGACGTTAGTCAGTTGCAGAAGGTTGGCAAGGGCAGTGAGAATGGGACTACGAATTTTACTCAGGTCCGGACTGTGCCTAGTTCTAGTCCGACTCAACTTGTTGGTGACGTTAGTTCGTTGCAGAAGATTGGCCAGGGAAGTGAGAAGGGGATTAGTCGTTCTGGTCAGGTTCCTGTTATGGTTGTTCCTACTCAAGTGGTTGATAACACGAGTCCGTTGCAGAAAGTTGAAAGTAAAACACCTATTCCGTCAGTTGAGAAGACGAGTCCGTTGCAGAAAGTTGAAAGTAAAACACCTATTCCGTCAGTTGAGAAGACGAGTCTGTTGCAGAAGGTTGAGAGTAAAACACCTATTCCGTCAGTTGAGAAGACGAGTCTGTTGCAGAAGCTTGAAAGTAAAACAGCTATTCCATCAGTTGAGAAGAAGCTGTGTAATGAGGGTGTTGTTGAGGAAGTCCAGGGTTCTAGAAAGCGGAGATCTAAAACTGAGGTTGATTTCGAGAAGATCTTTGATCGAAATGAATGCAGTACGCGTGATAATTCCATGTTCAAGGCTGGATCTATTGCTGAACGTCGGGATGTGAAACCACCTTCCAGCTTGCTGCAGCGTACACTCAATGGTGAAAATGGAGCTTCTGAAAGGTTAATGGGTTTTAATTCAGGGCTTCCGGAGAGGTTTCAAGCTGAAGATGATGATTCTCCAAGTTCACCTCCATTCTTTGATGCTGAAACAGATATAGATTCTTCTGCTGCTGAGTCTTCCGCGGCATTGAAAAAGGCTTTAGAAGAGGCTCAAGTGAGAATGAATATTGCAAAACATATGATGGAAAGGAAAAAATCAGGCTTTCGTAGTTCTGCAAAGCTGAAAACTTGTGATGAGTCCCCTAAGGTTGAAGAAAAAACCGAAGCTGTCGGAAGTTCTCAAGTTGAAGACAAAAGGGACGAAAAAGTTGAAGAAAAAACCGAAGCTGTAGGAAGTTCTCAAGTCGAAGACAAAAGGGAAGAAAAAGTTGAAGGAAAAACAGAAGAAAGCAGAGAAAACAGTTCTCAAGTCCTCGGTGAAGTGGTGAACTCTTCTGAACAATCAATTTCAAGCGAGGGAGATCAACATGCAAAAAGAGCACGAAAGCAGTGGGATGTTCCTGAAGGAGTTTTAAATTCAACCTCAGACCAGAAGCGGCAAGAGGTCGAAGAGCAAGAAGCGGTGAAGCTAGAAGAGGAACAAGCCAGAAGAGGTCGTAAACAATGGGAGTTACCTGGAGGGATATTCAAATCAGTTATGAAGAGTAAGCAGCAGGAGCCAGAAAGCCTTGCACCAGCCAAATCTGAATCTGGTACGAAACAAGAGGTGCAGCCACTGACTGAAAACCCCTTCTATACATTTGGACAGTTGGGTAGTAAAATAAAAGGTGTTGTAGAGGCCTTCACGGGAAGTAAGGTTTCACAAAAAGATGAGAAACATGCAATAGAGGAGGAGAAATCTGTCCTCCCTCAAATGGTTCAATGTGAAGAAGTTGACTCACAAGAGATGTTAGCTGGTGTTCCAGTCATGGAAACTTATTTAAGGGAAGTGGAGGAGATCCCGCAACAACAAACTGAGAGTAAAACCGAAACCAAACAAGAAGAGAAGTCTGAATCCAAAATCTCTACTTTTGCGGAAGGGTGTTCAGAGGAGATGGAGAAAGAAACAGGATGGCAAGTTAAAAGTACTTGTGAATCCGAAGATGGACCTGAGTGTGGTGTAATAGTTTTCCAAGAAAAACCTGACCCAACTTACGATTTTCTAGATCAGGAGGGTGAGAAGGAGATAGTTTCTGGACCGCAGGAGATGTTAGTTGATCCTGATGATACCAAACCATACGTAAAGGAAGTGGAAGAAATTCCAAAACCTAATGAGAGTTTGAGTAAAACTCAGTTAGATGAAAGTGTTGGAACTATGGTGTCTTTTGCGACAGAAAATACTCCTGAGCAAGAAAACATACACGAGGAGACAGAGCACAAGGCTCCCAGGCGAAGAAGAGTTTGGAAGACCTCGGAAGACGTCTATAACATGATAAGGGCCCCGAAGGGAAACAAAAGGCATTGGCAGCTACCAAGTGTGGAAGCAGAAACTACACAAAGGTCCTTTCAAATGGAAGGTGTAAGGATCCATGATAATAGTGAGGAAACAGAAGGCACATCTGAGCAAGCTAGTGATTCAGGATTGCAAGAAAATTGGACCGTTCTTAAACAAATGTTTAGGCAGATGTTCCAGACCGCAGATACTACGAAGGAAGATGATGAAACTTATTGCTTAGTGGAAACTGGAAAGGAGCATATGGATATCCATCAAAATTCTGGAGACGAGAATGGGAAAGAAACTTCTTACTGCCAAATTACTGGTACAGAGAGATATGAACAGAATGAAGTGGAGACGGAGTATAAAGCCTATGCACATACCATAGAAGATGAAGAATTGGAGTCGGCACAAAAAACAAACTGCAGAGAAGATGAAGGTAAAGTAGAAGTGCATGGAAAAACGTCTTTGGTCCGTGAACTAAATGGAGAAGAGCCGGATGCTACCGGAATGGCTAGTGACCAAGAAGTTGATTATGTACCGGAAGTATTTGAAGAAGCTGGCTGGGCTCAAAGACTTTCTGAACCTGATGAGAGCAGAGAGCATCCAGATTCTCGTGCTGAAATGCTTGAATATGATCGTAGTGAGACGGATTCAAACAAATCTTGCGAGAAATTTGACCAAACGCAGGAACTAGCAGAGGAAACCAAGAACGATGGTAGCATAGATACTGACACCAGCAGGTCATCTTTCGAAACTAGACAAGGTGATTCACATACTGAGGAGGTTGGCTTCGAGCACGATCTCAGGAATCAGTTACATGAAAAAAACAGCGCTGCCAGTAGCACGGAAGAGCACGTTGAAGAAATAGATTCTGATTCAATTCAAAGTGGTTGGAGCATTGCAGAAGATGAAGATAAAATCAAGTCTTATGTAGAGGAAAGTTTGGCTGGTCATCTGCAGGATGGAGAGGCAAGCAAGGTTGAAGACATGGAGGAAACCAAAGAAGAGTCTGATGACATGGAAACAAGTCTTGGTGAAGAGAGTAATGAAGATAAGACGGGACAAGAGCACCGGTTTGAGTGTCAAAAGGAGGAAGTAGATCGAAACAATGTCGAGCCAGCTGAGTCTTCCTCTTCCTTTCCCAAAGGAGACGAAAAAATTGGCGCAGCAACAGATAGAAACATGAAAGAAAATGAGGGAGAGGATAGTAGTCGATCATCTTTGGAAGAAGAGGGGGATGCTACTTCTGATGCTTCACAAAAAGAAGCAGAGCGAGTTGAGAAACATCTGAAAAAGAAAGATGAAGCAAAAGAAAAAGAAAGAGAAAGATCAATGGTAGAAAGAGCTATCCGTGAAGCCCGGGAAAGAGCGTTTGCTGATGCGAAGGAAAGAGCAGGAAAAGCCGCGATGGAGAAAGCAAAGGCAAGAGTTCCTCGAAGAGTGACTTCTGATGGTCCCAGGAGATCTGAGAAGCCACCGGCACCTATTGAGGGAAATGATAAGTTATCATCAGCTGAGAAGGCTTCAATGCAAGCCAAACTCAGAGCCGAGCGCGCTGCTGTAGAAAGAGTACTCTCTGAGGCCAGAGAACGGGCCCTAGAAAAAGCATTGTCCGGTAAGTTTGATACTTCTCAAACAAGAAGTTATGGTGGAAGCAAGTCATTTGGCTCTTCTGGTGATAGACGAGGCTCCTCATCTTCTGTGAGTTTCAACTCCTCTTTTTTAATGAATATCCTCATTCAACTTATCTGACAAATCTCTCATGTAACGTTGTGGCCTTGAAATATACTTCAGCAGGGTACAGAGAACAAAAGTTCGGGTCCTTCTAGCTCTTCAAACCAGACTGGTAGGTCTCCATAGATGTACATAGATTGTCGTTTCCAGAATGTTTGATCTGTACACTGACCTGTACATTCATTTTGCTTGATGAAGCCAAAGGTGAGCCAATCCAGAGATGCAAAGCTAGATCTGAGAGACACCAACGAACATCTGAGCGTGCGGTATGTACACCACCTGTTCATCTGTTGAGTATTATCCCACTTTCTCTGCTAAAACATGTTTGTGTGTTGTCATCAATCCAGGCAGAGGCTCTTGCTGAGAAGAAACTTCGTGATCTCAAAGTCCAGAAAGAGGAGGCAGAGAGAAATGTGAGTAATCTACATAGACAGTATACGTCAGATAATTCTAATACATATTATCTTTGTGATTTGGTTTTTCGTTTTCTCTAATTGGAATTGCAGAGGCTCGCGGAAGCTCTTGATGCTGATGTGAAACGGTGGTCGAATGGAAAGGAAAACAACTTGCGAGCATTGCTCTCAACACTCCAATACGTAACTAACTCCCCCTATCTATAGCTCTCGACTCTTTCACGAATCAGAGGGATCAGTCTTTAACGCTTATTGTCTTGTGCTTTTTGATGGTTTGCAGATACTTGGAGCAGAGAGTGGATGGAAACCAATTCCTCTCACTGATCTTGTATCAAGTGCTTCTGTGAGAAAAGCTTACCGAAAGGCAACTCTTTATGTTCATCCCGACAAGCTTCAACAACGTGGCGCATCCACCCAACAGAAGTACATTTGCGAAAAAGTTTTTGACCTTCTCAAGGTTTGTTTCTCTCTCTCCCTCCAACTCTTCAATATATCAATTCCACTGCCTCGAGTTATATCCAGCTGCATATCAGTTTCTAACCTGCTTCGTTCTGATTCTCCAGGAAGCGTGGAACAAATTTGGTGCAGATGAACGATAAAGTAAGATGGTGTGAAACTTTCTTTCCCTATTATGAGCAGTGACCTTATAAATCAGAACTAACCAGCTCAAGAACAAGTACATGATCAAGCTATGATATGGGATGAAGTCAGAACTAGAGATTTATTAACCAATAATATAAACATTTGTATCCATATGAGTCATATATATAAAAAAAAAAGGCTCATTCTTATTCCCAGCTAAAGCATCCACAATATTATTCATCAAGGTTTCTCAAAGGTTAATACTGGTATACAGTCAATGGCACAGCTAAACGCGGGAGAGTGCTAAGCTAACAAAGGGGTTTAAAAGGGGGGGGGGTAAATGATATAAAGAGTTTTCGATTTCTTTCATTAAACGTTTCATACACAAACGATCTTTGACAACTCAATTTTCAGACAGCTCCCTACATGTAATTTCAAAACTTCAATTTCTCCTAAAATAACAAAGTGAGCTTTTTCGCTACAGAGGAGTAACACAAGACAACAAATGACTCTTTCTCTATCGACGAACAAATGCATCAGGCGGCGCTTGCTCAGGAATCTGCAGGCACAAAATCACCAAAATAGTCTTTTAACTATTATTGTTTCGGCAGTAAAATTTTGTAATTAAACTTAAAAGATTTTGAGCAATATTACCTCTCCTGGATTCCATTTCTCCTTTAACCAGATGCTAGTATCAACAGGAGCACCTCCTGCTTGTAGCTCGGTTCTGCAAGGTTTACCGTACATGGTTCAAGTAAGAAACTATATAGCATAGGTCGATGTTCTATAATTCTATCAGTTTTCCACGGTGGAAAAATCTTGAAACATAATGAGAGCACTTACCCGGACGGTATGTTGGTTGCGTCTGTAACAGGAGAAGTGAAAGGTGCAACAGGGGAATTGAAGTTGAATGAAGGAAAGACGTTGCTGCTTTGTGGAGGTGTAGCGAATCCTGGTCCAGGTCCAAAAGATACTGGTTGACTCTGGAAACCAGAGGGACCAGTGGCGAGTCCTGGTCCAGGTCCAAACGATGATGGCTTGAATGCTACTACTGATGGTTGAGTTTGGAAACCAGACGGAGCAACTGGTCCAGGTCCAAACGATGATGGCTGACTCTGGAAACAAGATGGACCTGTGATCATTTTGCAAAATAGGTTTTAACATGATGTAGTCTCAGTTTCTGAACTTCAACTTTGATAAAACTAGTACCTGAAGGAGCAGGTTGAGGAGGGTTAACGCTGAAAGCATTAGGTTGTTGATTAAACCGTCCAAATGGATTAGGAGGTCCAGATGAACTACATTGAGGAATAATTGGTAAGCAGAGACATGTTTAAGAAGGCAACACAAACTAAAAGGATGTAGAGAATAGAGAAAGCCTACAAAAGTTGATACCTGACTCCTCCACCAGCATTAGTGTTGGGGAATGCTGGTTGTTGATTGAAGGCAGAGAATCCTGGAGAGGAATTGACTTGACTAGCTGGTGGGAAGATACTAGGAGTTTGATTGGTTGTAACAGCGCCTCTGTATGGACTCCGTAGAGAGTTTTCAAACTCAGCTACTTTGGCATTTTGCAAATTCCTCTCCCTTTCAATCTATATTATGAATCATTGTTTGATAAGGCAGCAAAAGAGGAGACATGATTGTGTTTAAAGAAAGATCAATCTCACAATAGACTGTAGAGGTATTCCTCGTTTAGATTCTTCATATGCCATGGCACGTAACTCTTCGTAGCTGATATCACCACTAATGTCACAAGGAAGGCTAAAAGAAAAAAGGAAGATAGACAAGATTAGAAAATGTTAAAAAAGAATTGAGTAAAAAATCAAAAGGATGTAGTAAAGATGAAGCAAATTTACATACTATTTGGAGTGAGCGTAGCAAGTGAGCTTCCACATGGGTCTCTCATTCTTAAAATCCTCTTGCATCAGACGCTTACACGCAGCAGGATCCGTGCATCTTTGGCAAAGTAACCCAAGACAGGTAAATAGATGATATTTATCAACGTAACTAGCATATGTATATACTCACTTATGCTCTGCCTGTTGCGTCTGTTTACCAGACTGCTGCGTAGAACCACCACCAACACCAACACCAGGTGTAGAAGGATTACGTTGCCATGTATTTTGAAAAGGCTGAAGAAACCAATTTGATTCAAAGATGATTTCTTTACTTCAAGAAGAGACACATTTTAACTAAAAATCAATACTTTTCATCTTAAAAGACAGAGAAACCAATTTGATTCAAAGATGCTTTCTTTACTTCAAGAAAAGGCACATTCTAATTAAAAAAAAAATCAATACTTTTAATCTTAAAAAGACTGAGAACCTGAGATTGATTTGGTCTGTTGGAGTTGGCACCGCCTTGTACACCAAATCCAAAAGGGTTATTAGAACTCTTGTTCTGTTGCTGCTGATCTCTGGATGGTGTACCAAAGCCAAAGGGATTGTTTGGTTTAGTTTGTTGTGGGTGAAGGTATCTGCATCTTTCTCCATACCTACAACTGCAATAACAACAAACAAGCAAACAAACAATCAAACAACTTGGAAACGAAGGAGAGATCATCAAAGAAGTTTACCTTCCCTGTTGAAAGTTTCTGCACAGTTCCTTTCTCATACTCACTTGTTTCAAACCTTTCCACAAAGTGTAGTTCTTTCTGGTAATAATCTTTTTACAAAGAAAGAGTTAGCGTCGAATCGACGAGGAAGAAGACTAGTTTTCCAGGTTTTCGGGTCGGATTGAGGTTAGTGTTATTGGATCCGGGTCTTTTCTGAGTAGAGGGATTTTAGGTTCTTGTGGAGGTTTAGTTTCGTTTACGCGGTTTGGAATCGGTTTAGTTATAAATATTTGCATATCTGCATAAACATCCAAAACATATTATATCTCATTTTAATTCTATTTATTTTTATTTTATTAATCTGAACTCTGTAAATTTACTCCTAACAGTAGAAAATCATCAAAATTAAAAAAAAAACATTTTGATCAAATAATTGTATCCTAAATTTATATTTTAAATTTATATTACTTAAAATATTACTAAAATAAAATTTACAAATAGAATTTCGTTACAAAAATCACTAAAATTTAGTAAATATAACATGTATTATGCTAATTCATATATTTTATATATAAATGTAAACACATATCTATTCATTTCAGATTAATTATCGTTCTAGAATTTTGTATAAAAATTAAGAAACTAGTTAAATATTCAAATTTATTTTTGTATGTCGTAAAAATAAATTACATAATAATTATATTTATATTAATGTAAATAGAGTTAGAAGAGGTAAATTAATAGAGAAAGCTGCATTGAAAATATAAAATGCTATTTATTTTGTAAAAAAAAAAAAATTATGGCAAGGACATTTAGTCATCTATAAAATTCTAGATTATTTTCATCTAAAATATATTTGTCCGGTCCGGTTCAAATTTTAGTGTACCGGATAAAATGACTAGAACTGGTATAAACCCCCTCAGTTTTCAAGGGTTAGAAACGTAATTAAACCATCATCAACCTCTTTCCCTTATCTATGCTTCTTCTACACCAGTGAAAAGGAGATAAAGATTGTGGCCAAAGAGGCAAAAAGAAAATGGCGGTTTCTCTCCCAAACTCGTTCCTCCAGATCAACCCATCCGCTCCTTCTCTGGCAATCCGAAAGGTAAAAACCCTTCTCTTCATCTTCTACTTCTACTCTCTCCTCTCATCTCCACAAATCACTAAACTTTTTTTCCGAATAGCCGGTTAAGGCGGGAGCGATTGGCGCGAGAGGAGGAAGTAAACCGGCGACGGTTCAGATAACGTGCAGGAAGAAGGATTTGCACCCTGAGTTCCACGAGGACGCCAAGGTTTACTGTAACGGAGAGCTCGTGATGACGACCGGAGGGACCAAGAAAGAGTATGTCGTTGATGTTTGGTCTGGTAACCATCCGTTTTACCTCGGGAACCGGTCTGCTTTGATGGTTGATGCTGATCAGGTTGAGAAGTTCCGTAAGAGGTTCGCGGGGTTGTCGGAGATTATGGAGATTCCTGTTTTGAAGGGGGAGATTGTGTTGCCGACGAAGAAGAACAAAGGTGCTGGCAAAGGGAAGAAGAAATGATGAGAGTTTACAATGTCTTTTTCTGGTAAAGCTTTGAATTTGTCTTTGCTTAGGCTGTTTGAATTGTATGTTAATGCAAATGACTATGCTTTGTTTTAAGAATGTGTTTGACGCATGGAAATATTGATTCTTGTTTATTGATACAATGCATATTGAATAGTTCTTGCAATGAGAGAGAAAGGATGTGGTGATAGCCTTATTGCTCTTATAACTCAGTGGCATGGTACTAGATGATTAGTGCGAGTATGGTTTTTGTTGTTGTTGCTGTCTAGTGTTTGATGAGTTGCTCGATATCATTGCTCTAGGACTCTGTCGGTCAGTTTTGCAGAACTTTGCAACATGAGCATGGTCGTTGTAAATGCCTGCTCTGGTTATCAGCCAGAACATGAACTGTGACGCCAAGTTTTTATCATCCCTTATATATTCACAATACACTCTAGATCACTGTAGTGATTGTTATTAGTAAGCAAGCACAATCTATAGTTAAGGGTCATGTAAGACAGTTGTTGAAATCTGAAGATTTGCAGAACTCTTGTTTCTGTGGTTATGGCCAATACAATTTGCGAGGCCAACACTAGTTAGTGTGCTTTTTATCTGTTGGGGATTAAAATTTATGTAGCAGGAAGCGAGGGCCCAATCAACTTATTTTGGTAGACGGGACCGGCCCAGTTAACTGTTTAATGCAGACAAGTTTGTTTTGTCGCAAGAGATTTTTTACTACCAACTGTTTAATGTTTTGCACTAAGAAGACTGTTAACTGGTATAAGTGTGGACTTAGAGCATAAAGCTCAATAATTTCTTAAACACTCATCCAAACATGATCGAATTATCGATTTAGATCAAAATTTGTTTTCCTGTTTCCTAATACTAACACAAGAAAGGTCTTTGAGCTGTGTTAGTTGAGCGTTATGGCTTAACGAAATCTAATCAGTTTCTTGATCATGTTGAAATAATTCAGTCTGTTTGGTTTATGTCGGATTAAAATTATTTTTTATTTTATCTTACTAGGGATATAATACAAGTACTTTGTTCTCATAAATTGTTTGGTAGTCCCAAATAATGTAAAATCGTTTGTTCCGGTCGACACCAAGATCAGATAGTGTTGTTGAGCTCTGTTGCTACAAACCTACACCAAAGCAGTCTTTGTCTGCAATAGAATACTACTAGCTTTAAACAATGTATTCATCAATCAAATTCTTTTTTGTTTTGTAACTGATCATCAATCAAATTTTTATTAACTTTAATACAATGTTTGCGTATATAAAACTCTGTGTAAGAACCAAGAAAGTTCTCTTCGTGCATGTGATTCATCTCATTCTCACGTGATTCTCGACCATTTGCCCAATCCCTTGTTTTCCAAATCCATGAACCTCGTAAATGTGACTGTGAGAATGTGTGGATAAGTTTGCTGCTCTTTTACTTTGACGGCGCGTGACTTTCATCACATGTCTCTTTGAAACTTTACTAGTGGCTTGCTTCATGGGCTGCTAAAGTCCATGTATAATGTATTCTCCTCACATGTCTTTTTGTACATTTTGTTAGAGATTTGGCATCGTTAATTTATGGTAAGTTGAATTATATTCAGTATATATATATACGATACGAAACTATATTATCAAATCTCATTATCTCCAAGTAAGTTTCCATAGAGAAAATATTATATTGAGATGTAGCATAATAATTAGTTTTGGCAAAATGACAATTAGTAGACCAACTAATCATTGTTTTCACAGACATGGAGACAAAACATTTTAAAGAAACAAAAAAGGAATTCCCCAAGTTCTTTCCTACATTTAAATTACCAAGGAAAATGAAAAGAATAATAATTACATTATTGCTTGAATGTATGTCCACACAAAACTATATGCAGAAGCAGAACTAATCATATTATTTAAAAACCTAAACAATGTTTAAATGCAAAGGGGGGGACCCTTAATTTGTAAGGATGTCTATAAATAGAAACTCGTATCACTGTCAGTGATCTCCCTCCCCCCCAATCGAATATTCAATCGATCGCTTCACTTTCCCAATTCAATTTTCCCGGAAATATTTATAAAGAATCGTTACTTTCCCGATCCAATTCTCCTAGAAAACAACCTAAGATCTCTCCATCAGTATTTATCATTTTATACCTTTAGCTTTTGCAATAAATCAACAGTGACTGCAAAATAAAAATAAAAATGAGGAAGCAGTTAGAGTTTGATGGCGTGGAGGCGGAGAAAGCGGAAGCGATGAGAAGATACAACAACAAGAAACGGTTTAAGAACATTACACGAGCAGCCGCCGTTGCTTTCTTCTGTTACTTATGGTTTCCCACCGTGACGGTTTCGTTACAAGCTGCCTGCGGTTGGTTTTACCGAACCGGAACGGTTATGTTAACCAACCGTCTTTTCGTTTTCTTCTTCACTAACGTACTCGTCGCTTTGGTTTGCTTTCTGTCTCGTGGTCACGACGGAGAGAGTACACGTGTTAGTAGTAACGAACCAGATCTTTACTATCAGTACACCTCTTCCGTGACCGTGACTGTAACTGACTCTGATGAGAAAGTTGTAGACGAGGATGATTCGAAAAAGCAAATAGTTACGACGTTTAACACGGAGGTACATGAGGAGGTGGTTGTTATGGACAAGCAGATAGTTCCGGCGTTTGCGGCGGAGGAGGTGGTTGAGGAGGCGGTTATAACGAAAGCGGAGACGAGGAAGAAGGTTAACAGGGCGGTTACGGAGATTCGGAGGACGAAATCGGAGAGGAGGAAGAAGGTTAAAGCTCCGGAGGTGATGGAGTTTAGGAGGACTGAGTCGGCGAACTCGGGGATTGAGAGGTTGAGCAGCGAGGAGTTTCGTTTGAAAATAGAGACGTTTATAATGGAGAAGAAGAAGAGTCTTGTTCAGGAGGAAAACGGTGTCGTCGTATGGGAAGAACGTGGTTCTTCTGGACTTGAGCTTGTTGGTGCTGACTCTAGTAGCTGTGGCTCGTGTTGAGTGGATTAGTAGTAATGTTGATGATAACCTCGAATGACTGAAAAAAATGGTTTTCTACTTTAGTTACAAAATGGATAAACCACTTATAATGTAGTTTTTATCTTATACTTAAAAGTTAAAACTAATACCTTTTTAATACTCCCTCTGTTTTATAATAAGTGTCATTTTAGGTCTTGGTACACAGATTAAGAAAATAATTAATTTTACATATTTCCCATATAAAAACACAATTACCTATACATTTCAACCAATAGAAGAATGAATTACAGAATAAAATCAATAAATTTTGCATAAAAAACCGAAAACGACACTTATTTTGCAACGAAAAAAATTGTCTAAAGTGACACTTATTATGTAACGGAGGGAGTATGGTTCTGCACTTTCTATGATACTAGTGGTGTACCGGCGCTACGCGCCGGATTCATATATGTTATTATAAAAGAAGTTGCGATTTAGTTTGTGGCCTTGGTGAAGAGATTATGTTCAGAAATTTGATGTTGTAAGTATGTTGAAGACAATGATCTTTTCTGATTATTAGTGGAGTAGCATAAGTGGTTGTTATTAATCGAAACAAATAAAAGTAGAGTAAAAATTTGATAGACTTTACAAAGTTAATTTAGTAAATAATTAAACATAAAGTAAAGTTCATGTTTGTAAATGAAAAATGTAAATAGTTGTGTTTGTTTTGTGATTATGTTGTTTCAAGGAAGATAATATATAGTTCCGTCCTGTTAAAAAAGTAACAATCCTAAACTGATCGTTTATATCTTATACACAAAATAGTAACAATCCTAGACTGATCGTTTATATCTTAAACGCCACCATTCTCGTGACCGTTAAAATCAAGTCCCGTGAGCATATATAGATAATCAAAGATACAAAAGGCGAACTTAAACCCTAATGCTTCAAACATAGCTTCCATATGCTCAATGTCCTTTGCCATTGGTCCACCGTCAGGTGCGGTGTTTTCAGAGAACGTTCTTGTCCCGAACATAAGTTTCTTGATAGCATTGCCACAGTAGTGTATCAAAGAGATCTGATCGGATATCCAAAGTACTTGAACCTCTTAATCTTATTCCAGCAGCGATCGGATTTGATAGTGTGTGTTCCTAGTCAAGGATATCAAAGAAATATTTTCCTTCTTTGAGGTTTCCTCTGCACAACATTACTAAACCCCAAAGATACATACCCTTATCGTATTTTCCATAAGCAGATTGGCACATGTGAGGTGATTGAGTGCTTTGATTGATTTGTGGTGGAAGAAGTACTGATTTATTCCCTCACTATTAAGNGAAATATTTTCCTTCTTTGAGGTTTCCTCTGCACAACATTACTAAACCCCAAAGATACATACCCTTATCGTATTTTCCATAAGCAGATTGGCACATGTGAGGTGATTGAGTGCTTTGATTGATTTGTGGTGGAAGAAGTACTGATTTATTCCCTCACTATTAAGATGAGTTTCAGCTTATAGGTGTCCGATATGGGGGGAGGGGGGGGCTGGTGTGCGTGGCAGATATTTATATTGTAGCCAAGGCTGCCGTGGTTCAGATACTGGAGGTACAAAGATTAAAGAGTAGGAATAAGTACATAATTTTTTTTACAAAAGAGTAAGTTTTCAAAGTCATAAAGAATTAGTTTACGTCTCCTTTGGACCAATTTTTTTTCTTTTTATGACTTCTTTTGGTTACATATGATGAAGATGCGGTGGAGTGTTCAGAAACACTAAGATTTTTGGGAGATCTCCCGTGGTTGCTTTGCCATTAAATTCAACTGGCGTCTTCACCATTATTTCTGAAAATCGTAATGGTTGAGTAATTAGGAATCAAGAGATTGCATCAGAACTGTGTAGTGAAAGAATGTAGGAGATACGTAACTACTGGCTTTTGCAATTACACTGCATTTATAGTGTGAGCTAATCATTCAGTTGGGAGGCGTGTAGGCACCCTGCAACGATAAACTTTAATTTGTAAGGTTATAGCTTCTTAAATCCAATTTTTTTTTTTTTGTTAATTTTTAGCAGTTTGTTATTTATAAACTGGTCTTCTAAGCATATAGAATGTGTCAATATAGGTTATATAAGCTCTGAAATGTGTCTAATTTTTATGAGATATGCAAGTGTTCATAATTTTCTGTAATGGTAACTTCTTAATTTTATTATTTTGTGTTAATTAATTATTATCAGTTTGTTACTTATAAATTTCTCATCTAAAACCTTGTATATGTGGCAGTCATTTTTTTTGAACAGATTCTTATATATGTGGCAATCATAAACCAAAGTGATATAAGTTTCGACATTTGTTTAAACAAAGTGATATAAGCTCTTCTCTTTGTTTATTTTTTAGAAGTTGTGCAAGTGTTCATTAGCTCTGTAGTTTGTGTAATCTTATATGAGTTATGAAAGTGTTCATAATTTTCTATGATGGTATCTTCATAATTCTATTAATTTGTGTTAATTATTATCATTTGTTACTTTAAATTGTGTACACTAAAACGNTTTCTATGATGGTATCTTCATAATTCTATTAATTTGTGTTAATTATTATCATTTGTTACTTTAAATTGTGTACACTAAAACGTCGAAGATGTTGCAATATATGTAATACAAACTATGCACCTTGTTTAGTTATAAGTTGTGCAAGTGTTAATTATTTTATATGAAATATAAGGATGCATGAGAACAAACTTTACAAAAAGGTAAAAAAAAAAACTTTACAAAAAGATAACCGTCGGTTTGATCTCTGAAACCTAAGGTAAGAAGACGACTTAACGGACTGAAAATGTGTGTAAATCTAAAAAAAATTATGCAAGTTGGGTAATACATAAATCATTCTATAACTGGCCATTATAGTTTGAAGAGCCCAAACCCATTTTTTCAGAAACTCAAAAAATCAGAATGTGACAAACCGATATGAGAATTAATTTTGTCCGGTTTGATTTCAATTAGTAAATGCTGACATGTAATTTTTTGCCCCATGCTTTAATGCTGATGTGGAGGCTTGAGAAGTGAGAAAACTCAACTTTATTGTATAAGATATTATTAGTTTATTACGAACCTGATAACATACCTCTAATAAGTGTTGTAACTTTTCATGAGACGAGCAACTTGCAATCTTGTGAAGTTTATTGTCAGTAAAACTTCTGGTCTCTTTTTCAACACTTCTTTTGTTTTTATGAATAATTGGCAATTAGTCACCAGTGATATTTACCGAGGTGTTCTTGAGAAAACCAACCCATGATATTTTTTCATTACCATACTATTTGACATTGATTTTCTTGATGGACATAATACGTTGTTGCACGAAGGTAAAAAATACATATAAACGGTAGAACAAAAGGCATGTTAAAAGGCAGCAAAGCACAGCTGATAAACTAATGGGCCTTAAAATACATAAACCAGGAAAACTGAACCACAGATACTGGGCTTGCTTTAAACAAGACAGCAACATGAACTTGCCATCCGTTTAGATATTAAAATTTAATGTGAACAGCAACATCGTTTATGTCTGCTAAACAATTCTTCAGCGCAGTCAAAGTAACTCAATGTGATGAACTAGTGGCCTGGCCCTGCGTTAAACAAGACAGCAACATGAACTTGCCATTTAACTAGACATTAAAATTTATAACTAGGAATATTGTAGGGCTTTACCCCGAAGGGAGCCCTTCCAGAAATTCTCGAAGGCCCAAGACAAGCTTAGGCCCAGGAGGGGGTTTGGAAATAGTTTTCAACCAGCAATAGACGCGCCTCGGTTAGTACCTCATTAGCTGCGTCATTGCCCCAAGCGCAAAGATGCTTTTCTAAGGAGTATGCGAGACTCTATTTATAGCGCATGTTTATTGAGTTGAAAGGGTCTCACAAGCGATGTGGGATATATTAACGCACCGCCTCAAATACTTAAAGCTTTACGTCTTTAAGCTGGGCCTAAAATCAATCCAATTAGTTTCATCTGGGCTTTTAAGTGGTAAAATAAAATGGCCTCGGGCTTTTTACATTTTTCCGTCTTGAAAAGATTATCAAATAAAGATTATCAAGCATATTATTTTATAGAAAGTGGAAGAGCTTTTTTTCTGAATAAATTGTTCGTATGAAAATTGAAATGACAATAAAATATCATCTTTAAATAAATAATTCATATACATATACTTAAGTTTTGGGCATGGTCAACCTTGATCAGGTAGTTCAATTGTAAAGATGAGCTGGCCCAGTATCATCTGATGGAGTACCACTTGCAGACTCTTGAGACATTATTAGCTGCTTGTACACAACTGATGGTGAGTATATAGTCCAAGTCTTGAGAACTTTACTCTTTTCCTTCCTCTCTGATCTTAAGAAATAACTTCTCAGGTGCCAACAGTTGACACCAAGAATATTGTGTTAACTCGATGGATGGACCGGTTGTCAAATTATGCTGCCTCAAGAATCAACTCAGATCCTTTTCTTTACAAGTACTTTGCGTTACATATGGTTCCAGAAACAGAAAGCTGGGTTAGTGGTTAACAAATATGACCTCATCAAGTTGTGATTTGTATCCACCACAGTCCTGAATCAAATGAAACATGCTGATTATTTTTACATATGATAGAAACAATCTCTTATATATTATTTGACAAATGATTTAGATATGTGTCACTACCACATTCATTTTTACCAAACAATGATATTATGACTTTCAGAATAAAAGCGTATTTCATGAATCATTTGTTGGGAAATAACAAGATATTTAGATGCGCGTATTTATTGTGATAAGGTATTTCAGATTTTTGCCACTTTTAAAGATTCGATGTCGGCTGCCCTAAGAGCATGTTTAATGGAGGTTGCTTAGAGAGTTGCTTATAAGGAGAGGAGTGTTTAATTTGAAGAGAGAGGGTTGCTTAGGAGAAGAGGAGTTGCTTAATTAAGCAATTTTCACACTCTCTCTCTTTAAATTAAGCAACTCTCTAAGCAACATGCATTAAACATGCTCTAAGCCTCCTTCACTCACTCTGAAGTCTGAATACGTTCCCGACCACATATCTTTCTCTTCTTTCTTCGTTTTTACACTTGCGTATTTTTCCATTTTCATTTTTAGCTTTAGCTTACATAGAACATAATATTTCTAACTAACTAGGTTTTATATCAACCCCATAATACACTATAACAAAATCGCTTTTCCAAAGTCCAAGTTTGGCTATTTATCATAATTGAAATGACGCTATCGCATATTGATACAGAATTAGGACGGGACGGTGACTCAAACCAATTAATTATCGCGCAATATCTGATTGGACTAATGAATAATTAACTCAACGAATATCTTTCAGAAATTGGTGGTCATTAGCAGTTTCACTCGATCCCTAGCTATGAAACAATTAGCATGGTAGCACTATATGCTAAAGAATGAACTTGATGTATCCATGCACTTCGACAACAGTTTCATCGACTATAAAATAGTATACCTTAATTTTTCAAGAGCATGAACCTCAAATCACGAATCCGTTGTCTTTTTTACTATATTTTAGCAATTACATTTCCCCTTTTAGAGAAATGATCAAGGCTTGGATGATACTGTTTTTTTTCTCGATTAATGGCGGTATCTCATGCATATGAAATGTCCAAACTAATTTTCAAAGAAAAGTGAAGCCTATGGATGAATCCTATCTCAGGATATTCAGATGAGACACAAAACATGATAATTTTATTTTTACATGGTCACAAAGTGAAATGTAATGAATGCATTCGAACCAGATTTTAGATTCCAAAAATTCGCATACATCTAAACCACCACACAGGCGGTGGAACTCTTTCAAAAGGAGGAGCTTTTATGATACTGTTTTGTTTTGTGTTCAACAGTCATGAGACATGAATTTTAGCAACAAGAAGGGAGACAACAAACTTAAAAAAAATAAAAGCCATGACCAAGTTTATAAAACCATCTCTGATTCACCTTTATATTTTAAAAACTATATTTTATAAACGAGTTTCGTCAATGTATACATCTATAGAACTTCTTTTGGACAAAGTATACATCTATTAAAAGGTATATATTGTAGAAATGAACACACCGTTGTATATATGTATGACTAGTTATGTTTATATAGCAGACTAACAGTATACACCATATATGAGTGCATATACATTGTGTATATATATCCTGTGTGTACATATGTCTAGATGCAAATCAAATCTTATTTTAGTATTCAAGATATATGATAGATCATGCCTATATGATATGCTCTGGTGTATGGAACTTGTTCCTCAGAGATTGTCTTGTGGATTGTTATTTTTCCGTTTAGTTATTTTTTTTTGTCTTTAGTTTAAAGAAGGCTTCTAGAATTCACTTATACTAGAGCATGTCTCTTGAACAAAAGAATATCCTTATACTTTTATATTTTCAATAGGTTATTCGTCAATCCATTGTATAGACGCACCACCCATAATTAATTGATTATGTATTTCTATTGTTTTTTTGACATCGACATGTTATTGTTTTCTGTTATTCTTTGATGGGCAGTTGTTTGATATACACAAATCTTACTATGAATAATGAATGTTTTGAAATGATAAAAAATCGCGTTATCAAAATTACATGTCCACATTTTTGCCTTACTACCGAAGGAAAAGTTCGTAGCCATACAAAGCTAGATAGACAAGAAATCTCGACCCAACATCAGGCTTGATGTGATTGTCAACAGAAAAAAGTTTACGTAGGTTTTTCTCTTTAATGAATGGCAATATGTAAACTATGTCAACTGATATCATAAAGTCCTTGTATATATATTTGAGGCATATGACCTGCAACGTCTGTCTATAAATGTCTTCGGAATTGTTTTTTGGGAAATTATAGCGATTAGTCTTAGGTTATTAAGAATTATTTTTGACACACAACTACATTAATTAAGAATTTTTTTCTTTGAAAATTTTGATTAAGAATTATGGGTGAAGGAAAATATAAACAAAAGATCCTTGGGGTCTCATCGGTTACTACTTGCTATTATATCTATTTTTATGTCTTCGATATATATGTTTAACGAATATTAGGCAACTGTTTTCCATGAAGTGAAAACTACATATATTTATCTACTTTCAATTTTATATCATTGTCTTTCTGTTATATATATATCAGATTTGATCCTAAGGAGTTTACGAAGAACCTAACAAATGATAAATGTTCTGAAAGTGGAATATTTTCTTAAGATGCCTCCATACAAATTGTTTTCTTTTTCCAGCTTTCTTTATAAACATATAATAAAACAATAGTAAAGTAGACATTCATAAAATTGACTAGTCACTATAATCCCCCATATAAATAATTTGGCAAACTTACTTTGGCTTTTAATCTTCGTTGGATGGAAGGATTCCACAATTAATTGTAAAAGTTAGTTTCAGTTAACGTTATACATTACTTTTAACCTACCTTGTTACGGCATGATATTCATTGAGGACCAGGTTATTTGCTTTTCTTTTGTATGCTCAATATCTATTCAGATCAAATATTATAAAAGATACTATCTATATAGGATTGGAGTTGAATAAGGTTGCATGCATTCTTTTTATATTGAAAGCCTTGTTACGCTCTTCTATTAATTCCTTCTTTGCAGTACTGTCTAGCAGATGCTTTAGCTAAACCTTCATTGTATTATCCAAGTTCTTTGGCCGATACAATTTAAATTTGAATGAAACCACGCATTGACAAAAAAAAACTATATGGAGAGAGACAACTTTTGTTTGGTCATCCATGAAATTACTATCACTATCATATATGATTATAACAATTCACAATTAGTTATATATATCCAATCAATTATTTTGGTTTATTTTCGCAATTTAAAATAACAAAATCAAGTAAAAGAGGGAAATCTTGCCTAAATATTCTAACTAATCCGTGTATAAATAATTTATCATTGTATTATGACAGTTTCATGATTATATTATTACACAAAATTATTGTTATACCGACAAAAGCAAATAACTACTTAGCTTAAGGTATAGTACATAATAGAAAAGGTGATCTGGATATAAAACAATTCCACAATGCTCGCAAAGAAGAGAGGACAAACCATAGGGAAATAGATTAATAAGGAAGAAAGATAGGATAATGTGCTTTGAGAATTGAGATGTTAGGCAGATTCAGAATCTTCTCTCTGATCACCTCTCTCTCACAAAGATGTTTCTTTTTACTACATTTTGATTCAACTTTTGGTATAAAAACCTGTTTTTGCCTAAACGCAGTATATTTAACTTAACTTTCTTTAATAGTACTTTTCCCACATCTGTTTATATGTTTCACTACGCAACTTGGAACCCTTTTGCGTTGGGTAAAAAGAGACTTCACACCACTGACCTTACACCCACTTACCAAACTTTGCGGTACTAATTCTGAATCTACTTTGATCGATTTTGATGAGAAATCATTCTTTGAGATCCTAATCGAAACTAAAAAGATTGTCTTTCATATTTGCAACGTGCATAGAACTTTACACACTTTAACTAAATTAGCAGGTCAAATACAGCTTCTAAGTACATACTTAAATCACAATCTAAGAACTAAGTCAAGCTACCAATGCTGAATTTGTTAACCTGAAAAACATTCAAATAAAGCTTATATATTTCACCAAATCTGAATGTACATTAAAAGGGTGCTTTTAATCATTTTCTATAAATGCAATGTGAAATGTCTAAGTAAACATGCAATAACGAACAACCACCTTTCCTGTTGGATAAACTTATTGAGGCGGCGATTTTATCAGTTTGGTAAGTGCTAACCATTTGCATACCCAACAATCCTATATATGTCGTAATATTTTTCATTTCTTCAACTGATTTTGGGTTTACGATTAGTTGGAGATATATGTTACCTTTTTTTTTTTTTTTTTGGGTCAACTGATATATGTTACCTAGCTCTACGAAACCTTGTTATCTAGGTATCCTTATTTTTAACATGTTTTCTTTTCAATTGATTCAATCGGAAAAAACTGCGGGGTACAAGAAGTTGTTAGTAAGTATTTAATATTAATCTAACAAAACGTGTAAGACATGATCAAAATAACGACTGCTATGTAAAATCAGTTACATATGCTTTATTCTGCAGTTACATATGCTTTACCTTTCGGAAAAGCAAACTAATAAACATGTAATATAAAAGTATAACTGAAATTCACTTAAAATTAAAAAGAAAAACTCTAAATTATGGCCAAGAACGATATATCAACTATCAAGAAGACAATTAGTACCAAATACTTTTGTTACCTGTTCCAGTAAATGTATGAAGAAATTGATTAATAAGAATCTAGTTAACGTCAGAGCACACTTATTTGTTTGAACCAACATCGTTGATGTGAATGTCCTGATTACTAAGTAAAACAAAGACACGTGTCGAGTTGATATCCAATCTATAAGGTTTTACATGGGATCCACATGCACACACACACAGCACGCACTCTTACACGTGAGATATCCGTACGATGGCTCTCTAATTCTAACAAAAATGTATTTTCAATTACTTTGGCTTTACGTTTTAATGGAATGGGACGGAAGCTCTTCTCCACGTCTTCGAATAGTTCCTCCGTTTAGTGAAAATGTAGCTAGCAAAATCAGAGAGCTGTGAGTCATTACAGGGAAGTGTTTTTCAGATTGAATCGTTATTCTTAGAAAAGATAAGAGACTTAAGCACGCACATAAAGAGTTTCTTTTCCTCGCAGTTGCCTTAGATCGTGATAGTTTAGACTTTGGATACCAAGTGAGAAACAGTTAAGTTCTGATACCAAGTGAGAGCAGTGAGTCATCAGTTGACTTCAACAACTCATGTTCTTAAAACAGTTAAGTATCAGTTATGAACCACACGACGGGTAGTAGCGGAGAACGAGAGTATAACAACGATTATCAGGAACGGCCACCAAACTAGTTATACCCCAAGACAAGTGACCAGCACACGGCAGTAATATAGGTAAGAAACTAGTCTTGATGCTTCATGCATTTGCATACCAAGATGAATTCAACAGCTAGTTTAACTTCACGCTAACATTTTTAAATATACTGGTTGAAGTTTATTGACATGATGATAGGAGAACGTAAATACCGGAAATACCCATACATGGACTAGAAAATACCACAACTACCCTAATTTCATCATTTTGTCTTATCAGTCCAGGTGTCCGTTACTGAACGGTTAATTCTGGTACTATAGATGGGTGATTCTCATGTATTAAAAACAGCCAAATCCAAGAAAAAGTTTCATTTTTTATTTTTAATTTATTTGTTAGATTATCTGGTATTACCATTTTATACAAGAATACAACCAAACAATTTATTTTATATAGAAAGTGAATATAACAAAATAAGGGAACAAATCTGGAGGATTTTAGAATTTTTTTATTTTGTCACTAAAAGAAAACAAGGCTTACTTTTCCTCCATATAAAAATGACTAAAAATGTTATTGGTTATATACAGAATCATGTAATTCTAATATTATAACCATAAATGTACATTGCAAAAACAGCTGTAAACCTCTCAGCAGTAAAATTCCTTTTTTTCTTATTTCCCCAGAATATTATTACCATTAATCTTTTCAATTTGTATTGACCTTCTAATTGAGATTTTTTTATTTAATTCATTCATTTTCTTCTCACACTATAAAACCCCTCCCAAAGATTTACTTATTCCTCCTCCCTCTCCAATACATCAATCACTCTCTTCTTCTCATCATCCTCAATTCTACCTCTTTCCTCTTTTTCAGTTTTCTCTAGAATTTTTAAAACCTGTTTGTGTCTTTTGTTCAAAAACTCATGTTAAGTAAGACAAGATCTTGATGTTCAGACATTAATGTCTCCAGTGATTAGTGAAGTCCTTAGATCTGGTTTAACTATAGATTCATCTCTTAGACGCAGGACTCCTCTTGTTCAATCTTTCTCAGTCGTTTTTCTTTACTGGTTCTATGTTTTCTCAGAAACAATCTCTCTTTTAGCCATAATATATACCCTATAAATTAAACTATATATTATATCAACTTTCCATATAGTTTTTTTTTGCTTTAACCTTAATCAGGGTCCTGCATCTTTTCAGTTAAACTAGTGTTTCTGTGTTTTGTTTCGTGTCTTTTTTATTTTTATTTTTTTTTAAATTTGGGTTCTTTGATGATGAATAATAATAAACCGGAGATGAAATCGTGGATAACCGGGTGTTGGTCGCCGGTTTTGACGACTAGCACCCCAAACTCCGGTTCGGAGTCTGATCTCTTGCAACGTGATTTGATCAACGAGAGGAAGAGGAAGAGGTTGGAGTCTAACAGAGAGTCTGCGAGGAGGTCGAGGATGAGGAAGCGCGAGCGTTTGGATGATCTAAACGCTCAGGTCGTGCAACTACGCAAGGACAACCGCAAGACCACCGCGGAGATCGCCGTCACGACGGAGCACTACGTCAAGATCGAGGCGGAGAACTCCGTTTTGAGAGCTCAGCTGACGGAGCTCAACCATCGCCTGAGTTCACTTAACCAGATCATCGCTTTTGCAGAGTCGTTTGAGATGGAGACTGGTCAGGGAGGAGGTGGAGCGGATTACGGTGGTGGCGACAGCGGAGGAGATGAGTTTTACGACGGAGCGATGAACCCTCTCAATCTAGGGTTTTATAACCAAACACCAAACATGACTTCTGCTTCTACTGGTTTTGGTGATGTTCCAAACTGTTGGTAACTCAATGTCCTAATCACCATCATCAGGGGTAAACTTGTAATATGTGATGCTCTGTGTTTAGATTATAAGATAAAGTTAATCAGTGTTGTAATGGACATGAATGTGATAGCATAGCATGAAGATGGTGATGTGGGGGTGAGAGGAATATTTTAAGTTTTCTTTTTTTAAATTCATAATGGAGAAATATGATCTTTTGTCTTTTTCTTGTATGGTTTCTGTTTTCCTTATTTGGGGGAATTTGTTACCCTTATTAGAAAGATGAAACTTTGGCTAGTAGTGAGGAATGATAACAATGTGAAAGCTGGTGGACGGTTCTAATTCTATCCAAGTTGGTTCGATTTAAAAGCGTTACATAGAGATGGAGTATTATCATTATTGTGCTCAAGACTATATTGACCAAAATGTGATAGATAATGATGCATTTTAGTACTTGCAGCAAAATGGACTGTAGATCATGGGCCACTAGAGTTTTCTCTTCTTCAAGAATCTAACGTACGAGGCACATGATCTCAGTTATTCTATTTATTTTTTATATATTACGTACATGATTATTCTTTGATTCAAAATTCCCATTAACAATGTATATGACTGCTTGGAGATATAATCAGTGTTTACCATATACTGTTTAGATATAACGTTTTCAAAACTACAGTATCCTTGTCAAACATTGCTTTCGTCTAGGATGTATATCAAACACCATATTTGTTATTGAATATTGTGACGTCCTTTCTTTGTCCATTAGCCAAATCTACCATTTGTTGAGAATCTATTTCCATGATAAACATATTTGAAACTTCATCGTTCTGCATAATGTTTATAAGGTATGAAGTAAGGTTAAGTAAGGTTCTAGAGGGCTAACGCATTTGATAAGATAAGAAGATCCTGCTGAAACAAACTGTGTATAGTAAACAACCATGATGAACCTACATGAATATTTAAATCTCGGAAACGAGCATCAAAGTTGCAACTATATAATGGGTGGAGGTTGCTAAAGACATCTGGATGCATATTAGTTATGAGTATGACACAATTTCTTCACAAAGCTAAGAGAAATAGCATTCAGTATCGTGCATACAATTCTACAGTGGATTCATTAGTTACATAAGGAGTTATATTTATTTTATTTTGTTGTGCCTGTCTTGAATACTTGACAAGATTCAAAAAAGCCCTTCCATCTCGGCAGCAAACATGAAAAGGCTTATACGATATACTTACATCCCAAAAGACTCAACCGCCATTTGATCCCTAATTAAGGTTCCATCATAAGCCACCAACCAAGCCATAATCGATCAAAGGTGCATCCAAATGACAGGTCAGAAATTGGATATCCATAGAAAGGGTTGAAATGACAACTAAATCTATCAGATATCATGGGTCCTCTTCCTCATGTTTGAGGTATTTTGTCTTCCAACTCTCTGTTTCAAGAACTAATTGAAAACTATCAACTGCTGAGATATCTTTTCTATTATATACACTTTATCGTTGTTTTTCTTTCAACTGTACAAGATAATCCGTGGAAAAATGTCAAATTGTGGTCTTATAGATGTCATTTCTCTTTTTTTTTATCCAAATCAGAAAGTCTAACGTTTTGGTTAAAATCTGAACACTCGATAATATGATTGAATCTAAACCTAAAAACTGGTGGGACATTCAGAAAAAATATAGTTAATAGACATTCCTATAGACTGCTACATTTAGAGTTCAGATGATTTATTTCAAGATTTTGATGTTAAATATAAAAAAGTGGCAATTTAAAAAGATTGAATGTTTACTTCATAATATGAAATGTTAACGCTCATAGTTGGTAAGAGTAAAACGATCACCAGATTGTACAGTGAGTAGCTTAAAAATATTAAAATGCTGTAAGTTTTAATGAAGCATGAAGCCTATAAAAACAGGGTTAGGGTTTATTTCGAAATTGTTAATTATGAATATATATATATATAATAATAATTTAAACGAATATTATGACGTAAACATTTCTAAAAACATAGTATTAAATTTTTTCGGAAGCTTGTCAAATATTTATGCAATTCTGAGAGTCATAGTCTGACAATTATTATATTAACAAAATATTTACAATTATTATGCTTAAAATATAAACCAAAATATCTGTTATTAGTAACAACATATGAAATCTCTAAACTGTAAATATATAAAATCCAAAACTTAAATAATAGTATTAAATAATAATTTAAACTTCTCGTTGTAGCATGTCTAGTAAATTCATAAAGTGTAATTGACAACCAAAATATGTATATCTAAACCTTAAATCATGAAATCGAACTATCAACTATAAACCTTTAAAGTTTAATCAGCGGTTGTACAACAGATAAATCTACCCTGAGAATCCACACAAATTTATATGCACCCTATAATTTTGTGTCAATTTATTTCCATTAATATGACTATATGTCGTATCTTTAATATCTAAATTCTAGGCTTCATGTAAGAACATTCATAAATCTTTAATAAAAAAGCTTCCACATATGTGTACGTATTTAGTTATAATGATGATACTAGATTTTGACCCGCGCTTCAAAAGCGCGGGTTTTTGTTAGATTATAAACAAATTTTGATATGATTTAGTATTTTAGAAATGATGTACATTATTAGGCTACAAATCTTAATATATAAAATAGATTTTTTTGAAAAATTATGTAATTTATAAATTAGTTTATTTGAGATTTTATATGTAAATTTTTAATGTAACTCTCTCTAGGTCTTGACATTTTATCCGGATCGAAAAACACGACCAAACCGACCCGAAAATATAGGTTCGGCTAGGATCCATGATAAAGTACTTACTGGCTATCTTTAAAGACCCGCAGGACTCTATTCTAGTATGGATCATAACCGAGACCCGATCGGGTACATAAAAGCACTCAATTTTTTTTTTTTATTATATATGTTTGGATATTTCATATATGTTTTTGGTATTATGTATATTCTTTTAAGTTTTAGTTACAGTTTTAGGTTTCGGGTTCTAATATATATATATTTTTTTTTTGTTTTGGATATTCAAATCAAATTTTTGGGTATATTTTGTTTTTCGAGTCAAATTAGGTAAAATTCAAGGTTTTCAGATATTTGAATATATTTTGAGTATTTATTTATGGTTTGAAGTATTTTTCAAATATTTTTCGGGTTTATTGGTATTTTGAGTCCTAACTATCCATGCCTACCTGCTACATATCTGGAAATTAGAAATTACCACACTGGAAATACATAGAAATTAGATTATTCATGAAAATATTGAAATTATAAGTTACAATCTTTCACGAGTCTAGATATCTTTTTAAACAAAATTAATGTTTTAAAATAGTTTCTCTAGAATAGTAAATCATTAATTTTATAACTTGTTTGTATAAATATTCCCAAACATTAGAATACTATGATAATAAACCGGTTTTTGTATTATTACAATATACTATGTTACAAATAGGTTTACTCTAAAAATAATAATATGTTTGGTTTTAAACATATTTATCGTGAATGGAGATGTTCAATATATTTTATACTCTTTATTTATCAAACATCAGCTATGAAAATTAATCAATGGAAATGATAGAGGGTACTA
>CAKOAT010579598.1:60103-101845 GCA_932364175.1 Eruca vesicaria subsp. sativa
TGTTTAATGTGTGAAATCAGTCACGTATTATGAAATTATATGGTATAAGGTTATAATAATGTATTGTGGAGAAATAAAAATATTGACCGATAAGAGTAATGTATAATAAATAAGAATATTGACTAATTTATTGTTAGAGAAATATAAGGTAAGTTATATGATATAATGTTATTGTACAATATTGTTAGAGAAATATAAGAAAAGATAAAAAAAAATGTTAGTATAATGAAAGGGTCCAAACAACTTTTTTAAGTAGATTTATTTAGACTCCTTCTCTTTTAATAGTATAGATTTGATGAGATAATTTCACCCTCAATGATAGTCAGGCACCAAAACTCTACTTTACATTGACTTTTACAATCTACCAAGCAAATAGGCTTAAGTGGTCACTGATGAAATGATTAAACCAGAAACAAGAGTTTTATCTTAATCAACCTTGAAAACTCATACATGTTCAATGAATCTACATTCCATGTTGATTGGTGATTTTGTCCTTATTTACTTGTTGCAGTTTAATTTATTATATACTTTGTTAAATTAATGGAATAAAAAATTTGGGGGCAAGTAGATGTTCATGTCTATGACTTAGCGTAAGAATAAAACTATATAGCAGGGTAACAATATGGGGAGTATATTTCTTTGTCGCCATCACAATTTATTATCTTGATTTTCCATCGCTTTTTCTCCGAATAAAACACGTACGAAAGGCTGATCAGAATCGATTCTTTAGATAGTTGCACCGCGCACTTCATTTTTTTTGTTGTTGGCATAAAATTCATTTATCCACGATTATATTCCGTTAACACGTATGGAAGACAAGTTTTAACTTTTAAGTGAGACATCTGAGATAATCTTTCCGTCAAAAGTTTACTTAAGGTTACCGTGAAGGACATACTTAGTTGGTATCACATGAATCTGGAAAAAATCAAGACCAGCTTTCCAATGTCACAAAAAACATGTTAGAAGTGACACAACTTTGTAACGCTTGGATCCAGTTATATAATCTAACGTATCCTTCTGGTTACTGGATATCGTAGACTTAACTTAATACAAGTTTCTGTTGTTAACTTGGCTTTCAAGAAGTGATTCAATCTTTTACCAAAAAAACACTTGGCTTTCAATAAGTGGTTTACTCTGGTTACAAGAAACCCAATAAACCGAGCCTGTTTACATATGAAAAAGACAAGGAAAAAAAATTAAGTTTAGATGGGCTAAGCTGCAAAAAGCATCGTGGGAATAATCTCTTATCATTTACGTTTTTGCAAAGGTTGTTGACCAGTTAAGAGTTGTGGCCCAGAGTTGTTTGTAATGAACTGTTGTCTGCTATTTGGGCCCTATAGTAAGTAAAGACACATTCCTTAAAATACTGGGAGATTTGGCAATTAATAATCAAATCTACTGTAAGAAAAGTTAGAAATCGCACTAGATGTGCTACCGTATGTAGGGACAGGGCACGATCTCATACCATAGTCCATAGAATCGATATATTTCAAATAAAAAATATTAATTCAAAAGAATATGTAGTTTCAGAAAGTGACCTAACCTAACCACAATAGAAATGAATTCGTATAAAAAAACTTTACTTACTAAAATTTTGAATTATAAAAAGCAAAACAGGTTAAAATCTTAACATAACAAGTACGAAAATTTTATTTAGAGAAATATATGTATGAATTAGTATTTTGCTTCCCTATTTTAATTGTTTAAAACTCTACTATAAATCTCAGCCTTAAAAACATGGTGTGTGCAAATGGTTAACCTAGTTGCTGACAAGTTTTGGCATTTATACATTAATAATGATATTTAATTCTCATTAACTCATGAGAGTGGGTGAACAAATATACTACCGTAGAGACGAGAGAGAGAGAGAGATAAAGTAGTAGTAAAAATAATAAAATTTATTTGGGGACAGAAAAGTTTTGGCTTTTGCGGCTAATGGAGAAACAGTAACACGTAGAGCGCACTCCCGTGGTCCGTAGATAAATTAAATTTCTTTTATCATAAATTTTAATTAAATAACTAGATTTCGACCCGCACAACCGTGCGGGTATATTAATACGAAAATATTTGAAATTATATAATAAATTTTATCAATAAATAAATATAATTTGATCTTGTATGCTATCCAATTTTATAATAATTTTTATGTGACTTATAATATTATTAATATAAAATTTATAAATTTCTATTTGTAACAATTTTTAAAAACATTATTATGTAACATTACTAATTTATATATTTGTTTTATTTCTAAATTCAAAATATATGTAAAAAGTAAATTAAGTTGGACCTACATAATACATAAACAAAGCTTTGGGATATTGTTAAAAGTATTTTACATAATTTTAATTTTTGTTTATAAATGAAAATGAATTAAAAATTTAATTATATTTTATGATCATTTAAAATTTTAATCAAATAATTTTTGAAACTATATCTTGAAAAGATTCTAAAAGATTTTTTTTTCTTAAAACTATTTATTTGTATTTCAAACAAAAATTAAAGATATGAAAAAATATTATAATGTTATGTCAAATTTTATAAAATTCTAAGGATAGTCCAAACAAAAATATCATACATGAAATGAGTCATGACTTCTCTTTTAATATAATAGATGTTATTAACCTGTCAATATATATTCCTTTTTAAAGTAGTTTTTGTTTTTTTTTTTTAAATTTTTGCTTGTATTTCAACATTTGTAGTATTTACTTACAACAATCTTATTTATTATTCCCTCCGTTTCATATTATATATTGTTGTAGAATTTTTTTTTCGATTTTTAATACAAAATTTATTAACTTTATTATATAATTCGATATTTAAAAAATCGTTTTTTCGTCAATTCTTTTCGATTTTCAATGCAAAATTTATTAATTTTATTATCTAACTGGATATTGAAAAAAAATCTAGATCTTATTCTGTAAAAAATGCCTTTTACAAAAGAAGAAATGTAATTGGATATTTCCACAATAATAATGCATTTGTGTGTTTATATACTGATTCCAAAATAATTAGAGAAAACTTTAACATAAAGCAAAAGTAAAAAACATTAACAAATAAAAAAAAAAAGCGAAAAAAAAGAAAAAAGAAAAAGAGAAGGAACGTGGCACAATTCCCCGTGCGTGCTTCTTCCTCACCCCCTAGACGCAGACGCAGACGCAGACGCAGACGCAGACGCACCACCACCCACCCCTCAAAAACTCCCCCCCCCTCTCTCTCTCTTCCCCCATCATCTCTCTCTCTCTCTCTCAGATCGATTCTGCTCCGCGCCGATCATCGCTAATCTCCACCGTTCATTCACCGCCGCATGATCCATCTCCCGTACGTATCCATCTCCCCTACGCTCTCCCATCTTTTATTCGTTGGTTTTCACAAAATCGCTGTTGAAATCTCTATCCTTATAACCGAATTGACTTTAAATCTCACGTTGACTTTTTTTCATTTGTTTTCTTGTGTTTGAAATCGCATCCCCCTTGTGTTGTAACAAACTCAGATCTTATTTAAGTTTCTTACGGTTTATTCTCCAATCTCAGATCGATCTTATCAATTAAAGACTCTTTTTTTTTTTTTTATAATTGCAGGAAATAAGAGATATTATTATGGGTTCAGTTTGTTGCGTAGCTGTTAAAGACAGGAAGGTTCCTCCACCTCCTAGTAGTAGTAGCGCCGCCGCCCACGCTGCTTCCTCTCTTCATCGTAACTCAGCTTGCTCTCCTCAATGGAGCTTTCGTCGCGATAATAACAGGAGACGTGTGGCTGATGAGATTGATGGTTCGCCTTATTATAGTCCTTATGTTGGGAGTAGAGGACTTAGTATGGATAAGATGTCTTCTTTGGGGTCTGAGAGAGGGACTCTCTCTGAAGGTGGAACTCCTCCTCCTGATCCTCCGTCGTTTTTGAAATCTGTGGTGGCTACGGAGATTGGATCTAACTCGTTGGTTCCACCTTCTTCAGGTAGCTTTTTTTTACTTGAATTTGTTTGTGGATATGATTTAAAGATGGAAAAGGAGTCTTCTTTGGGTTAATTTCATTATAAAGTTTGTGACTTTTGTTCTATCTTGTAATTGATAAGTTTTTTTTTTTTAGTGTAATCAATCAAGCTTGTGTTTTGTATTATAAGTTTTCTTACTTAGGGTTATATTATAAGCAAAGGTTGTGACTTTTCATTTTTTTCTGTAATCAATCAAGCTTGTGTATTGTATTGTTGCTTTGTCTTATGTTACTCTTTTTCTGTGCTGCAGATTCATCCTTGGCAAGTCATGACAACCCCATCGAGGTGAGATAATTTGCTTTACATTGTTTTGAGCTTGATTTGGGAGGTCATGAGTTTGGGGTGGTTTATCTTGTTTTTTGTGGCTATTTTATGTTTCAGGGGAAGAGTTTAGTTGATTCACCGAGTATTGTTCCATCAGCTCTTCCGAAGCCTTTATTCTCGCCATCTCTTTCAACTCCCGTCTGTGACTTTTCATCGGCTCACACGCGTTTGCTTCCTCCTAAATCCACACCGTCAAGACGTGCTAGGCGTTCACCGGGGCATCAGTTGTTTAGGCAGGTTTCCGATAGTCAGATTCTAGGATTTAAATCCCCTAGTAATAACTACTCAGTCTCTGAAGGAAGGTCATCCTTTAAGCTTTCGACCTGTAGCAATGACTTCGCGAATGGTTCCCATTACGCTTCTTCTGAAGGTGGATGGTCCTTGAACACATTCTCTGAGCTTGTGGCGTATTCTCAGAGGGAGAGATGGTCATTTGATAGTGAACACTTGGGTTCTGGTAGAAGGAAACTTAGTGGTGGTGGTAGCAGCAGATTCTCTTTCTCCCCTTCTGTTGTTGTTGATCAGCAGACTTGTGGAGCTTGCTCGAAGTTACTAACCGAGAGATCTTCTGTTGCTAATTTCGAGCTCCCAATCGCTGCTGTTCTTGCTTGTGGTCATGTTTACCATGCAGAGTGCTTAGAGACCATGACTACTGAGATAGAGAAGTATGATCCTGCTTGTCCCATTTGCACCATTGGGGAGAAACGGGTTGCGAAAATAACAAGGAAAGCCCTAAAGGCGGAGGCTGAAGCGAAGGCAAAGCACTACAAAAGATGTAAAAACCGTGTGGTGGATAGCTATGGTGAGAGTGAGTGTGATGAGTTTATGTTCCAGAAGACAGGGAAAAGAGAAGGAAAAGCTCTGAAGATGGAACCTAGTTCCAGTAGCAAAGGCCCGTCTAAGTCGTTCTTGAAATGGCATTTCGCTTCTCTCAGCTCTAAGTGGAGTAACAACCGCTCTTCCAAAGACTTTGCTTTGAAGAAAGGGTTTTGGTCTAGACATCGTAACAACCGTTCTTCATCAAGCATAGAGGTAAAAGCTTCATTCATCTTCTCATTACTAATTTTAAGAATGGTCTCATAGTAACCGATGGTAAACATTTCAGGGACTTAACCAGACATCTCAGCTTTAAGGAAACCTCTCAGATCAGAGGAATGTGAGGTTATGTAGGAAAGCTTTGTAAAAAAAAAAAACAGAGTGAGCTTCAGCTTTAGCCTTTAGAGCTGCGTCTTTAACTTGTTTCGTTTGGCATGTTTTTTGTGTGTTTCAGTGTAACTTATGGGGATGATTTTTTTTAGTTTATGAAACAAACTTTAATCATTTAGAAAGAATTGATAAAATTTTGCCAGCCATTTACAGGATTCTCTACGTAATTTAATCTCCGTGTTAAACATGTTCTAAAAACATACCGAACTAACAAATATGTTTATGTTTTCACACTTGAAATTTCAAGTAAATGTTTATACCACCATGAAGATTATACACAACATTATAATTATTGCTTACTAAAGTATACGTGTCTAGGCGAAATCTCGGTGAAAGAGACGTGGTCCCTTCGTCTTATCGTTATCTATAGATTGGTTGGGTTGATAAGCTTGAATTTTAATTTGTATCAAGGGTTTAAACGAATTGGACTTTTGAAACATTGCTTATGTAGCCCGATCGTTTGGGACCCGGGATGCGCAAATGTGGCGACCAACAAACAATATTTTGAAATGGATAAAAGAAAATTTTCTTTTATACACACTCTGAATATCAATATATGTTCTTCTCTTCTCAACAAAAATGAAGAAGATTAAGGCAAACAATGATACAGGTATAGCGGATCTCAACTGCAAATCATCATTGTTATTCTGTTTTCTTCATCACCAGTGAAATGTTATCATTTGCGTCCCTTTTGCATCATCCATCTCCGACTTTGTTACTTTGTCCACAATCGTTGGCCAATCTCAGTGATTTCTGTTGGAAGTTGTAGAAAATCATACTCCAAAACTTTGTGAGGCGTTATCTTAATCTGATTTTCATTTTCATTCTAGTGATGGATGAAAATACGTCGGAGAGGTTACATGGTAAACTGAAAGCGGCTTGGTTCTTTTGACCACTAGAGTTTGATGTCAAATTTATAGTGGTCAAAAGAAGAAGAATTGCAACACTGAAGGAAGAATCTATTAAAGTTTATAGACGGATATAATCAAGGCCGGTCCTTATCCATCTGAGGCCCATTCGAATTCAAAAAATGGATCATTTTTCTTTTTTTTTTTAGAAAAAAAAATTTAGTTTAAATCTAAAAGGCCACAAAAAATTTTGGGCTTTAATCAATGGCTTCCTTTACCTATGCCATAAGCTGGACCTGGATACAATACATGTGGTATCAGAATATGAACAAAGTTGAATCATTGATGATGTCATAGAATCTGCTATGGAGGAAATAACGGTTTGGAGTATCTCAAAATATATTTAGATCTTAACTAGGAATTGGTCAATGTTATACAACAAAGGAAACTGATATTTATATCAATTATTTTAAGATACAAGTTTTAGAATTTCACATGGAATGATTGTGTTTGGTAGAACTAGTTAAAAGTAAAATTTAGAAGAAGAAGAGTGTTATTTGATTATTTCTGATCATAGAAATATATTGTCATAGTCTATAATATATTAAAATATAATTATTATATAAATTAAATATGACAAATTATATTAAATTGATAAAGTAACCTATTTGTTTTTAAAAATACTTTCATTTATATAAATTATTATCTACACTAAAACGTGTTAAAGTTTGTTAACGGGTTAAAGTTTGTTAACCACGTAATATTCTTATACAAAAATAAAGTTATTAATATGCGTTAAACTTTTTATTCTACAATTATATATTTTCAAAAAAGATATTTTACAGGAGATTTATTATTTTCAGATTATAGATTTATTGTACCAAACTCGAAAATGTAATAACAATTAATAAAAAAGTAAAATATATAAGCAAATCACAATATATTAATAATTTAATAAGAAATTTAAGCAATAGAATTAAAGAGTTACATAATATATAACACTAAAATAAATATATACATCTAAAATATTTATGATAACATCAAAGTTAAATATTTATAAAATAAAAAATATATTCGCACGAATGTGTGGATCAGTTTCTAGTTTTATTTCATATACCACCCGCTTAATTTCTTACAAGTTACAAAGTATAATCATGATTGAAAATATAAAACATAATTCCAAATAAAATGTATTAATAGAAATTCTCACATTTTAAAAATAATAATTTACTTAAATTTTAAATAATTTTTACTTATATTTTTATTAAGTTTTACTTATATTTTTATATAATTTTATTAAAGTTTATATGTAAACATAATATATATTTATTTGATAATAATAATAATAATTTTTTAAAAAAAATTTAGTGTTGTTTATATAATTTTTATTAATAAATATGTTAAACGAATAATAAGAAATAACTAAATAAATTAAAGAAATATTGTTGCACTACTCTGAGAGCTAATAATTCATGCAAGTGTTGGTGTGTTGAAAGAGCTTGTGATAAAGAAACATGGGAAGTAATAAAAAAAATTTCAAACTCCCAAATAAGGAAGAATGAAACAAAAACACGGCGACTGAATATCAAACGAATCCGATGGTGTAGGCGATGAAGAGTAGTATGGAATTTATATAACTGCTCTTTATCCTAAAGTAAAACAGAGTGAAAAAGTTTCGTGTGCCCCAATTGAATTCAATCCTATATCGGCTAGTGGGTGTAACTGTCGCTGAAAAGAAAACATCAGTGTTTACTTTCATTATGTCGTTTTTGCGACAGAAAACTCACCAAATTTCTTCTCTTTCTCACTTTGCTGGATTCAGGGTTCGTCAAGTGTGAGAGATGAGAAATATTCTTGGGTTATTTGAAATTGAAATATTCTTGGGTTATTTGAAATTACTTTCCTTTGCGCTCTCTTTGCTTCGTTCCGTATAGCTTCGGTCTCATGTTTGAAGTCAGATGGTGTGGCTCTACGTTCTCTTCTCAGTCGCTTTGAAAAAGTTCCAACTCAAGTCAACAGTACGTGGATATCAGACACCAATCCTTGTGATAATTGGTTTGGTGTCTTTTGTGATGATTCAGGTCACATCCACACTCTTAATTTGAGTAAGGTTGGGCTTTCAGGCCAATTAAGACCAGAAATTGGGGAGCTTAAGAGCTTGGTGAGCTTGATGTTGGGCCAAAACCAGCTCAATTTATAGTTTTATTTCATATACCCCCCGCTTAATTGCTTACAAGTTACAAATATAATCATGATCGAAAATAGAAAACATAATTCCAAATAAAATGTGTTAATAGAAATGCTCACATTTTAAAAATAATAATTTACTTAAATTTTATATAATTTTTACTTATATTTTTATTAATTTTTACTTATATTTTTATATAATTTTATTAAAATTTATATATAAACATAATATATATTTATTTGATAATAATAATAATAATATTTGTAAAAAAAGTTAGTGTTGTTTATATAATTTTTATTAATAAATATGTTAAACGGATAATGAGAAATAACTAAATAAATTAAAGAAACATTGAGCTTGATGTTGGACCAAAACCAGCTTCAAGGCGAGATACCCCATGCAATGGGTAATCTAAAGAAGCTAAAATGGCTGGAGCTTTCTAGTAATAGGCTGTCCGGTGAGATTCTATCGGCATATGGAAGATTCAGAGTCTGGCACATATTATTGTGTATAACAACACTCTCACGGAAGAAGTACCAGTTGAAGTTACTGAGCTGAAGCATCTTAAGAGGCATATGTTGTATGACAACAGATTCCGGGGAGAGATACCTATGGGTTTGGGCGTTAATAGAAGGTTAGTAGCTGTAGATCTTATTAGTAACAGCTTTACTGGGGAGATACCTCCCAATCTCTGCCATGGACAGAAGTTGAAGTTTCTTACCTTGGGGTTCTAATCAGTTTCATGGTAAGATACACCCTTCCGTTGGTCAGTGTAAGACACTTGAGAGAGTCACCATGGGTGGAAACAATCACCCTGGGTGGAAACAAGCTTTCTGGTGTTTTACCGGAGTTTCTTAAGACGCATAATCTTGAGTTTATTGACTTCCAAGACAACAGCATTAAAGGATCCATCCCCCGAGGCTTGGGAAGCTGCTGCAAGAATCTCATGACAATCATCTTTTCTCGCAACAAACTCACGGGGGTTATACCTACAGAACTGGACAATCTGCAAAACCTGGGAAGGCTTTATCTTTCACATAACCACCTTAAAGGTCCTCTTCCATCAGCTATCTGGCTGTGGGAGAATTCTGGAATTCGATGTCGGTTCCAACTCATTGAACGGTTCTGTTCCGTCGAGCTTCAGAAGCTGGAAAGCTTGACCACTTTGGTACTCAGCGATAATCGGTTTTCATGATCTATCCCCTCTTTCTTGGCGAGCTAATAGATCTCCGGTTAGCTCTAAATGCTTTTGGAGGTGTGATTTGTAAGTGCAATGAGGTTAGAGTAAAAGTGCAGAAATAAATAAGACACAAATTTTCTCTTTTCGAATTCACTATAACAAGAAAGTTTTACACCAATTTTTTCTATTACAAGAATCCTTTAGGATTAGACTAATCCTAAGCTAAAACTCACCCTAGAGCCTAGATTTTGTTTATCAAGATCACCCAAACCTCGAGCCAAACTCCCCCTGAATTTAGATTTCAATCTTCCAACACTCTCTGGAAATACATGAACAACTACGTCAGCAACTAACGCAGAACACCAACACCAAAACTTGATCACACAAGCACAAAAGATCTCTCGATTTTTCTTTTTCTGAAGATACACATTTCTTCATAGAGGAACGTCCTCCTTGTATAGATACCAGAACCTGTTCCCCAAATTCTTCCAAAACAGCTTAAGCAACTTTTATTTTTCTCTTAAGTAATAACTCTCTTGGCTTTTTCTTTTTAAATAATACATTTATCTTTAATGTAAATATCCCAATAGATATATTGTTTCTTCTCCAAGCTTGACAAGTCCAAGGACCATCACAAACTACGAATTCCAACCAAGCCCATCTTTATGACACACACATGTACTACCTCATGTAAAACTTCATGAACTGATACAGAATATACATCTTCGAGATTCTTTTGTCCCTTGGCTTGTTAAGTCACCTGAACGGCTTAGACCTCAGTGGGAACGGACTCACAGGTGAGATTCCAACTGCTCTGGTGGGTCTTGTAAGTCTCGTACAGCTCAGCATATCCAACAATAAGCTGACAGGGACTTTATCGGTTTTTCAAAATCTCAGCTTATCAGAGCTGATTAAATAGTTGTTCATCAATATTTCCGGGAAATCCACACCTCTGCATTCAACCTTCTTACTCAGTGACCCTTAAGGAGTTTAAAACTTGCAAAGGTCAAGAAGCCAAACTTACTGCCTGGAAGATTGCCCTTATAGCGGTTGGCTCTTTTATATCCGCACTTGCTTTGGTTCTTGCTCTTGCTTCGTTTTTCCTCTGCTGCAGAAGAGTAAGAGTCAAGACAGAAGATGTTCATGTCCTCGACAACGACAACGACGAGGAAGAAGAGAAAGAAGAAGGCCTTTCCTTGCTGCTTAACAGAGTTCTCGCAGCCACCGACAATCTAGATGACAAGTACATGATTGGAAGAGGAGCTCTTGGGATCGCACACGGTCTAGAATATCTACACCATGACTGTCATCCGCCAATCATCCACCGAGACATCAAACCAGAGAACATACTCATGGACTCAGAGATGGAGCCTCACATCTTACTATTTCTCTCTGTATTACACTTAATACTGATATGTTATTACGTAGCAACTAGTTATCTGAGAAACATGTGTGTGTTTCAGTGAAACTTATGGTGATGAGTTTTAGTTTATGAAACAAACTTTGATCATTTTAGAGAGTTATCTAAGTTCTGTAATCTCCATGTTAAACATGCACCTAAAAAAAATAATAATAAGAGTAGATGAGAATACCAAACTAACAAATATATGTACGTTTTCACACTTGAGTATTTGTTTATACCACCATGAAGATTATTATTATACACAAAACATTACAATAATTGCTTACCAAAGTATCTTTCACATACCTCCAGAACTGGGGAATCTACAAAACCTGGGGAAGTTGTATCTTTCACATAATCACTTTAAAGGTCCTCTGCCATCTCAGCTATCTGGCTGTGGGAGAATTCTGGAGTTTGATGTCGGTTCCAACTCATTGAAAGGTTTTGTTCCGTCGAGTTTCAGAAACTGAAAAAGCTTGACTACTTTGGTTCACAGCGATAATCAGTTTTCAAGAGCCATGTCCACGTTCTTGGACCGCCTGATAGATCTCCAGGTAGCTCAAAATGCTTTTGGAGGTGAGATCCTTCCTCACTTGGCTTGTTACTAAACCTTAACGGATTATACCTCAGTGGAAACGGACTCACCAGTGAGATTCCAACCACTCTGAGGGGTCTTGTAAGTCTCCTACGGCTCAACATATCCAACAATAAGCTGACAGGGACTTTATCACTTCTTAAAGGTCTTAGTTTCTTACAGCTTGATGTCTCGAATAATCAACTCACGGTTGGAAAATTTTTGGATTAGGAAAGAAGTTTGCATGATGATGTACAAGTACATGCCCAACGGAAGCCTATACGACGTTCTGCATAGAGGAGGAGGCAAATTTTTAATAACATATTTTATATTTTTTCTAATAATTATATATATAATATAAAGTATCACATTTAAAAAAATAATAATTCAACTCCATTACTATTTATTAAAAGATAATTTTATAAAGTTAATAGCATAGAAATATTTGTTAATATTATTAGCAACATTTTGACCATAATCAGTCGGAATTTACTAAAATCAATTGTTAATACAAAATCTCAGTTTTTTAAAAAAATTCTATTTGACTTCCTTTTTTTCAATACTAATATTTTTATTAATTTTTACTTATATTTTTATTAGTTTTTATTTATATTTTTATTAATTTCTAATTATATTTTTATTAATTTTACTTATATTTTTATATGATTTTTCTTATATGTTTATATGATTTTATTAAAGTATATATAAACATAATTTATATATAATAATAATAATCGTAAAAACATTAGTGTTGTTTATATATATTTTTATTAATAAATAAACATTAGTGTTGTTTATATATTATTTTCTAGATATTTGATGTAACTCGATGCTACTTAGAGCATCTTTAATCCTAAAAGTTTTGAGTTCTTTTTTTCTGATATTTTTTTTTTCAAAAAAATTAAAAATTAATCAATCTTGGACTGTCACATATTAATAGAATCCGTGAAATACAAAAGTTTCTCAAAAATCGCCCTTTGCAAAAAAGATGTAAAAGCTGGGTTTTAGTTTTTTTGTAGACTCAAATCTTTTAAGAACGTCTTAAGAACCCGAGTTAAAATTGCTCTTAATTACATATCGAGTTACATCAAATATCTGAGAAACATGTGAAGTATTTTTTTATTACGTAAATCAAATTGTTGGGAGTAATAACAGACTACTAATACAACAAGAGAGGTTTATAGGTCACTCTGCAAACATATTGACAAAACAGCATTCACACTGAATGTTGGACGTGAAAAACTTGATAGGACGTCGATTCGTGAAAATATATTCCGGTGGGAGTGATTATGGGACTGATTTTTTTTTGTGTGTAAATGTTAAATTTAGGAGTGATTTTTAGCTTATGAAACAAACTTGATCATTTTAGAGAGATTTGATAAAATAAAATTCCCATCCATTTACAGGGTTCTCTAAGTTCTGTAATCTGCATGTTGAACATGCTCCAATAAAACAAATATATCAGTAGATGAGAATACCAAACTCACAAATATGTTTATGTTTTCACAAAAAAAAGTATAGGTTTATACCACCATGACGATTATACACAAAACATTATAATAATTTCTTACCAAAGTGTATATATGACTCAATTTCATATACAAATGTAAAGGACTAACACCTACAGTTTTCACAAATATATGCCACCACGAATATTACAGATTTATATGGTGTGTGTATATATCCCATCATATCCCCTATGTATAAAAATGCGAAAGCGCATTTTCTTGCGCTTCAAGAATCATGCTCCCCAATGCCAGTTCTTGAGGCTTTTGAAAAAGCTCAAAAACTTTGTTCAGACGACAAAGTCGTGTAACTGATGGGGATTAGAGAATCTGCCATCTTGCTGGTTTCCAAGGCCAATGTAGCGATTGTAATCATCAACACCAAACCCTTGATAGTTCATCAAGCTGTCATAGTCTCCAGTAGCAGTAACACGGTCTGGTTTTGGGTCTGTGAAGACAAGGTTTTCTTCTGCACCAGATGTGTATGCATTGTTGTTGTTTCCATGATTCTGTTGTTGCGAAGAAGAAGAGTCTTCATGTTTGAGCTGAGATGTTTCATGCATTTTGTTCTTGTTGTTTTCTTGATTAGATTTAGAGAGTAACTCTGATGCATCATCACCAAACTCTTCTTTATACATCTCTTCGATCATCGGTTTCCATAGCCGAACTCTCGCGTTAATAAACCAATTCGCAACCTAACGATTATCAAGAATCAGATAACCACTTAAAATCAAAGCAAGACCAAAGATTGAGCCAACAACAAATGTGACATATAATACCTGGTTTTTTGATAGTCCTGTCTGCTTAGCAAGCATGATCTTCTCTGACTCCTTAGGATATCTACAAAAAAAACTTAAACCAGTTATTAACTAAGAAAAAGAGAACCAAAAATGTTGTCTCTTAATCAAAAACACTTACGGGTGAAGGAAATGCTCAAAGAGCCAAGCGCGGAGTATAGAGACAGAGTTTTCAGGTAAGCCTCTTTGTGGTCTCCAAGATGGTCTAACCATTCCAAGTTGCTGATGCAAAGCTCTCTGTTGTCTCAACCTCTGATCTAAATACCTAAGACGTGGTATCCTCTCTCCTTGTTCTTCAGACGTCTCTTTCTCCCCGAGCTTCCCTCTTATCACCTGAATCTGCTCTTTTATCGTGTCCCGTAAGCAACGGAAATGGCGAGAGATTCTGTTCAGAGCTACTGATGTGTAAGGCTTAGCTGCTCCAAGACCTGTTACCATCTCGAATGATGAAGCTAAAGCCTCCATTTGATGGTAGTATTGGTTGTACCTTTTATCCACCTACAAATATTTTTCAAAAACATATCATACAACATCAATGCAAGGCCGGTTCTAGACATATTTACATGAAACATTGGCTTCGGTCCCCAAAATATTAATGTTTGATAACTTTCAAATCGGTTAAATAAAATATATTTATTGATTATTTAGTCTACTTTTTATCTTTTATATACCTGCAATATTTTTTTCAAAAAACAATCATCAATAATAACAACATCATTGTTGAGATCTCATATAAAAATTCAAGAAACCAATACTAATATATAAGGGACTTCTGCTAATTAATTTATTGCCAATTAAGTTTAAGATAAAATTCTTAGAAACTTAACAATCTTCGTTAAAAAAAAATTGTGGTTTTTGATAAAGTTAATGTACCTCATCGACCATTGTTAAGAGCTTGTTCTTCTTGCTCTGAAGTTCTTGACGTTCTTGAGGAGATAACTCCTCTTGCAGTTTCTCATTCTCTGTGTTGTGATCACTCGACCCATTAGTAAACTCTTGACCTTTGTCATTACTACTCTTGATCTTGATCTTCTTGTTACTACTACTCTCACCCAGTTTCATCTCTCTCCTGACACTAACAACTTCATCTAGCAGTTGCTGTGTTGGTTTAAGGTAACGAGACCTTAGAACGCTACTCACAAACCCTGATGTCTCGTAACGGTAATTGTTGTAGAATCCAACTCCATTGCTGTAACCAGAAGAAGGCATTTGCTGATCAGCTTGATGATGTTGATGACTCAAGCTCTTCCCATTCTCGTCATTACTGTAACTCAATTGGTTTGAGAGATTCTGGTAATGGTATTGGATCTGATTACCGAGGCTTAAGGAAAGTCCTCCTCCTTGAAAGCTTAGATCGTTGCTTGAGCTTCCGTTGAGACCTGTTACCACGACGTCGTTTGATGGTGGGATAAAAACCATCTCGTTTGGTACAACACCACCGGAGTTTGGGATATCGAGACCGCCTCCGCCGGAGAAAGATGCGGCGGAGGATGAAGAGGCTTGTTGTTGTTGTTGTTGTTGGTCGTTGAGGTAGATGGGTTCTTGGTACAGAGGTTGCATGCCGACACTAGTTGGGTAATAAACCGCCATGTACTTTTATTACAAAAATTGTTTTTATTACAGTGAGTTTTATTTATCTCATCCAACTGATATCTTGTCTGAAAACGAGATTTCCTGTAAGAAAAAGAGAGAGAGAGAGAGACGTGTAAGATTAAAATCAGATTATGTGTTAAAACATCGTATTCTCACGCCGTAATTACAGATGGAAAAATTCAAGAAAATTAAAAAAAGAAATGAAACCCAGAATTCTCTAATTTAGGAAATAATTAAAACCCTAATCTTTATTTAGAAGAAGCCTTTTCCATATCAATCACAGTGACGCAAAAAGCAGAGGATGATGAAATCATGAAAGATCCATATATAATAAAGTGTTTATTTTCATATGATTTCATATTTTCATGTACGATGATGATAAGTATAACACGGAGAAGATGATCATCTCTTTCCAAAAGAGGAAAGGTTTTTTGAAAAAAATAAAGAAAAACAGTACAGATCAATCAAGAACCTGAGAGAGATTGTGGATGTGGCTCTGAATCAGGGAACACAAGAAAAGAGAAGAACTTCGTAATAGTCGAAGACAAAAAGAGATGAAGACACCCAATCCCAAGAGACGACCAATTATTGCAATTATAATAAACAAAACTATTCTCTACTTTTTTGTGTGTATCACTCACAAAGAACAGAACCAACCCATCTTATCATTGGAACCTCGACAACAAACACCAGATTTTAAAATTAATTAAAAAATAATCTTTAACGAATATCAACCATATCATAATAATCTATGGAGAAAATTTGACAATCTCTACCAGTAATATTTAATTTTATTCGAACCGAAGAAGCTTCTATATCACATTTATTAATATTATTTTGGTTTTTTCTGTGCCAACCATTTAGTGAATAGCACGCGTGAAGCAGAAAATTCATTTATTTATTTATTTTTGTGTATGGATTATTGAAGATAATAGAGAATACTTTTTTTTACAAAATACGACTTTATATACATTTTTATTTCAAACTATCGATAAACAAACTAATATTATTGAAACGGAACAAATATCATTGACTTGACTGATGACTTGGTGCGTTTATTCAAACAAATAGTATAAACAAATAGTGAGTTTTTAAAGAAAATGAAGAAAAGAGTTGAATTACGTATTGTGTTTTTTTTTAGAAGTTTATAGCTTGGACATAAATTCAAGCAACCATTGAATTGTTTTACTATTAAATTTTTCCACCAAAGTTTGATTGATTAGTTAACTAGAGCATCTCAAATTAGTCGTAGTTGGGCTGAAAAAATCATAAGTTAGTGTGAACCAACAACATATGTTTTTATTTCGTATATAATTGCCAATCCTTGTTTATAAGCGAGCATGAAACATGTGTTACTTGACATGATACATGGAGTAATTGTTAAAGTGATCACAATGGCGTCTATAAATTTGTAATTTAAATCAAATAACCGTTTTCAGGCATATCATACTGTTTATTCAAGTTATACGTGTTATGTTTGCGTGATACATCGGGCACGCATTTCTTACAGCGACGTGCAAAGAAGGAAATTAAATTACTCCATTTTCTAGATTTTGTGTATAATTAGTAAATACAAACAGAGAGAATGTCAACAACTCAGTTTATTAAATATTAATGTTAAGTTGCAAAACCACACTTGGAGCTAGAGAAGTTTTCTTTGTGGGAGGTAGCCTAAATAATTTGATTTGCCAGAAGTGTTCTTTGAGGAAGAAGTGTGTCTGCTCAATTGCTTAATTGAGGGATTAAAGGGCCTTAACAACCAGTTGGTGACTACCCAATTCCTTCCTTGTAAAGAAAAATCCATCTATTTTTTTTTTTTGAATGAAGAAAAATCCATCTATTGACTAACAAAAAATACATTTTCTTAACCGAGTTAAATCATCTAATATTATTATATATGACATGAGTATAGAACACTATACATAAACAATTAGATATGTATGACACTAAGAAAATTATTTATTCATAATACATTAAATTGAAAGTGTTTTCAGCTTTCTCATAGGTCGATTCCTTGTCGCAAGGGATCTGTGGAGGTTGTGTAATAAATAATAAATAGATTTGATATAGAAAGGATGAAAGAATGAAATAAATAAGGTAGATGTGTCGGACGCGAGGTTGGTGAAAGTGGCCAAAAACAAAAGACTTGGACGCGAAATTGCCTTGTGGACGCTAACGGAAGGAAGCTTTGTGTCAATACTAATAAATGTTTTATTTTAATTATCCGTTTGTATATATTATTTTATCAAATTTCTGAGTCTCAGTTTGTCATGGATTGGAACAGCCGACACAAACCTTTCAGAAGAATCAATGTATAACAAAACTAGATTATGTATATTTATATTCATGAGTGGATTATTTCTTTTCTTTGGATAAACATATTTTTAATGTAGAGTTGATAAACGGCAGGTGGAATATGGGGAAATAAACACACTATAATATCAAATAATTAAAACTTTCTGAAATAGGTTAAATGAATGTGGTTTTCTAAAGCATATTATGTGATGAGTTTTGAAATGCAAATAACAATAATATATAAATAATTTAAGACGGCGGCGATGAATATGTTTTGTTTGATGATGATAGTGCACGACATAAGACGGTGATGAATCGATTTTGGGTTTACCAAGAGAAATCGCTAGCAACATCCATTCACCTTTTTGATGGTTAGAGACCTTAAGAGTTTGTATAACAGTTTTTTTTTTTTGGCTATATTAAATTTTATTTTTTCACTTAGGCTGATTCTTGTGCGCTTGTAACTAAATACTTTAAGAGATACTTCATTGTTAATGATAGAGGTGTTTAAATATGCATGCTCGTAATCATCAAGTAAGGTTCACTCTTTGTTTTTTCCTTACTTCTTGTTGTGAATTATAGTATCTCCTAATGGATATAAGGTGTATTTTTAGAGATCCCATTGTGTAATGCCGATTCTAGAATGAGGATCCTTAAGATTCATGCTTTTGGTATATCTAAACAAGGAGAGACCAACCAGAACTAAAACATTTTTTTCATGATGTAACAAAAACTAAGTGAAGCAAAGAAACATGAGTCCAGTGCACATTACAGTGCTGATTCTAGAAAATAGTAAAGATAAAACATAAAGAAGAAGAAGATATAAAATTGGCTAACAAACTCATCAAAGGATCGAGTTAGACGGTGTGAACCTCAGTTCTGTTGTTCTTTTTCAAGTCAGTTTGAATCGTCATTGCCTTCTCTATGCATGGATTCATCTGAGGAGTCTCCAAACTCTTCTCTGTACATCTCTTCTATCATTGGTTTCCAGAGTCGAACTCGAGCATTTATGAACCAGTTTGACACCTTACACCACCAACAAACACACAAAAAAATTATTTAAATCAGATTCTTGATGGTGACAAAAATTTAAAGACAATGCAATATTAAGATTCAGACAAAGGTACTTGGTTCTTTGAAAGCCCTGTTTGAGACGCCAACATCAACTTCTCTGCATCACTAGGATAGCTGTTTTCATTTCATTACAATAAATCAAAATGTTATTTCTCTCTTAACCTAACTTAAGAAGCAAGACAACACTTACGGATGCAAGAAATGGTGAAAGAGCCAAGCTCTGAGAATCGCAACAGAAGTTTCAGGCAAGCCTCTGATGGGTTTCCAGGCATGTCTCTGAGGTCCTTGAACCCAACCAAGACGCTGAAGTGATGATGGAGTGTTCCCATCGAACAAGGTGAGCTGTGACAAACCAGAGGTCATGATCTTGGGAACAAAATCTTGAGAGATGATGAATCTTCGACGAAGAGAGTTGAGCTGAGAGAGGATAGCTTCTTGGAGAGAACCGAAATGTCGAGTCATGGCTTGAAGTGCTAAACCGGTGTAGAGTTTTGATGATCCTTCTCCTGTTACTTCCTCAAATGATGATATCACTTGCTCTAGTTGAGTGCAGTATATGTCAAACCTTTCATCTACCTGTTGATAACCCGGAGAATGTAACCGGATTTAACCAGAAAAGAAAACAAAAAGCAGAGGAAAGAAGTTTGGGGTAATTTGGAGAATGAATCTTACAACAAAATATTCTAAATTAAAAAAACTACGCCATGTTGTTTATTAATTTGTAGATAAGATTTAAAAATTTAAAGTTAGTATTTTATATTTTTGGAAACTGGAGTTTACAGCTTAAATTTAAACTGTTTTGTTGAAATTTTAAAATATTTGAAATTAAATTTATATAAATGCGACCAAAGTGGAAAAAGCTTACGTCCATAACAATTATCCTCAAGATTATAATGACTAACCTGTTACACCATTTTATAGTAATTAACTAATTATAGTTAAAATTTTCAAAATTTATGTATCTGTTTTTTTTTAGATTTTTAATATTTAGAAATTGGAGTTTACAGCTTAAATTTGGATGGTTTTGTTGATTTTAAACATAGATTATATCACTAAATTTATATTAATGCGACCAAAGAGGAAAAAAGGATTACTTCCATAATGATCATCCTATTATAGTGACTTACCTGTTGCAACAAACTGAGAAGCTTGGTGATTTTGATATGAAGCTCATGATTCTCAGGCAAAGACATGAAACCTGAGTTACATAGTTCAGATTTGATCTCAGAGGACAAGCCAAAACCGGGTCTTCTTCTTCCTGGAAACAGTTGTTGGATAAGAACGTCGTTGCAAAGATCGACTTCTCTACCACCAAGGTCGATAACTTCTTCTAGAAGGCACCGCGCTGCCTTGGCGTATCTTGGATCCAACGAAACACCGGTTGGAGATGAAAACTCGCGTCTTACCCTAAACTCATCCATCGTCTTCTATTCGGAGAGAAAACAAGTCAAGAAAAATAATGAAAACAAACGTTTTATGGGCACTGTTTACCTTTACTATTTTTGCTCCACATACATAAATATGTTAACCAAGAAGCAATATATATATTTGATTTTTCAAAGACTGTTATGTTGACTTGTCGGCCTGTAGCGAAGGTAGCTGTTGAAACCTAGTTGCTAGTTAACATTAGTGGTCTATACAGAGATTACTGAAATTCTAGCGAAATTGAAGTTTTTCACTGATTTTGTGTTGTTTACTGAGGTAGGCCATTAGTCGATAAGACCATGTATGTATACGTTGAAAAACACTACTCGAGGTAATCAGTGGTCAAAGCTGGTTTTATATTCACAATTATTGTGGTAAGAAAAGCACTGAAGATTTTGAAATCACGAACCACCTAGAGAGTGAGAGCCAATGCTGAAGCCTGCAGGAAAAGCACTTTGTATTGCTTACCTATACATCCCCCTACTAATACTAGTACTTAATAAATAATTAAATAGTTAAATAAAACAATGAATGAACACCAGTCCAAGAAATTTATTTTTTTGGTATATCTTTGTCAAAAGAAAGTAGAAAGGGATTTCAAATATATATGGTCCCTCTCCTCTGAGCACGAAGCAACAGGCTTTTTGCATAAATGCTTCCTCTTACCTTGCATTGCATCAGTAGCCACAGTTCCCTTTCTGAGCTTCGAACTTTGTTGGGAAGTTCAAAAATAAAAAGAGAAAAAGACACACACATGCAAACAACAAATGTTAATTTCTATATACTCGTCTTTTTAATATCTAACAATATTTTTGAAGAAGGTATAATATGACTAAGTTCTTCCCTGATAAGTAGCTATTCAGTTAAGTCTTTAAGATGTTACAACGCTAAGAATAAAGAACTGTTAATGGCACCAGTGACGATTATCATTAGGGCTTAGGAAAAAAAATCATTATGGTCTAGAGAATAATCTGTATAATTCTTCAAGCTGAAAGTCTGGAGATTAAGATGTTATAAAATTTCATATAAGAACATGCTTCTTCAAGATTTTCATAAGAGTTTCAATCTCATTGAATGTCCATTTACAAAACTCGGTAAAAAGGAAAAAAATCTGGTTCAATCAGAGTTTTATTAAATTCATGATTTCTTTTATTTATTGGAAATTTCAGAGACTTTGTCTGCGTCTGAGCCATAAAGGCAAAGGAACATGGAAACTTTAAGAATAGTGTGTGTATATTCGTTGATAGTAGCTGCTAACTAGGACAACTCGTAGATGTTGAGAAGGCACTGCAAAGATCTTGAAGACATTGCTTTGGCTTCTTACTATTCCTACTTCAACTTGCAACACTCTAATAGGCCTTCAAGTCTTAAAATTAATGTAAAATTATGTTGATATAGAATTATTTATATATAATTTATTTTAGTTGAATATTCGATTTTAACATATTACTATTTATGATTTATTTTATCTTACAAATATGAAATATTATTGTATATTTTTTTAACACATATATTATTATATGTTTCGTTTCTCCAAGTTATAGATAACCAATTTCTAGAGGAACTAAAACGGATCAAATTATATTGGACAATTCTGTCAAATATTTATTTTTAAAATTTTAGTACCAAAAACACTCAAAAAAGAAAATGAAAAGATATTATATTAAAGAGACAAAAAAATCTATTTTATTTTATAGATATATAAAAATAAAAAATGATTAAATTTTGTTTTTAATATAATTTTGTATTATATTGATTTAAATTTGAACTTTTGTGATTTTTTTGAACTTTTTTTAAAAATAAATCGTTTTTGAAATTTGAAAATGTTTTTTAAAACTATTTTTTTAAATTTTAAACTCACGCCTAAAACATAAATCATAACTCTAAATAATAAGTTTAAGGTTAATTAGTCTTAGAGTTATAAAGATATATCTATTTATTCGATAAAATCTCTTTTGGTTATTTTTATGAAAATAAAGAAAAAAGAATTATTTTGTCTGTGATATTTATTTACCAATGTTGATGGTATTATTAACACCGTTTCACCGGCAGCAGAACTCAGCGACTCTGACTACATCGCTGACACTTACACAAACATAAATCTAAAAAGCCCAGGATAGTACACGTGGCACCATCGTAACCATCCCTCCCACGATCTGAAATAATCATCTCTTCAATCAGAGGAGGACCCCACAAACCGTCCGATTCTTCCTCGAGCATTCCTTCTCCTTTCTTCTTCTCCAAAGGCAAAGAGGGAGAGAGATCATCTCTGTCTCACTTCATCCCTACAAAGCCATGGCAAGTTCTGCTGCTCCTTCTCAAAAGGTTCCCTTGATCTCTTCCCTCTGTTTTTTTTATCTCTTTGTATGTCATTGACTTAGGGTTTTGACTTTTTTTGGTTAAAACTTGCGTAAGGCTCTGAGCAAGATCGCGTGTAAGAGGCTTCAGAAAGAGCTTGTGGAATGGCAGATGAGTCCACCTACGGGTTTCAAACATAAGGTCACTGATAATCTCCAGAGGTATACAAACAACATCGTTTATTTATTGCTGTGTTTACTTTTTATCGTTTTGAGATTCATTTTGAAATTCGATTGGTTACAGATGGATAATTGAAGTTATTGGAGCTCCAGGAACTTTGTACGCGAACGAAACCTATCAGCTTCAAGTTGATTTTCCCGAGCACTATCCTATGGAATCGCCACAAGTGAGTGTTTCCAACTTAGTGATGACTTTGCTGCTTAGATTATATACTATACAGTATATACTTAATGGTATGATCACAAATAATGCTTTGGTCTCTGCTCTGTCGTGGCTTCGAGTTTGACTTGAGCCTAAGTTTTTTTTTTCCACGTAGCTTGAAACTAGATAGATACAAGATATTCGTTTAGTCAGAGCTTTCTTGACCTCGTTAGGATCTTTAAAGATGTGTCACAAAACAAGGGTTGAAAATACTCTAAAAAACCATATGCATATTTATAAGAAAACCTTGAAAATGAAAACCATAATCTTAATTAGAATAGAAAAACTAAAATAAAGAAAACACAAATAAATGGTAATTATTCTTATTCTTAAATGTCACCTTGTTATGTTTTGTTTACTTGTTGTACAGGTGATTTTCCTTCCTCCGGCTCCTTTGCATCCTCACATTTACAGCAATGGGCATATTTGTTTAGGTACGTGTGACTATCCTCTGTTTTTTCTGATACATTCTTTCTCTTTTGGTTTACAGTTTATTACTTTGGTTTACTTTTCTTGTAACGTGATGAGACATCTCTCAACGCGCGTTTGTGGTAGAAACAAGATATAGCTAATTGTCTGATGTTTTTGACACGTTAGTAAAAGGTTGAGACTGTAATTATTGATCAAAACAATTTAAGAGCTGTATAAACAGTGTAAGATGGTACCATGAATTTGCATTTCCAAACTAATCTGAAGTCTTAAGATCTTTGCATTAGCGTCCAATGCTAACATATGTCATATGATCAGTATTGGGAAGAGAATGACTGAAACGTATTCGGCGTTCCATGCATTTTACTGTTCATTAGTATATTTTAAAAACGTAGGCCGCTCTAAGGAAGAATCTGACCACATGTATCCTTTCTAGATATTCTGTATGATTCGTGGTCTCCAGCGATGACGGTGAGTTCTATCTGCATCAGCATCCTCTCTATGCTCTCTAGCTCCACTGAAAAGGTAATGCGACTCTTAAACTCTGTCATAGGCCGTTTTTTTTATAGTCTATACTCTACAAAATATGAACCTTCTTCCACTCGCTTGGTTGCAGCAACGACCGACCGATAATGACCGATATGTGAAGAATTGCAAGAACGGAAGATCCCCAAAGGAGACGAGATGGTGGTTCCACGATGATAAAGTATAAATCAACCATCCATCAAATCATAAATGTATAATAATCCAAAACCGTCATGAGGTTTGTTCATGTTTGTTGTCTCATTTTAATTTTAATAATCGGGTTTTAAGCTTCCCTAAACCCATATCAAAATCCTTGATGATGTAGAAAAAATTAAACAGTACGTAACATATTACTAACTTGAATCTTCCTAATTAACTCTAATTTTTAAACGTTACTAACAAAATACCCCAACCTAATCTCTCTGATGCTTCTCTATTAGGTCATATATATACATCAGGAAGAATATATTCTCAACTACTACTTTCCCTCTCTGATCTTCTCATGTCACCATGAAGCTGACGACGAAGAGGACGGTTGAGGAAACAAAGCCAGTGATGGGTTTTGAAAGATTCTCTGACCGGTAGCAAGTATATGTCGTGGATCAAACTCAGCCTTCATGCTGCTAAACTGATCCCATTTGTCTCCATAATGAGCCACCCACTCCTCTTGTGTCGCGTGGTGAGGAAGGTACTGCTTCACATTGATCTTGGCTTGATCACAGAACTCCAAGATCCTACGGTTCTGATCTTTTAAATACTCTAGCTTCTGCGTTTCCTCACCGTCCGATAAAGCTGATCTCAGTAGAGCCACCAGGTAGAAAACTTCCTCGTCCGGTGTAACAGCCGAGCTTCTTTCGTCCCATCTGGCATTACAAAAAAAAAAGATTAACACGTCAGCACGACAATATCTATAGTTAATAAATGATGTGTGGGAGGGTCGTTGAGATTGGTTTGGTTTAGTAGAATCCGATTGGGACCCACCACCATTAGTTATAGGAACTAAAAAACAATAGACCCAATCTGGACCGTCAAGATTGGACAACGAACCAAAAGAGAAAGATGAGCCGACGATGATGCGTTGTTATCAATCTTAGCTGGTTCAATTCGATGCACATGTGAACAAAGTTTTTCGGACAATCCCATGTACCACGTGTCAGAAGTTCTTTACAATTTCGACAAACAATTTTTTTTTTTTGGACCACAAGTGTAACTTTGCATGCATGCAAAACTCGTTTTATTCTTTTGTTTCTGTAAAGAATTTTATAAGTAAAACGGTGGTAATATATCGATCGAGACTTACTTGTCTTTGTTCATTGGGTAGATAAGGATAGGGCCACTAGTTTTATTCCCCAAAATGCCCTTGAAAACGCCTTTGTCGAAATCAGAGATTCTTGATTTTGGTACAAAGAGGTTGAGCCATGGGTGTGGAACCTCCCATAGATTCTTCGACCGGAGCTTCAGCTCAGCCTTGTGAACCCGGTCCAAAAAGTCCACATATTGCAAATCCGTCGTGAAAACCGATGTGGGTATAAAATTCAATTTCTTCATCAAAATCTCCACTTCCTGGAGCAAAGCAAACAAAATCCACTTTTAATTTACTTAATCCAGAACAAGAAAATAAAGTTAAAGTGGAAAATTAAAAAGCTGGTTTGCTATTAAAGCCTACCAAAACCAAGGATAAGTTAAGATTCCAGTAGAGTTGGTTTTAATAAAGTTTAATTAGAGTAAAGAGGAATCATTATTTGGTGAGTGGTCCATGACCCCGCCACTACTTAATTAGCAACCATGATTAATTCGCTAGTGATAAACTAAACATAATAGTTCAGGTGGAAAAGCTAGATCTCTGTAGATCCTCTCTGGCTTCTTTTTCATGTCTTCTTCCTTAATTTAAACTATAATAAACTCTTTTTATATTAAATTAAAGCCGACACAACAAAAATACTATGGAGACCACTTTCAATCATATAAACTAAAAGAAAACCTAAATTTTATATCATGATTTCCTCAATAATCGCATAGCGTTAAATCCTTCCAGATATTCATCATTATAAAAAAAAGAAGAAAAAAAATATCTTTATCTAATTTAAGAAAATAAAGATTTGAGGAATTCTTAATTAGATTTTACCTGGTCGATGGTGTCGGATTCGGACTCGTGGTAGTTCTTGGTGATCTCAAGGCAATACAGAACGGAGCCGTTAGAACTAACGGAAGAAATTTTAACGGGGTTACGAGGAGAGAAGAAAGATGATCTCCAGTTGTTGACGAGACCTTCGTCCACGATCACAAACCCTTCCACGTAATCAAACTTTGATTGACCATGCATAGATATCAAGTACTCTTGGTCCTGAGTAAACACTTCGAAGCTCGAATACAATACTCTTATCCATCTTACCTGTCACACAAGATTATCATTTAGGGTTTCATTAACTAAATTTATAAAACAAAATATGTCACCACAATAGTGAAAAAAGGTTAATAAAATAAAACTCATGGACCCGCCCGGCAATTTATTACGTGACAACATAAAATCAAAATTTTAAAACATTTACCCTTTGGGGAGCAGGTTCGAGAGAGATTCGTGCTCGTGTAATGATCCCAAATTGACCTAACCCACCAAGAACTCCATGGAAAAGCCTTGTGTTCTCTTCTTCTGAACATCTCATCACCTCTCCTTTCCCTATTTTTGAATCAGTTTGTTTGTTATTAAAATTGCAAATCAAATCCAACAGAACCAAATATATGAACTTGATAACGTTTTATACTAACCAGTTACAACGTCTAGCTCAAGGACGTTACTAATCTGAGGACCATGGTGAAAAGCTTGACCACTAATTCCAGCATTAGAGAGTGTACCACCAACGGAAAGATACAAGTAATCAGTCCATGACTTTGGTGCTAAGCCATGCTCCAACGTTTTCTTCAACACATCAACCCATAACTCTCCACCCCAAACGTCCACATACATTTCCTCCGGTTCAACAAGTGGGTCCGGGGTCCCTATGTTTCGGTGGCTCATCTCCACCACCACTCCGTTCCTCCCTGTCGAGGCCTGTCCGTTTATTGAATGGCCGTGGCCACGGGCTGAGACCGGAAACGCCGTGGCAGAGCCGTAAGCTGTTCTGATGAGTCGTGCCACATCTTCGGCTGAGGATGGATGAAGTACGGCTAGTGGCTCCTCCGGCGACTTTAGCATACCGAAGTCAGAGGAGACGGAGGATAAGTCGGAAGGCTTGAAGGTGAAGTGGCCGTCGACGTCTATGGCTCCGATGCGGAGGAGCTCGCTAGGACCAACGGCTATGATCAGTGTACAAATCGCGAACGTCATGAGGAGAAAGCTTGACGTCATTTCACGAGTCATCAAGAATCAAGAAAATCAAGATATGCGTCTCTCAGGACACTTAAGGGGAAAGGAATATATAGAATAAGAAATGATAATAAAAATGTTTTAGATGATGAAAGATTTTATGGGGAAATGAAAAAACATATATAGGAGATCCTTGGGAGTTCGTGAGAGCTAACGTAAGCCCAGATTACACTTTGAAGATTTTCTGAGCAACATGCACAGATTCTCTCTCTTTTTCGGTTTGGGTGAAAAATTATTATTATTATAAAAATATAACGAAGTTTTAAAATCTATTTATTCGTACAATTTAACGAGTTTATGCGTTTATGTGTGTGTCGAGAATATGAGGACAAGAGGCCCTCTATTTATAGGACAAAGAGTTTGTACCGGAGAAGATCACGTCATATTCTTACTAACAAATTCATCTTTTAACAAAAGGACCGTGTGATATCTACGTGTCGATGTGTATCATTAACTATTCTACGTAGTTAATACACATAATATGTCTCAGCAAGACATTGTAGACCGAATACTTAAGGTTTGACTACTTCAAGATTGGCAGTATCAAATTTCTTTTTTATTCAAAACGTGTTATATGAGCATAAAGCTAGGTAACCATTGACTTGACTATTGTGAAATCAGTTGTCTGGGACATCAAGAACAAAGTATAGTAGAAAAATCAACGATGTCGATGTGTAGGGAAGTGAAATTTGATTAGAGAGTAGAAGGATTGGTTGGTGTTCGAGTGTTTTAAACTATGATTGTAACGAGGATGTGGTATAGTCACGGAGGACAGCATGGGAGGAATGGGAGAGACGCAAAGAATTAGCGCCGCGTGGATATTCACGTGGGAGAGGATGAGGTCACACGTGCGTGGTGAAAGAGTGGGGGTCCGCAGTTAGATACGGAGAATCCTAGTGGGCCCTCTTCTCTCCTGAGATGAAGTTCACGTGGTGACTTGCACGGTAAAAACACTAGAAATGGATTCATTTTTTTTTTTGTAAAAGACTAGAAACAGATTATTGTAAGATTAGATAACCCAAATAGTTAACAAAAGCAAGAAAAATAAATTTCACCAGAGATACGAAAAACATTATGTAATAAGTTATTGATAGATTATTTGTAATAAGATGTTCTTTTTTATCAATGAGAAAATATGCACTATACAAGACATAAAATCGTGTAAAAGAATAAACCAAGATAGATTCTTCTTCTGCAGTACTTTGCAGTTGGTAGATTCTCTCTCTGGCTTCATCGAGAAATTAATTTTACAAAAGAAAATAATTTATTTTTAGTTATGGAAGATATGTATTCTATGCATGATATAGTACTATAGTAGCCTAGTAGGTGAGGTCAGAAATGGTTTAACAAGAATTTTTTTGGATCCGTACATTGTTATTACTTTTTAAAATGAATTTTGTTTAGCTACTTCTCGTCGAGTGACTCGAGTCATGTATAATTAATTAAAACCGATTAAACTAATATATACAAATTGGTGTGGGAATGTTACTCTAATTCTAAAACAAATATTTTGACGTGAAGACACTTATTATTTAGGTTTTCTTTTCTGATGAATAACGTGGCAATCTAACGCCTAGCAAGATTTGACGATAATTAGTTTGGTGGGTTGATCTGGTACTATATTTAATTTATTTTTCTGTAAAAACAATGAAGAGCAAGTTGGGTACTATCTGATGCCAATCTGAACATTAATACCTTTGCACGATAATAGAGATTGATACGTTTTACCGAATTTTCAAATCTCATACTAGTTGCCAACTTGTTCTCGTGTTTTGATTTTCTTCTTCCGGATTTGTGTCTTATTACTAAATAATAGGATGATCAGTATTCACACTTCTATTTGCGTTGCTGAGTCGTGTAAATATGATTAAAGCCAAAAAACACATACAGGTAGCCCTGGGCAAAAATACCGGAATCGAAAAACCAAACCACAACCGAACCAAAATACTCGAAATTCTTAAATATCCGAATGGTTCCTATATTTATATATCCGAAAAATTAAATCAAGAACCGAACGGGTACCCAAATATCCGAAAAAAACAAATTGAAGTTTTTTAATATAAGATAAAATGACACCAAACCCATTTGAACCCAAGTTAGATACAAAGCGTAAGTACATTTTTACCATTTTTTACCACCAGATCACATTATGTTTTATTTATTCGTTTATATTATAAATATATATAGTATTTCTATATTAAAATATGATAAATATTTATAAAATTAACACTTTATTGATTCAGACCCTTGTTGGATTGACAAATATGTAAGCGTGTAAACACTAGACCATTTAAATTAACATATTAACTAATATATTATATATATATATATATATTTGATTTATATATTAAACGGGTACTCGAAATCGAACCGAAAACTCATAAGTATCTATTGGGTATAAAAATGATTTATCCGATATACTCGGAACCGAGTGGTTCCTATCCGGAACCGAACCGAATATCCGAATGCCCAGGCCTATATACAGGTATGTTACACAATCGTACTTTAAAAAAAAAAATGTTTCCAGTGCATATTTTTACATTTTATATAAAACTTTTGATGTTCTAATTTAAATACTTAATGATTACACTATACTAAATGCATTTACGTTTTCCAAATGAGTTAATAACACATGTTTGAGAAAAAGTATAATATGTGCGAATGGTGTTAATATATATATTTGGAAACAAAAAGTAATTAAGAAGTAAACAAATAAATAATTAGTAAAATTACATAATTGTTATGCCTGGGTATGTTTAAAGTAGTCAAAACATCAGTCTTTCAGATATAAAGAGAATAAATTCTTAAGATTTATGGTTATTTTTAACAAAAATATATTTATATGTTTTTTTACTAACAGGGAAAATAATAACTTTACTGCATATTATATATACAGATTAGGTTTTATCAGTAAATATCAGGCATTATGCCATCTCTAATATATTTTATTATTTTCCTTTATAATATATATTTGTATTATAAAGATGGAATTGGTTTCAATGTAATTCTTCATAATATAATTGTTCAAAATGTAGAATGAAAAACAGAAATTGTTATTTTCTCCTCTTTAGATAGGAAAACAATAATTATCTCTATTTTTTATAAAAAAATAACTATCTCTATTTTCTAAAAGGAAATATCAATGAGTGAAATTACCTTTAAAAGACATTATAAAAATAGAAATGACAAGTTGACAACGTGTTTGAGACGCTCTTGGCCAAAATCGTATCACTCTTTGCCAAAATCATACTTACTCTTTACAACATGCAATCATGGACACATATGCTCTCTCTGTTCTCAAAAATAAGATTTTTTAGATTTATTTTTTGTTTTACAAAAATATAATTTATATATATTGTTAAGATACTTTTCTATACTTTTAAAAACATTAATTGATAATATTTGAATTGATTAAATTTCATAGGTAGATAGTTGTTAGAAAGTGTATAGAGAAATAAAAAAGAAATTAATAGGTGTAAATAGTTTCGAAAATCTTAGGTAATATGTGACGCCGTAAAAGCACCCGTAACAAGGAATCCTTAGAGAAAATCCTTAGAGAAATATTAATTTATAATCAATGAGTTTCATGAACAGTTACGGATTCTATCCTTAAAAACCTTATTTAAAGATTGATCCTTACACTATTTGCGAGTTCCACTGTCCACATGACGGTCCGCGAATGGTCAAATCTTTTTTTAAAGAAAAAATTCAAAATATCCTTATATAATTTAAAATACCAATTTTTTTTCGAAGGATTCATCCTAAGGATCCTTGTCGTGGATGCTCTAAGCTACCGTATATATTTTCTGAAACGGATGTACTGGACTTTGCATTGATTTTATTATTTTTTTGCATTGAATTCTATACTAATTTTTTGAACAATATCCATATTGAAAATTGTGACAATGTAAAGAGTAACGATAACGGTGTAACCAGAAGAGGACCCATGTGGGGGCAGCATGTTTCAAAATATTTTGTTTGTTCATTTTTTTTGGACAAATTTTGTTTTTTCATTTATTGTTCGCAATTTGTTTGGTTGTAGGTCAATCAGCAGAGACGTAACATGATCAGCAAGTACTATTAGCGTTTTTAACATTCCCCCTATGCATCGTGAAAAAGGAAGTAGCTAATATTGCTGGAAATAATGATAATTAAGTGCCAGAAAATAATCAGAATAATTAAACATCTAACTTGAAATATATAAAACCATATGGTTTATTTTCGAATATACTAAAAACATATAATTTACAAACAGATAATTCAACACACAGTACCAAAAAACAACTGTCTTTTAACGTTCACATAAATATATAATTACTAGATTGATTTGCAAAGTCAATATAAATCTATTTTACTAAAAAAAACTATCTTATTCTTAAACTTTATTCATTCGAACTCTTACAAAATAATGTCTAGACAGATTTGCTGGCAATGCAAGCACCAAATCAAGGAAATTTATATCTGTTAAAATATCGATAATGTAAATTTTTAACCAATAAATAAAATCCATTCGTGTCAAAGACATCAATAATAAACTCATCATGTTTTTTTAATCTTTATATTAGGATCATGTTTTAGGCAGTGATTCATAATAATAGTTATCGATTAATGCAATCAGTTTATTATAATTATAATACTGTTTTCATACTTATGCATGGGAATATTTATAATATATACATTATGTATATCATCTTGTGGAAAACACATAACTGTATGACTTCAAATAAATATTTCTCAGATTCAATCCGTTGATTTTTTTTTTTCAATCTGTTGATTTTAGAGGCTATGGATTATACTTCATACACCGATATTTTTCTGTTTCCTTTTGACATCTTTCTTCATCATTTAACATACCACCAATTGTGAACCAGAAAAAACACACACATCACTAATAGGTCCAGTGAGATTGTTACAACTATCATCTGTAAAGAGAAAATTCAAATTACAATACAGGAAACAAAAAATCAAAACGATGACTTTTACAAACTTTTTTTTTTGATCAACGACTTTTACAAACTTAAAAATACAAAACAATTTTCGGAAATAAATAGAAATGCGAAGGGAAAATGACACAGCGTAACATGTCTGCGTGAAGGAGAACAAATTCTATTCTAGAATTTATAATGTTTCTATCTTGAAATATGGTCCATATTTCATATATTGATTTAATATATAAGCTTCGTCCGGATATGCTGTGAAAAATGCTTACACTTTAGTTTCAAACTGTGGCCTACAAAGAAAGAGAACAAAAGAAGGGGGGTTTGATTTTGTGAATTTAGAGACTAACGTTTTTCATGATTGGACATCTATGTGTAACTGCAAAATAATTGTTTCATTTGCTATTGCATAAAACATGAAATCACATTTTTTCTTATCTAACAGTTAATGCTTTTTAAGACTATATGAATGACTAACATTTATGTTTTAGGGTTAAATATTTGTAAATTTAACCGCATATATAAACGTGTGTATAATATAGTGTTCGAGAAAGAGTTGAAAAACAATTTGAAAATCGTACCTCAAAAGAGGAGACCGCCACACTGTTACGCATTCCCATGTAATGTTCTCTATTGGTTCTTTCATCAATTATACTATAAATTACTCTCCAAATCGGACCAAATCCAACACTCTTTTGTACACAATATTCCCTCCTCAACCTCATGGATATGCCTATTAAAAATTACCACTATATTCCCCCCCCAAAAAAAATTACCACTACACCTTTATTTATGATTGGGTCAAGGATTATATAAGCATTTTAGTATATATCACCAAAATGCAATTAATTGTAATCGATTTTCTTTGACCAAATTCAAATCTGACATTTAAATTTCTCAAGATGTTTGTTGCTCGAAAAAGATATCTGAAGAGGATTTTTGGCTGATTGTTTACTTATTCATTTGAGCTAATTTACATGTTATGATAAATGTGTCTGACCAATGAAATATAATTGTTTTGTTTTCCAAAACAAAAGATATGACTTCTATCTTTTGATAACAAAAGATACATGACATGTTTTTCAAATAAGATTTGGCAATCTCATACTCAACGTAAAATGCAAACAAGTACATGTAAAGTACATATATAAATCTAAGCATCTATTATGGTTTAAATTTTGTAAAACACTTTTCAACTAGTAAAAGTGTACATGCAAACATACATATAGATTTGAAAGATTAGTTGTTTTTGTGTGTTAACAGTCACTTGTTCATGCATGTATACACACATATTTACATGTATATATGTTGTAACTAATTATTTATATTTCTTATTTTCTTTATATGGATATTCTGTAAACCATTCTTTCTATTAATCAATTTCTTGTACTTATTTGTATATACTGTTACTAGTTTTTTACATATGTTTTCTTTGTATGTATATTATATTTGTCAATTTCATGTCTACACTCACATATTTATGTACATATTTTGTTATTAATTTTTGATTGATCAGTCTGATTTATGAAATAGATTTGTGTAATGGAGATACGGGAGAGAGCTTAAAAAAAAGAGGAGGTGAAGGAAATGTCGTAATCAAGCAAGAGAAATGAGGACAAATGGTGGAGATAACCTAAAAAGGAGATCGCTCGTTAAAACAATGGACATCGACCTAACACTCTTATCTATTCACATTACCATAGTTTTTTTTTTTTTCCTTTTTTACTCCTTTCCTGGCTATTATTCTTCCAATTCGTTTACAATTCTTTTTTTTCCTGGTAAACATGTTAGGATAAAAATATTATGTAATTCATGGACGTACAGACTATACACCACTATTGTCGTTATTCGTCTTCCTTTTGCTGAAGTTTTCGATTATTGATCCCATGATATTTCTTCACGTCTCTATTTAATCATTATTATCCTATTTCATTTTATACTTTTGCTAAATTTAATTCTATACGTTTCTTTAAAACCTTAAGTAAGTAAAGTCAGTTTTACTCTTCTACGTCAGTACGTGTGTTAGACCACCAAACGAACTATTGTAAGAAAAAATAAACCTTTTCCTGAAAATGAACGAAAAAGAACTCATTAAACTTTAACACACTTTTGCTCTAAAGTCACAACACTCTCTGCCTCGTCAAACTTTAATGCAACTTATTTTATTATTCCTTTGGTTAAAATTGAGTATGCGTAACTTTATCGTGGCATCATCGTGGGTTCCTTTTTGAGTTCGGAATCATCTTTTTCGAATCAGTCAGCCATACAAGTGGTTAGTAAATTTCTGTGCATTAAACTTATATTTATGCATTATAATAATAAGTGGACCGTATGTTGTAATAATGTCGAGTTTTGATTAATTAGTGGACCTTACACACAACTGTCACTTGCAAGATTTTTGGTCACGAACCAAACATATCCACCTTTCCCATGCAAAAAGTGTCCCATACATAACCAAATGTTAAATTATATATATATATTAATCTATGATCGTTTTAGTCAAGATATTATTCGCCATCAGCGGATAATTTTATCTTAGATTACACAGTCGAGTTTGGTTTCCTATAAAGCAAATGACTTATTATTGACCGTAAGGAAAATAGGTGTCAGATGAACTCTATTATTTACGATATCGCTCTCTAATGCACTAATTGGTCCTTCAATAAAACGGTTTGTGAAGTATGATGTCTCCTAAATATATGATACTTTTTAATCACCGTGGAAGCGACTAACGAAGCCAGTGTCATCTATCATCTTATTACGACGTAATGATCAGACTCAGCATTTCACTCCCACAAGATCGAATATTAATTCCATATTTCATTATATATTATATATAGATGAAGACATGGAAAGATACGTATACATAAAAGATACGCAGAGAAAATAAAATTTAGAAAGGTATTTAGTTGTGAACGTAATAACTGGGTGGACAATTAGTGTCACGTGAAAGAGAGAAGTGGAGATGCTTGAGAAGTATGTAAAAGAGATTCGTTAAGACTTTTGGAAAGTGAGAGCGACAGAGCAAATTAATGAGATGAGTTCCGAACACTTTTTTCTTTCCTTCATGCTCATTTACAGCTCAACTTCCTTTTGTTGTTGTTTTTCTTGTTTTTAATATTTTTTATTTCAGATGACAATAATCAATTAATTAATTCGTTTCGATATCACTTATCCGCAAACAAATCTGAAATTTTAAGAAGCCTAAACATTTTAATAAAGAAATTGACAAATTTGAAGAACGTACAACTTATATATAATAACTTTTAAAATTCAAGGCAAAAATGAATGTTTCATCTGAATGTGTATTTGAACCGACCTTGCATATATCTTAACGCCTGTACTGTAACATTGGTCGGACCCTTATCTAAGTTCAATATCTACAAATGCATAATCAGTAAAAACTATCAAGTTCGAATCTCGGAATTATAACACACAAACATGAAGAATTTGTTTAATATGAAAAATACTTAAACATCGATCAGTAAACGATTTTTGGTGGCAAGACCCTCTTATATATGTAGGTCTTTCATAAGAAATTCTTTTGTGGTCAAAATTATTTCGTTTAACGATGACTAGGTTTCATTTTTTTTAAAGATCAGTAAGATATGAAGTTACATTTAAGGTCACTAGGCCATTCGATTGATTGAATCATATTGTGGATCACTATTTTTATTTAAAAAAGTAGACCTAATTGTTAGTAACATATAAATTAAAAAGATTTAGAAACAAGTTATTTGACTATTGAACACTGACACATACTTAAGGATTAAAAAGATCTAGAAGCAAGTTATTTGAAATATTGAACACTGAAATACCACGAATGATCATTTTTCCTTTTGATTAAACAGAACAAGTTTACATTTCAAAAATCAAACTTAAGACTAAATTATCAACGTTCCTATTTGTACGTTAAACATTACCTGTACGTAACTTATACTTCGTAACTATAATATAATGGTGGACGTGAAACTAGTAAATTCAAAAGAATGCTGAAAGAAATAAATTTGATTGGGACATGAAGATACGGAGCCAAAGGGATTTGATTCGAAATCTTCACTATGTCTGCCTAAAAATGGTTACCGTGTGCAGCACCGAGTTTTACGATACTCCCCACAAATTTGGCAAACATCGACCCTTTGAAATAGTTGAAGAGACGATCAAATGTCATAATAGTTTTGCAAATTTTATCCCACTTTCCAAATATTATATGGCGAGCTGGTCTTTCATAAAGTTGATTGAAAAAATTCCTAATATCCAATAAGGTATTTTAAAATTTTATTTTGTGCATATGATGAATCTAATAATCTTGAGTTTCAAATAAATTTTATAAATGCAATAAATTTCATGAAAAAAAAAATCCCAAATTATTTATCCAAAATAACCCCTAAAGTTGGTAAAATATAGATCCAACATTTCCCCTTAATAAACGATAACAATAGTATATTATAACATATGAAAGTGAAAATTATTTTTTTTTAAGAAAGGAAAACTATATAACTTCCAGTGAAGTTTTGATCTTCATTATCAATCATCGTAAAGGGAGGAGGGACCTCTTGTGTTTTTTCTACTTTGTCAAAAATTAACAGTGTTTTGTTTTTTTTATAAATAGGTCTTTTTCTTTCTTTTTTTGTATGACAATCAATAATGAGTATATATAGTGTTTTGTTCTTTTTGGTTTTCCTTTTCCATAGTCGACATGAATTGAGGGTTTCGGAATGTACCCAATTGTTCAAATTTAAAGGTTTGGACAAAAGCTAAAACCCAAAGCCTCCATCAACAACACACTTTGGCAATCATTCTCCTAAAATCTTGAAAGTCTATAAAAGAATATTTAATGTAATGTATTAATAATGAGTGATAATGTGGACTTTTATGATGCTTTTGAGTTGGAATACTTTTTTTTTGAACAACTTGAGTTGGAATACACATCACATTTTTCTGTCCTCTAAATATTTATATTTTAGATCCCCCAACATATAAATCTGTTTGCATATTAGGTGTTTTGTGGAGTGTGTATATCTTGTGTGTCAAAACTTATTGTAGTTTAATGGAAGTGCTGGAAGTACTGGAGTACATATAATTTGATGAGATTAACAAAAACATTTCCGGAAGAAAACTGGTACCACATAGATGAAGTATGAAGTGTTTACCATTTTAGGTTTTATCACTAATTTATTAGAAGCATCAAGCAAGTGGATATACAAACTGTTATAAAAGATGGAAAAAGATAAAACATAAATAGATGATAAATGCAACAAAAATATCAGATCACAAATATTTAAAGTTATTATAATTAAATTGGTTATATCCATCGATCAAAAAATTAATCAGAGACAATTTTTCAGACTACAGTAAGATTTACAAGAGCACAAAATATATATGAGAATTTCATAGTTCCAAATAATAATCACCACAAAACACCAAAAGTCGAATCGTCAAGTTAATTAATATATATCGTACGACATATAACAACATTGCATATGCTTTGTCCAAAGCTCTATATATAAAGATTCCTTTATTATTGGCAATACTTTGAGATGAAAGCAGCAGTGATTCGTTTTTCGACGAAAGCGATGGGTAGCTTGTATTGTTTCTGTACATTAACATCGCTTGAATTTGCATAAGAATGGTTTTGTCGCAACTAGGGGTGGGCACGGATCGGATATCCGGGGTTTTTAAGGTATTTGTGATTTGCTTCGAATGTTACGGATATCTAATTTTGGTATTTGCTCTGCTTCGAAAAAATACGGATATCCGGAAAAACGGATATCCGGAAAATAAATAGATATTTGCGGATATTTACGAATATTTACGGATATCTCATCCATTTTTATTAGTACAAATAATCTTAAGATTTTGATACAAATTTGCTTTGCAAAAATATTTCTTGCATGATATATAAAATAAAACTTAAAAGAACTAGTGAATTTATAGATTTTGTAATTTTTTAAAGTTTAAGTTACAATTATAATAACACAAAATTTAAGAAAAAAATATAATTGTCAAAAATATTATATCTCTTTTTATGTAATACTTTTATATAAGTAATAATTTGAATAGAATTGTTCAAAATCATGTGCTAAAATAATAATTATATAATTTTATACAATTAAAATTTTAAATATAATCAAAATATACATATATTTATATATTTACGGATCGGATCGGATATCCGCTTTCCAAAATTTTAATATTTGTGATTTGCTNCTTTTATATAAGTAATAATTTGAATAGAATTGTTCAAAATCATGTGCTAAAATAATAATTATATAATTTTATACAATTAAAATTTTAAATATAATCAAAATATACATATATTTATATATTTACGGATCGGATCGGATATCCGCTTTCCAAAATTTTAATATTTGTGATTTGCTTCGATTTTAACGGATATTGAATTTTAATATTTGCTTTGATTCGAAAGTTTACGGATATCCAAAATTTTCGGATCGAATCGAAACGAATAACGGATCGAATCAAATATAACGGATAAAATGCCCAGTCCTATTCGCAACATAGACAAACGATTTCAAAGCCCACGTGCTTCGTACTTCGTCTTTATTCTACTACACTTTCTATTGGTCTCCTAATTTCCATTGATTTAGAGGTTCCTATTTTCTTTTCAACGTCACTCTAATTTATGTAAAAAAAATCCTTATATATAATTTTTTTATTGTAAATTGGACATAACATTTTGTTAGTGAAACGAACTTCACTTAAAACATTCATGTTGCTGCCTCTACGGCCCATTCTACATCGAGCGTTTATGATTATCCGTTTAGAAAAACCTATATATCCATCTAGGATGGGCTCATTTTACATGGAGCCCATATACTTTATAAACTTATATGGGCCCTTTCCACATCAACGCATGATGAATAGACTTTTCTTGCAAGTATCAGAGTAAAGTTGAATCTAGCTTCTTCTTTTTTTAATTTGCTCTGAAGATTTGCCAACTCTTTGCAATGAAGAATTGTAGATAATAAATTACCCTAAACAAAATATCTTATGGATGTTAGGCCGTCTCCTTTTTGTCTTCTAATCTAAAACGTACGAAGTATAATGAGTCTAATTAATGTTTTCTTAATCGCTTGATGACGCAGGAACTAGCAAAAGTCTACGAAATTCAAAACTTTTCATATATAAAATCAAAACTGAAGGAAAATGATGTCGGATCCTTAAAAACGAGTACTCCTTGAGCACTCTTCACCCAATAATAGAAAAGGTTGAAGTATTTAAGGTCAACGAATTGAGGTTAGTCTTTTTCACGGGTCAACGATGACTTGAGTTGTTAACCAAATAATAATGACCATGATTTCATCTAAATCTATTAAAGAAATGAAATATACCTATTATTGTTATTAAGATACCAAGAAACTCTTTGGCACGACGAAGAGACACGGTTTCTTCTTCCTTCACTTATCAGATATCGGAGTCAAAATCATCCTTAATACAAAAGTCCCATCTAATTAAGAATGATATGTAATTAAATACAGTATATGTTAGCTTGCAAAGGTGTAACTAAACCAACTCAGACAATTAACGCCGTCAAAGTCCACTTCCACACCAATCACATTTTGTAAATTTCCATATATATAAATACATCGCACTCATCATTACCACAGAGACACAACAAACAAAAGTCTGTGTCCGGAATCAAAAGATTTCGAACATACTTAGAACTCAGTAAACCATGGGACATAATCAGACGCCGATGCAAACCAAACCACGAGGTATGCATATTCTTCTGTCACGAGCTTCAGGATAAATAATTTCATGCTTGAATGTTCTGAATACATGGATTTGCCAATTTTTACAATATTCATTAAATTATCATGTTATTCAAATTTCGAAAAATAATTCCGCTACACATTTGGCTTGTTAAAAGTATTGAGTTAATTAAATAAATAAACTAGTTATTCTAGCTTCTCTAGTAAGCCAAGTGTGTTTGGTTACTAGAATAAGATTGTTCTCTCTCCTTATAACTTATTGTAACGTTATTTTTCAGAACTAAGGGAAAAGTTTCTCCTTCTTTACTCTTTTCTCTCATCTCTCTCTTGTTCTTCAATCTTAAAGCTTCACTTTCTTTCATGGTATCAGAGCCTTAAGCTCTTGTATACCTATTTTGCTTCCGCGATTTAACTTTGATACTCTCTTTTATTTGATTTATCAATCTTCTCCTCCTATTTTCTTTCCAGATCTATTATCTTTGTGGATAAGAAATCTGTGTTCTTGAGTTGCAAAATTTCAGTGATTGTTTCCTTGGGTTCTTTGTGTAACCAGTGGGTAATAGTCTCTGAAGATGAATCAATTCATACAAGTCAAGATTCCTGTTGTTCTCAAGGGAGGAGAAAACTACATCACTTGGTCTAGATTGGCCAAAACAGCCCTTGGAGGAAGAGGTCTTTGGGAGCATATCACTTCAAGTTCTGCACCAAGGCAAATCACCCAAGGAGAAGATGGCAANTAGTGGTAGATGAAGGCAAATGGGATCAGGAAGACCTCATGGTGCTGTCTATCTTGCAAAGCTCTCTTGATGGTCCTATCATGGACTCTTACTCACAATGTGAAACTCCAAAACAGTTGTGGGATACCTTGAAAAAGGTGTATGGCAATACTTCAAATCTGACCAGAATCTTTGAAGTTAAAAGAGCCATCAATAATTTACAGCAAGAGGAGAGTGACTTCACCAAGCATCTTGGGAAGTATAGTCAGCTATGGTCGGAATTGGAAATGCTAAGGCCAAACACTAATGATCCCAACACTCTTGAGGAGAGGCGTGAGCAAGACAAGGTCTTTGGTCTTCTTCTCACACTCAATTCAAATTTCAGTGATGTGGTTAAACACATATTGAGAGCTAAGGAGCTCCAAAGCTATGATGATGTGTGTGCACAACTTCAAAAGGAGATTGGCTCAGATGGTCTCTTTGGGAGAAAAGAAGAGTTGTCTATGGCAAACAAGGCTGAGAAGGTGGAAAGTGCAGCAGCTAATAAAGCTCATTTCAAACCAAGGGGAGGAGGAGACAAGCATGTGGCGTGTGAGCATTGCAAGAAGTTGGGACACTCCAAAACCAACTGCTGGATCCTCCACCCACACCTCAAACCAGCCAAGTTCAACCAGGCCAAAGCACATGAAGCAAGTGCTCATGAGTACACTGGTGGCTCCACCTCTCGCGCTATGTCCCAGCCACCTTCTGATGATGCATTCATTCGCAAGTCAGACATTGAGGCCCTTATAAAGGCTCTTAATGCGAACTCCGGTAACATTAGTATTAATACTTTAAACTCTGTTCACAATGGATCTCACACTGCTAGACCTTTGATCATTGATTCAGGAGCTT
>CAKOAT010579598.1:103158-138736 GCA_932364175.1 Eruca vesicaria subsp. sativa
AAGGCAAGAAAGCTGTGACCAGCATGCTTCTCTTCACCATCAAATATCTTGCTAATGGAAAACCAGAAAGGAAGAAGACAAGACTGGTCGCAAGAGGGTACACTCAAGTCTACGGAGAAGACTACCTAGATACCTTTGCACCAGTGGCTAAGCTGCATACTATAAGGATTCTACTCTCTCTAGCTGTGAACTTGGAATGAGATTTATGGCAGATGGATGTCAAGAATGCTTTTCTTCAAGGAGAGCTTGAAGATGAGGTTTACATGAAGCCACCTCCAGGTATGGAAGATATGGTCAAGCCAGGAAATGTACTAAGATTGAAGAAAGCAATCTATGGATTAAAACAGTCACCAAGAGCCTGGTATCACAAACTGAGCACAACTCTCAATGGAAGAGGGTTTGTAAAATCAGAAGCTGATCATACCCTTTTCACCCTCACAAGCAAGCAAGGAATTATCGTGATACTGATCTATGTGGATGATATTATAATCACAGGAAGTGACAAGGAAGGTATCATCTCTACTAAAGCTTTTCTTAAGTCTACATTTGATATTAAAGATTTGGGTGAGCTAAAGTACTTTCTAGGGATAGAAATATGCCGCTCTAAAGAGGGGCTTTTCTTATCCCAAAGAAAGTACACACTTGATATTTTAAATGAGGCAGGAAAACTTGGAGCAAGAGTAGCTAAAACACCACTAGAAGAAGGTTACAAAGTCTTGCGTGAGGGGGAGTTTGAAGATAAACCATTTGGAGACTTCAAACTCTATAGGAGGATGGTTGGGAAGCTGCTTTACCTTACCATTACAAGACCAGATATCTGTTTTGCTGTGAACCAAGTCAGCCAGCATATGCAAGTACCTAAAGTTCATCATTGGAATATGGTGGAAAGGATTATGAGATACCTAAGGGAGGCCCCGGGACAAGGTGTTTGGATGGGATGCAACAAGAGCACAGAGATTGTGGGATATTGTGATGCAGATTGGGCTGGTGATCGAGTGGATAGAAGGTCTACTACAGGTTATTGCACCTTCATTGGAGGCAATCTAGTTACATGGAAAAGCAAGAAGCAAAAGGTGGTATCATGTTCAAGTGCTGAGGCAGAGTATAGAGCAATGAGGAAATTGACAAGTGAGCTCATTTGGATCAGAAACTTGCTAAGAGACTTGGGCATAGAAACATCAACACCAATTACCATGCATTGTGNGTCTGTGAGTTCATTCATCCGAGATTAGGACTCATAGACCTTGATAGATCATGATCTCCTTAAGCCATGAAGCATCTACTCTTTTTCCTTTGTGTGGTTTTGTCCCATTGGGTTTTTCTATACAAAAGGTTTTAACGAGGGATGTTTTCATGGTTCCAAGCTTTACCATTAGGCATGGCAAAGCTTGAGGGGGAGTATTGAGTTAATTAAATAAATAAACTAGTTATTCTAGCTTCTCTAGTAAGCCAAGTGTGTTTGGTTACTAGAATAAGATTGTTCTCTCTCCTTATAACTTATTGTAACGTTATTTTTCAGAACTAAGGGAAAAGTTTCTCCTTCTTTACTCTTTTCTCTCATCTCTCTCTTGTTCTTCAATCTTAAAGCTTCACTTTCTTTCAAAAAGTTAGTAACTCTCTCTGTTTTTCAAAAGATAAGAGATTTAAAATAGAAATTTGTTTTAAAAGGCGCATTTGAATTCTATGCATTTTATCAAAGAATAGTTAACTTCAAAAAATAGTTCCATTTTATTGAAATAAAATTATATCAAATTGCTAATTCCAAAAATATGTATTATAATTAACATACTTAATTCATATTTAACTCAAATATCCATTTTGTACCCAAAAAACATTATCCATTTTTTCCGTTTCTTTGTATGGTTGGTGGGCGCAGAACAATTTGTGCAGATACCGAAAGAAGAACATCACTCAGCCACAGTGATGAACCAAACCGGTACATTGAACCGGACAGACACCATCAAGTGGCCTACCATCATCATTTGCACCATCTTGGTCATAACAGGTCAATCCATTGTAAAACTCCTCGAGAACTACTACTACCTCCACACAATCAACAAACCTCGAGCCACATGGTTTCAATCTCTCCTACAGGTCATCGGCTTCCCCCTCCTCCGCACTCCTCTCTACATCCACTTCTATCCCGACCCTAGGAAACCGAACCAACTTCCTCCGTCTTCGGACCGAACCTCTCTCAGGTTCCTCACTGTACTTTACCCTGGTATCGGCGTGGGCATGGTGTTTCACGCAAGACTCTACACCAAAGGCAAACTCGAGATACCCTTTAACGTTTTCACACTTATCTACACAACGCAGCTCTTATTCACCATGGTCTTATCCTTCATCATCAAAAAGTTTAAGTTCAATAGATGGATTGTTATCTCTCTCTTCTTTGCCATGGCCGCTGGTGCTCTCACTCTCTCTTCTTCCTTCCCCGGAGAACCAGAGAACGATACAGCGAAATACCGTACAGGTGTGTGTTCTCTTTCTCCTATATCAATTGATACCAAAAATATCTGAAGTTTCATATATGCAAAATATCTTATTTATTGTAAAAATAACTAAAAACTATTGTTTTTCTGGATTCATAGTGATTACGGTTTACTGAAAACAAAAGTTGCACACTTTCCTCATCTTTTTATCTAAAGCTATTTATAATATCTTTCTATCTATATTACTATTTACAAAATTATTTTTTTTTTAAAATGAACGTAGAAGGACCCAGGGAAAGGGCTACAAGAGTTAACTGTATATACATAAAATATTTTTATTTTCACACTTGCATAATTACGATCTAATCTGATTTATATTGCTGGTTAATAATTAATACTGAATAAAACTCTAATCCTAAAAGACATTTATATGAAAACCAAATAAAACTATAACATTTTTAAAGATAATTCTAATCAATTATAATATAAATAATTATTGATTATCTCAAGGCTACACTGTATCAGGTGTGTTATCAGCTATATTCGCTGCCTTGTCTTTCTCCTATATCATTACCGGCTCTCAAAATGTATTCGACAACGTCATCTCAAAACGCGACGTAGCCACCAACAGGAAGCCTAGCTTTGCCTCCGTTTTTGAGTTGATCTTCTTCTCGTCCATCTTACCCACCATAGTCTTCTTGGCTGGCTTGTTTATTACAGGGGAGCATCATGTTTTTAAGGCAGAATTACGTGGGTTTTCCGAGGGGAAGAGAGCGTACATTCTGACTATGATGGGTCAAGTCGGTGCGTGGCAGATTTACTGGGTTGGGTTGGTGGGGCTTGTGTTCGCTGTCTCGAGCATATTCTCTAATGTGATCAGTGTCTGTACGTGGCCCATCGTGTCGCTTCTTGGGGTTTTGTTCTTTGATTCAGGGAAGGATGATTTGGATTATTACAAAGGAGCCGCAATAGTAGCTGCATTACTTAGCGTTGTCTCTTACTTTTATAGGCTTCGCATAGAGAAGAGGAACAGCTACGAGACCACCAGCTAGTTGACGTTACAATACCTTTTCATCTCAATTTACTCTTTTATTACATAATAATTTTGTTTGCAAATTGATACTTTGATTGTTTTCTTCTGTCCACAAATATTTTGCTTTATGTGTCTTTTTCTGTTTTATATTATAAAACTCTTTTTGTGTTTCAAGAAAAATCAAAAACTCTTTGCATTTTTTTTTCATCGCTGGAAATTAGACGAGAAGGGGGGTGGAAGATGGAAGGCTTAATTAGATACCTTTGAAATCCATTAACGAGACCATGCAAAAATATTGGGTGGGGGTTGTAGGGCTTGTAGTGTTCGCTGAGTCTATTGTGACCTCGAACTTGGTCAGCTTCTCTGCTTACCCGATCATAATGGTTCTAGAAAAATTGTTTTTCAATATATATGCTTTTACTTGGGAGCCGCTTTAGTGCTTTCTTCCTTTATCGTGGTTTCTTTTTATACAAGACTAGGTGCAAGCATGTAAGAGTGTATTGAAATTTCGAAGCGTTTTAGACTTTTCTTGGTTTTGTTTTTTTTGTTTGTGTATTACTTATACATCTCTGAGTTGTTAAACTACGATCCTTAGAGCACCTCCATTGAGGGTTTATGAGGGGAGTTCACACGAAAATAAAAAAAAAAATAATAATAAAATAACAAAAACCTATGAATCCCTCTCTCTTAAAGTTCTCTCGGGTGAATCTCTCTCTCCTGAGATTCACCACGTGGCGATCTGGAATTGGTTTAGATTTTTTTTTTTTTTTTTTAAAAGAAAATCAAAAAGTTAGGGTTCATTGATGTGGATGTTCTTACATGTCTCCCCAAAAGCATTTTTTTTTTTTTTTGAAGTTTTAAGCTTGGAAAACTGAAAAATAAAAATGTTATAAACTTGTAATAGGTGTGTGATGTTGCCGTGTAATAAAAGCTTGGTATAAAGTCTTGAGTTTGAATCTCTATTTTATTCATGTTTTCTTTCCCCGTAGCTTATATCTCCTCTGCTCCAAACATCACACAATCTGAATTAGTAAGAGCCTATATAAAGTAAAAATAGAATGACAAAGTCTTATACTTTTTCTGAATATATCAAATATGATGTGCTGTGTGGATTGGAATTGCCTGTCTTTGTTGTGATGTTTGGGACCAAAGATAAAATCAAATATATGTACCAAGTCTCTGACTCTCACATCTCTGAATATATCAAGCATTAGTTTTCATTTAATAATAGTAACTAAAACCCATTTGATCAAGTAGTAAACCAAAATATGATCAAATATACAAATTGATGAGAAACTTGAAATCCCCAATTGTCTGTAAATAGTAACTAAAACCCATTTGATCAAGTAGGCAAAACCCATACTACGTCAAAGTCCACTTCCAAACCCCATATATACCTTGGTTATAAATTCTAACACCAATTTCCTAGATTTCCCAAAAACATAATCAGAGAACATATCTTACATTCTCAGAAGTCAGAGATAATGGGACATAATCAACCAATGCAGTCCAGTTCAAATGGTAAATATTCTTCTGTATCTTTCCTGATCATATATATAATATATGTTTTTTCTAAATCATAAAATATTGTTTCTCCTTCTCAGAACAATTTGTGCGAATACCTGTCGAAACCGAACCTCAACAAAATAGTGACTCTAACCAAAGACGCAACAAGTGGCTTACCATCATCATCTGCATCATCTTGGCCGTAACAGGTCAATCCGTTGTCAGACTCCTTGAGAACTACTACTTCCTCCACAGAACCCGGAAGTACCGTTACGGTCCATGGACTCTATCCCTCCTCCAGTTTGTCGGATTCCCCATCCTCCTCATCCCTTTTGTCCTCCTCCATCTTCCTTGTAATAAAAAGAAACAACTTATCATGACCTCGGAAGGAATCTCCCCCTTTCAACTAGCGATATTTTATCCTGTTCTCGCCTTCTTCATGTTCTTCCAAGCAATGTTATCCAACCTTAAAAACGCTATGCCCTTTAGAGATTTCACTCTCACCTACACAACACAACTCTTATTCACTCCGTACATATCCTCCTACATCAACAAAACAAAATTCAACCGATGGATGATCATCTCCCTCTCTTTTGCCATCATCACCGGCTCTTTCACCCTCAACACTTTCTTCGCCGGATCGCCGGGTGTCTACACCATGAAGAAACAGAAGTTCAGAGCTATCTATGCGGCACTAATCGCCGCCTTTGTATTCTCTCTGACCCTCTGCCTGATGAGGAGCGTATTCGACTCCATTTGCACCGTCCCCACCAACAAGAAACAGCCCAGCTTCGCCGTGGTTCTTGAGCTGCTCATCGTCTCGTCTCTCGTAGCAACGCTCATCTCCCTCGCAGCCGTTTTCATCAGCGGTGAGCACCACGGTTTTAAGAGACGGATGGATGGATTCTCGAAAGGAGAGGCTGCCTACGTGTGGACGTTAGTCGGTCAAGCTGTCGCGTGGCAGGTGTACTGGGTAGGGATCGTGGGGCTGATGTTCGCTGTCTCGGCCGTGTTCTCGAATGTTATCAGCGTCTGTACGTGGCCCATCGTGTCGCTTCTGGTGGCTGTTTTTTATAGCACTCACGAGCAGTACAATGCCTTGAGTGGAACAGCTTTAGCCACGGCCGCTCTTAGCGTCGCATCTTATTTCTATATGATTCATAAAGACAAGAGTGAAAGCGACGAGGCCACGAATTAACTAAATGTTGTTCGTGACTAACGACTGAGTGTAAGGGCATCAGCATCAGTGAACCCCCACTTGGGATTCACCAATTGATTTTTTTATTATTATTTTTTTTTTCGTTTGATCTTTTAAAAAAAAAAAAAAAAAAATTAAAACTGACCAATCGTGGGCCGCCACATGGCGTGGGGACCTCGAAACAGTAGTGAACCAGGTTCATGGGAGTGAACCTCTACGGCCCAGGTTCACAACTTTTACATTATTTTATTGTTTTTTTTTCTTGGTTTGTGTGTGAACCTTCCCCATCATCCTTTGATGGGGGTGCTCTAATAACCACACAAGACATCATGCGCTCAACATAGATTAACTGATCACAAAAGTGTCGTGCTTCACAATGGAAGAGTAGACTAGTCTTTACAAACGTTGCTATTTCCACGATTTGTGTGTGATTATTAATGTGTATACAAACGTTGCTATACAAATGTTGGTTGGTACTTTAATTTATGTGTAATTTACTAATGACTAGGTGATTTTCCCGTGCTCATGCACGGGTATAAATATTTATAAAATAAATATACTATAAAAATTGATTGCTATTTACTTTAATTGTAACTTAATTTATTATTTATATGCATAATTTATATTAGTAATATTATAGTACTTTAGTAGATGATTTTAGATATGTTATATCTAATTGGTTTTCTTATTTTTACAGTCGATTTAGTTATCATATGAATTTATTGGATTGTATCTATTTTTCTAAATTCAACTACAATTTTTTTTATTCTAAATATATTAAATTTTGATTAATTTTCTTATTTGTATTTAGGTTAGTTGTTGTGTTAGATACATAAATATATTTTAGGTTAGTTGTTGGTGTTAGATACGTAAATATAAACTAAAGTGACTCATTCTAAATTGCATAAATTATTCTGAAGTCTCATGCATGTATATAAATTTTACAAAAAAACTGATTGCAACAGTTGGTTAATATTTTATTTTCATTTGTTAATATGTTTTGAGTCATCCTATAATTTATTATCTATAAAATAAATTATTATTATTATTATAAAACTATATATTCTTATTGTAGTTAAATTTATGATTTTAGATATAAGTTGAATTAGGTGATTTTCCCGTGTTCATGCACAAATATAAAATCAACAACATAAATAAATCATACTAATTGATTACAAATTTGTTTTATAATTTATATGTAGATCTTGTATAAATAATATCATGTTGTTTTAATCTGACATGTGATTTAAGATATACAGTATCTAAGCGATTTAATTATTATTTGGATATATTATATTGCATTTGTTTTTGGTTGATATTACTATAATTATTCTTATATATAAAAAATATAATTATAAATACATCTATTTTTATTCCAACTAAACCAAATAAGATCAGTTTTATTTAATGTGGAAGTTTCGTTCTTTATCTAGGATGTGTAAATATATTTTCATTTTTTGTATATGACAACATAAAAGAACATGATCGATATATTTTTAAAAATTATTTATATTTTAATTTATAAATGATAAATTAAAAACTATATTAATAATTTTAAACATAAGATTTCAGATTAGTTTGGGAATTCAGATTATGAAAGAGACACTGGTTGTTAAAAATATAATTTAAAACTTAAAATCATCTAAAGATTAAGAAAAAAGAAGTAAAGTAAATATATATAGTTCGCTAAAAATATATTGTCTTATAATATTTAAAATATTTCTGTAATTATTTTATTATATTATTTTATTAAGATAAAATTATAAAAAAAGTATTTACATTTTCTAATAATGTTATCTTGCTTAAGATTATTTTTAAAGTATGTTGTTTAGCATTTTAAATAAATACCAAATTTTTGTAGATATTATTTATATAAGAAAAATATTAATTTACTTTTACTTTTTAAAAATAAATAATCAAACATTTTTTATATTTAATTTTTTGAAATCATTTATTTAATAATATATAAGTATACTTTAGATAAGTTGAGATATTTTTAATTTATGTAATCTAATAAAATATACAAAGAAATTTTCAATCAAATTTATGTTAACAAATTATTATGCAAAACATATGTAAAATACTTAGTAATATTAGTTTTAAAATAATTTTAGTTCATAAAGAAACTTCAATTTATGCTACGTTATCTAAGTTAGTTTTGATCATCTGAAAATAAAGCTTGATGTAAAAAAAAGTATTATTATTACTTTAAAAATATATATTATGTTATTTAAGATTATGTATTAAAAGGAATATATTTCTAATATTAAGATGTTTATTGTGAACTTTCCTTTTTTTATGAAATCAAATTATATATGTGATATATTTTCGTTTTAAAAATTTACTTTTTTCCTTTAATAAAAATTTTATTGTTAAGTTTCCTTTTTTTTATGAAACTAACTTATTTATTATACATATTTCGTTTTTAAAATTTATAGTTCATTAATTAATGTTTACTTTATATAATAATATATAAGTATACTTTAGATAAGTTGAGATATTTTTAATTTATGTAGTCTAATAAAAAATACAAAGAAATTTTCAATCAAATTTTTGTTTAAAAAATATTATGCAAAACTTATGTAAAACACTTAGTAATATTAGTTTTAAAATACTTTTAGTTCATAAAGAAACTTCAATTTATGTTATGTTATCTAAGTTAGTTTTGATCATCTGAAAATATAGCTTGATGTAAAAAAATATTATTATTATTTTAAAAATATATATTATGTTATTTAAGATTATGTATTAAAAGGAATATATTTCTAATATTAAGATGTCTGTTGTGAACTTTCCTTTTTTTATGAAATCAAATTATATATGTGATATATTTTCGTTTTTAAAATTTACTTTTTTCCTTTAATAAAACTTTTATTGTTAAGTTTCCTTTTTTTTATGAAATCAACTTATTTATTATACATATTTCGTTTTTTAAAATTTATAGTTCAATAATTAATGTTTACTTTTATTATATATGTTATTTGGAAATAAAATAAAGAAAAGATAAGATAAATTAAAATAAATAAATTTTTAATAATAATGGAAATTATATATATAATATTTTAGTTCATTAAGGGTATCTATGTAATCAACCATTGTGAAAGTTAACGTGAGCGCGACACATAGGAAACTGACTTCTCAAATTATATTATAGAGATTTCATTATATCTGTAAGCAACTTTTGTTTAATCGATGTGTGCGTTGTTATGCTACTTGGTGATACAAGATTGTATAACTTAAAGGCCATAGCCTATCTCCTCAATTCCAAACATACATTAATTAACAAAAGCATGTTTTCTCTTTTGTATTTTACTCTTAGAAATACTTATATATACTCAAATCCTAAGCCGGATCAAATCTATAAACAAATTCATACTATTGAATAACACCTATTCGAAAATCTATTTTAAAATCATAGAACCAACAATAATATATTTGAAACTGGATTTTAAAACGATAGTTACAATAACACTATATTTGACTTGAGTTTCCAAATCCACTAAAATATACAAATCAATATCATTCTCTAAAACAATTCTGATACCTTCATTCTCTATTGTTGTTTTACACTTTGTTTACTAAATTTTATTATTAAACAGTTTCTTTTCAAATTAAAATATAAATTTAAGTATATAAATGGTTGAATATTTATTTTTAAGCAAAAATAAAGCAAAATATAACAAATACATTTAAATTTTTTCTTGTTTCTAGTATATGTTAAAAGTATTTTTAAATACAAAAGAGCATATTTGAAACAAAATAAAGCAAAATAAAACAAATACATTTAAATATTTATCACAACAAATGACATTTTTAGTTAGCATCGGTTGAATTGTCAAAAGCAAACTAAATGAACCTGTATAGAAGAAAAAAAACAAAAGCATAGACTCTTTCTTTCAAAGAATGGATAGAAGAGGTAAAATATATTCATGGTGATCAGTCACATTTTTAGTTAGCTTAAAGAATGAAAATGTAAATCAATCTCTATAGAAGGAAAAACAAAAGCACAGACTCTTTCGAAGAATGGATGGAAGAGGTAAAAGATATTCAAGAGGTTCGAAAACACATGGTGATCAAGCCTTCCGGAGCAAGACTTTGAAACTCCCATTGACTTTTATTCTCAGTTCATTGATTCTAGGAGAATGGTGTACCCAAGTGTTTATGCGAAGCGTAGTCTATGATATTTATTCTGCAATCAACCACAGATCGAGTACTTTACAATGGGATGATTCATAATCATCATTGAGCAAGAAGTATTCCTTGATTGGCCAACCGCCTTCTACTTGCAGTCTGTGGCACTATCCAAACTAAATATGATAGTTTATTTCATAATTGTTTTTATTGTGCAAAGATAATTGTTATCATGTAGTAATACCCTTCAAGTATTTATACACAACTACCTTAATTAACATAACCATTCAATTTAACGCAATCAAATACGTAAATATAGTCCATGCATCCAACAGTTACTTTTATTTAACCTAATTAAAACTAAATACATTTGTTTGTGATTGGTCTTGTTTGGAGGAAAATATAATAACTAAAATGCGTTTTGCTTTTTAAATAGATGACTTTTTTTTTAATTCAGTGACTCAATTGTGTTTAAACTAGTATACTTGAAATTATTGATATACAATTAAACCTTGTAAATATGATAATATTTTCTTTAAATACTTTAAATAGTTGAATTCCGCTTTCACATGGACACTGAAATGATATATACCAATTTTGTTGGTCCATTTCATCGTTAAAAAAAATCCTAGGAAAACGACGTGGGCGTTTTCCATGTTTGCCACGAAACCCTTCTACACCGGACGTTCCATATGGGTCTATGGGGCTGAGGCTCACCTCAACCTCCCTGAGTCCTTAAGAAGTTACCTTGAAACAGCGTTGCGGGACAGAAACGTCAAGCAGCAACTTAAGTGGAAAAAGTGGAGTCGCCTTGTTCATCCAACGAGCTGTCATCGTGGGGAACAACTGAGGTGATTGCATGGGAACATATGAACGTTGATTTGCCCGTAACGGCTGATCCTTCTATATGGGAAGAAGCTCTTGTGTCGTTAGAGAGTTTCCGTGGGTTCATCACTCATCAGACGATATTTCTCCGTTTAATACTTGTATACTATTTCCGGTGGCTATTCTAATTGGGATTCCTTTACCTCCCCAGTTTGAGGATTTACTACACTCTCTTAATTACTAAGACCTTATCATATACGCAAAAATAGTCACTGTGCTCTAGGAATATGTCTTCAAGTATACATCATATGTAAAATATACATCAGCTCCGTGTTATATATGTACATAAAAACGACAGATTTCTTTTTGTCTCGCATACCAAAAATGTTCCATGGCCTATGGGGAATTCTAGAAGTGCAATGTGTCTGTTCAATGAAAACGTGAAATTACTTTGTGTGTAACGGTCGGTGTCAAGACTGCACATGTCTCTATTTCTTGTGGGCTTGTCTATTCTCTTGTTTGTTGTGTTGTATCTCTTTTTTTTTTTTTTTGCTTATTGTTGGTATCTCTTTCCATCTTAGCTTTTGGAGAAGGGTAGCCTTGTGTGTAAGAGTCTAATAATACGAAAACTCCAATAATCTAATTGTTCAATCAATTGATACATATAATAATTTCTAGCCTCAACTTGTGTCCGAGCTCGTCTGAGACCTTGGCCTCTCCGTTAATAACTTCACGTGTGACTTCTTGGCCCGCATAGTATAACTTTTGGTAATGCACTCTCTGCTCAAAGAGGCATGGTGGCATATGATATTTTCTTTAAATAGTTGAATTCCGTTTTGACAGCTTGGTAAAATTCAACACCAAGATTTTGGATTCTTGAATATTAAACTGTTTTTTAACAAATCGATCCCTTTCTCTACTTGAATTCAGATGAACTTATCCAAATTAAATATCCTGACAGTGATTAATAGTAGAAACCATAAATGCAAATTATGACATTCTACTGATGATGATAGAAAAGCTAAGAAAAACCACAAGAAATGTAATAAAAGGCACTAATATATCATCCGAATTTAATATATTGAAAAGTCCCAATTTAAAGCTCCCACATAGTCTCATCAACATCATCATCACCACCATCCTCATGAACAATGATGTCTCATCCACCATTTTCACTCTCAAAACCCTCTTGTACGTACTCAAATATTAAAAAAAAAAACAACTAAAATAAGGAAAAAGAAGCAGACACAAAAGTCATAAAACAAAACGGCACACCATTGTTCTTTTTAAATTGGGTAATGGCATTTGTAATTATTGAGGAAGACTCAATTAGTCAAACGTTATTCGTTGACTGATGGAGCAGTGGAGCTGTGATGGAGCCGCGAGAAACGTGTGCACGCTCGATAACATGCTCCGCGGACGCCTTCTCAAGAGCTGCAAACTTCCTCTCTTCACTCTTACCGTACAACACAAAGTAAAGTCCCGCTATAATCAGCACAGCTCCAATAATACTGCCAATAAGAAACAACCAAGTGTCACAACATAGTTTAACTTCTCGTTTTGCTCCTTATAAATTAATTAGTTATTGTAAAGCACCCGTTTATATTGTTTATTAATTTTTCGTACCCGCCCAAGTAAAACTCTTCGCCTAAAGCAATCGAAGCCATAATGGCAACGACCAAAGTCTGAACAGGCTGGTAAACAGCAACGAACACTGGACCCCCTCTGTCGATACACCAAATCTGAACCGCAAACGCGATTCCAGACGCCACTATTCCCTGAAAATACCAAAAACCTTAGGACTAAACTGATAAATTTTTAAATTACATGGTTAAATTCGAAATAGTTAATAAGTACAGCTGTAAAAAAATACTAACTGCGTAGAGGATGGTGAAAACTGAAAAGCTCCCAACCGGAGTGAAAAACCCAAGCCTGAGAATCTCTTTCAAAGAAAGCAGCGATGATCACAAACTGAATGATTCCGAACAAAAGGGTGTAAGACGTAACCGAGAGCCTCGCCGGATAAGATTTAAGAACCGGAGCTTGAAACACGAGCCAACCGGACCAGGAGAGACAGTGACCAATCAGGTAGATGCAACCAAGAGTCCAGTTTTTAGGTGCTCCGTCTCCAAGTGGCGCTAATACGGCGGAGGCGGCGGAGTTGGTTGTGAGGAGGTGAGTGTGGAGGTTGCTAGTCGGTGTGTAGATGGTGGGACCCTTGTAGAGAGTGATGACAGAAGCTCCGGCGACGCAAAGTGCTGTTCCTAAGACTTTTGAGATACCGTCTCTTCTGTCTAGTCTTACTTTCTCAATCCTGTGTTTGTTTTTGACACATATAACATGTTACTATTATGGTCACGTAGTAAACTATCATTATTTTGTAATTTTATCCGAAATAGCATTTAATGTTGTCTATGTACATATGGTAGGTTTCTTCAACGTTGAAACGTCAAAACATAATTATTAAAGTAGTTCGTTATGTATCATAGCTGTCCAGGAGTTTTAAATTATATATTTGGTTTCTTCTTAGTTGAGAAAATTATATAAAAGAGTGATGGGTCAATGCCTGAGAAGAGCAGCCATGAGAAAGGTAATGGCGGGAACAGAGTTTTGCATGGAAGAAGCAAATGTTGGTGAAGTGTTGTCCAGACCCAACAAGTAAAACCCTTGGTTCGCTGTTATTCTGTGTCGTGTAATAATTCAAGAACATGTTCATTAATAACTTAATTTTGTTATTGACAAGTTCAAATTAAGTGAGATATATAAATAAATATGTATACCCGATGAGTGCTAAAAAGAAGAACTGAATGAGAAAGTTTAGAGTAATTGCTGGTCTCTCCTTCCTAAATAACACAAATTCGGTAATTAAATTACTAAACTATTAGTTAATCAAAGCAAATATATGGAAGGTTTTATAAATAGGTTACTTTTCGAGGAAGTAAGCAAAGGGAAGGAGAAGAAGCAAGGCGATGATGTTACGATAAACAGGGAAGACAAGTTTGCTGATTCCCATGTTAAGAGCAGCTCTCGAGACCACGTGGAATCCTGCGTAACCAAATTGCAACGTGAGCATCGCTATGTGAAGCTGAAGCTTCTCCGGAACTCCCCATATCGCTCTCCGGTTATCGGTGTTGTCCGCCATTGGAACTGAGCTTTGAATCGGACGACAATGGAGATGGAATGAGTGTATTTGATTGAGGAAAAAGAGTGAAGTTGTGGAGGTATAAATATTGGTAGATAGCTATCTCATTCCCCTTTGGCTGTGGGAACCACCACTTGAGAAATATTAATATGGTATTTTATATGGTGAGCTTTCCCGACGATAGAGTGGTACTCATTTTGTAAGCTACAATATTACAAAGGTTTCATGAATATTGGTATACCTAATGGTGACGGACATGGTTTCTAAAATCAAAAGCTAAGATTCTTTTTTTTTTATAGTTTCACCAGTGCTTAAAAACTCAATTTATGTTGTTATTTTGACTAGTTGCCTTTTCATCACCTTATATGGTCTTTCTCTTTTTTTTGGTCATTATATATAAGTCAAAATGTCTAAACATCCAGATTTTCGTTAACATCAAACTGAATTACCTTTGGCCATTGACATTCCTAGTTAGAGGTTATGGCAAATTGAGATAAAAAGAGCTCATAATGTTATAACAAATAAACAAAACATTATGATAGATTTTAACTATAGGAGTGCAATATCGGTTCTAGAAGTGTGCACAGAGATCAAATACTCATGGTCCCACATTTTTAATCAATTTTTCACTGTTTTAAAATCCTAACTTTTTAGTTTTTACATATTAAGAGTCTAATTTTGAAATTCATTCATAAATTTAGGGGAAAAATCAATATGGAAAATAGTCTATCTGTTTTTTGAGCCAGACCTGTATGAAAGAAGCTAAACCAAATTGATCAAACACAGGAGCCCGCAATTTTAACCGTGTACTATTGTGTGTTTCTTTTTGGAAAATAAAGAACTCTTAAAGGGGCAAAGGCTTGTCTCCCACATTCTTTTATTTTTCTGCCTGTTCTAGCTGACATGACAACCCTCACGCCACTACTCATTAACACAGCCATCATTATTCATTTTTATTTTATTGAATCTAAAATCACTTTTATCTAAAAATCAAAAAGTAAAAAATAGATAGGAAAAGCACAATTGTTTATTACAGTGTAGACATTTTAATGGGTTTAGTTTGTCCTTTCCTTTCATATTTATTTGGCAGCATGGCGTTCCACTAATTATTACTCGCAGTGTACAGTAATATCCAGGAGAATAGCAGTGTGATTAAATTTCAATTTAACATCTCTTTTTTCTAACTTCGTTTTAAGTTTCCATTTCCATTTCTTTTTATAAATATTTTAATTATTTATGCGTATAAATAAATTTTGTAGGGACGATTGCCACGCGCACTCGTAAACCGTGAGTCCCGCAGTACCTCCTATTTCGTAGGCACACTCACACGCTCAATATTTATGTACACGCTTACAGCAATATATATTATCTGTATTGTTATTTTAAGAATATTATCTGTATTTTTATTTTAAAAGGCTTTCAAGTTATTATCTGTATTTGTTCTCAATTATTTTAGATTATATTTTTCTTAACCTAATTATTTTAGTTGCAATTTCCTACAATGGTTGCTTGTATACTTTCATTTTTTCTTTCCCTTTTGTTTTGTTTCTTTGGAAAGATCGACAGTATGTACGCGTGAGTGACTAATTTGGTAAAATATGGTCGAAACATGTGGATATTCACGTGAATCAAACCAGATATGTATTTTGTTTCCTTCCACGTATGTACAAACATAATCACGCCACAAAGAAATGCATGTCTTGCCACAAAACTGTTTTAGGATAATTAACTAAATTATATGTAATATTCTTTCTTCATAAACCAAATGTAATTTCTATTATATTTTCCGTTTTATCGTAAATGTCTTTTTGGCGTAAATATCTTTTTCAGTTAAGCACAATGAAAGTGTTTCCAAAAAAAAAAGTTAAGCACAATGAAAAAGTTATAGTGATGAAAGGAGTCTAAGACTTTTGTTTGGAAAATTCGGTTACTTTCCACTTTTTCATCAAAGTTATTTCAGTTTTATATATTTAGATTAACGGGTGTATTGAAATTGTGTTTGTGTCTTATAAACTTATTATACTAATTAAAAAAGTAAAATACTCCATAATAATTATGATTTTGAATGGTTTGCAGTTTAGAACATTTCCAAATCTTCTATTTTTCACTATAAAATATAGTTTAGAGTAAAAATATTCTAATTTTATTATATTTTTCACTGTATAATAGATTAAAAATTAGTTTATTCAATAAATAGAGTATATCGTTTATTTTTGTTCAATGTTCCATTTCTTGCTCTGTAACACCACTGAAATGAACTCAATTTTAATATAGAATTACTCTGTTTTGAAGAAAAAGGTAAAGTAAACTACTGGAAATATTTTAAGAAAATTTAATCCTTTAACTAAAAGAATATATATATTACACCAACTAACTTTATCACCCCAGCTCTCCTTTATTTTTAAAAAAAAAATTCTCTATATCAATTTATAGAATAATCACTTTTTATTTGTTTATATTCTATTTTACAGTAAAATATAGAATAAAGTTAGAGATACTCTTACTACAAATCTAGTATTTACCTATCATTCATCAAGTCAACCCATGCTTTTAGGAGAATTTTCTTTGTAAAACAGGTGTTTAGAGAAAAATTTAGGCTAAGTTAAATGCTAGTTTGGCTTTTGTGATTGATAAATACCAATATGTATGGAAAGAATAACTCTCAAATTCACAATTTAGTAACACGACGAATGTTTGCTCCAGTTGGTAAGGCTTTAGAGAGGAAATAATAGTTTCCTCTTTTAATCATTCGAACGTATGTATTTTTTTTGAAATGATTTAATATGTATATATCAGTATATGCATAACATGAATTTGTGTTTCGGTTTGGAGGTTGTAGTGTTACTACTGTAGTTAATGGACGGATCTTCTCGACAAATGGCATTATGAATACGGTTGAGCATACGTGTGCCACTTGTACGACAACTTTCATCACAAAATACTCCTTTCTTGAAGTAGAAAGAAGTACAGTATCTGTGTTTCAAAAACAAAAGTCCTCTCCATTATACTTATTAGACTTTATTTTGATACCAAATCGAAAATTATGATTTTATTTAGATGCTAAAAAGTAAAAACATTTAAAGACGGATGGAATATGATTTCACTTATCTGTATATATTATAAATATATGTAACTGAAAAAATATATATGTAACTGATGTACTGCGTTAATAGTTAGTATTATACATGTCAAATAATTAATTAATAATGATAATTTAAAAGCATTAATAATAGTATGGTTATGTATGAAAGTTTGCTACAAGTATATAAAACGTTTAAAGGAAAAAAGTATATGGCGGTATTCTTTTTAGTAATCTGTTCGAAAGTTCACTCGAGAAAATAATAATTTGTTAAGAAAGATCCCCTATTAAACACGATTTTAGTTTAGAAAGAAGGGTGTATTAGTGATGGTAAAGACTAAAGACTAAAGATTCACTATTAATTCGCCCAAATTTCCGGAACTAGTGCTTACAAAGTATATACTTAAAAATATAATTAATGGAATTAATTACACTTTTCGTCTTTTTGGTAGAAAGATAAACACTGCTTTTTAGTTTGTTTTAAAAGAAGAAAACATTTTTTATTTGAAAACAAATCCCCTTATATGTTGAAAAAGAAGACAATAACCCATTTTATATTAAGTTTTTACTTTTATCCAAGTCTCATTCCCTCAACAGGTAAAGGGTACAAAAACGGGTCGGTAAGGACCCAGAAAGATAGTAACGGGTCGGGTAAGGACTCAGCAAGAGAGTAACGGGTCAGTTAAGGACCCAGCAAGACAGTAACTATGACGAGCAAACGAAGAAGAACAGGGAGGCCAATCTTAGTTGGGATATTTAATTGCTTTGTCTCTTTTTTCCTCACTTTTTATTACATTTCTTTTATCATCTTTTGCTCGCCCACGAGGCACGAGCGAATCTTCTTGTCTCGGATCTATTTCTCTCTTTTTCTCACTCCTCGTTTGAGTGTTAATACAAAGATTATCTTGTAACATAAGTTTCTAGATAAAATAACGTAATTACTTTTAGAGATATTTGAGATGATCACGTACAGAGAACTTACATGGAACCAAGCATGTTCAAGTGACATCCCATAATTTATTTTTCTTTATTGCTTTTGGATTTATTAACTTTGAACCCCTTCATTTTTATTTTTGACACCCATTTTATGTTTTTGTCCTGGTATATATATAAACTATCCATGGATCTGCAACTGATCATGCACAGTTTCAGAGTCTTAATATGATGAAGTTTTTTTTTTTTTTTTTTTTGATAAACTTAATATGCTGAAGTTATGATATCGTTTTCTATCGCTTATGATCCAATACTTACACACGACAACACAACGGCCTCAAGTATTTACGACAATACTTCATAATAGTACACGTTGACTATAACAGCGAAAAAACTGTTCCGAACAAGAAGCATATTGTCTGAAGAACGTAGACACAATTCTGCAAAATGGATCACATTTAATGACTATGTATACCCTCATAAGTGTACTTGTGTACATGCAATTTAATGGTGTTCGGTTATTGGAATACAAAATTACAAGCTTGAGGTATCTTTCTTATACGTTTGAAGTTGAAATAACACCTGGCTTTCTATAAATCAAGGTATTAGTTTGAGTTCCGGTATGAGATAGGATTAAATGAAACAACTACAGTACTATATATACTTGATCGAGCTCTTATTTTGTAATAGATATATAGATCTATGTCTACCAAATGTTCATCCAGTGTTTTAAAGAAAGGAAAAAGTATTCATCCGATGGTTTGATTGATATTTGAAAGACTTATTCTTGGGTTCACCCTAGGGTGAACCTAGAAGTTCACCAACCAATAGGATGATGTTATTTCATATTTGATATCTTTTAAAAAAGAAAATAAAATCTTGTTAAGTTATATTATATATGTTTGTAAAATAAAAATAAAAATAAAAATAAAATAATAATATTTAAAAAAACGAAATTTTTTTTAAATTTTTTTTTTAACATTATATTATGTTTTTAAATTAAAAAGATAAAAATAAAATAAAAACAGTAATAATTGCAAAAAAAATTAAATTTTTAATATATCATTAAAATGAAAACAAAATATTGTTACATTATATTAATTTTATTGATTTAATATTTAAAAATCGAAAAAATAAGAGAAAAATAAATAAAAAACAGTATAATTGGTTAGTATTAATTTTATTGATTTAATGTTTAAGACTTTTCCAAAGGGTTTATGATTTACCCAAGGGTTTAGGGTTTAGGATTAGGGTTTAGGGTTTAGTGTTTATGATTTACCCAAGGGTTTAGGGTTTAGGATTAGAGTTTAGGGTTTAGTGTTTTAGTGTTAAAATAATTATTTTAATTTTTTTTTATAAAAGTTATCTAAAATTTTATGATTTACCCAAGGGTTTAGAGTTTATGATTAGAGTTTAGGGTTTAGTGTTAAAATATTTTTTAAATGATTTTCATTTTTATTAATATTATTATTTATTATTTATTTTTGTATTTTTATTTTTAAAGACATAATATAATTTAGCAAGATTTTGTTTTCTTTTTTTAAAAGATATCAAATATGAAATAATGTAATCTTATTGGATGGTGAAACTAGAGGTTCACGATAGGAGTAAACCTAAGAATAACTCTATTTGAAAGAGGGTCCTTAGATTCGTTTATGAATTGTGATGATAAGTGGATGTCACTAAGAGTACATTTTGACGTGCGACAACACTATAAAGAAGAGACAAGTATGACCCTTCAACATATTATTAGAAGACTTGCGCCATTATAACCAGTAACCACCCACGTAACTACATACGTATATCAATAGAAAACAATATATGTTCTTCTTTTTTATTTGGTAAAATCAACCATATATTTTTCATAGAAAAAATAAAGCATTTGTAACTGACAAACTATGGGCTATGTCGACCAGAAGTAAGCCTTTAGAGCTTAGCTAGAAATGCGTTCAGTAATATTATTTTTCAACCAAAATGGGTCATTACTAAGAGCCGATACAGTTGCGTTTGTGGACCTGTTGTTACTTGTTATAGATTCACATAATTTTACTATGATAGAACCTATATATTGTCACGGAGTGATACACACATGGGTGATGAGGCCATAAAACTTCTACTCAAATATCTTTATTTCTATTACCAATGATGACTCAAAAACTTGTTCGTTTAGTTACAATAATAAAACTCACTAAGTTTTTTTTTTTTTTTGACAACAAACTCACTAAGTTATATTGGGGAAAAGGAGTTTGACCAAAAAAAAATATTGGGGAAATTAAAGGAGAAATAAAAACTTTTTCTTCCTATTAGGCAATTATAGTGTGTCTGCAACTATTTTGTGGGTTGGCCTTTTGCATGCGAGATCTTTCTTTATGTCCAAAACATATATATACTGACTTTCTATTTTGTTTTTGGTTTTCAACTCAAATGCTTTTGTTTGGCATGCATTCATGGATTAATATGGGAAGTCCACTATATTTTACATGAAATTTGAGAGGCTTTCTTATTACAGATAATCCGACATGATTAAACTACTGATATAGTTGTCATAATTTAATTTGAATAGTCTTCTCTATAACACAAAGTTTCCATCAAAGGATTACAGTTTCCACCTAAGACATGATCATTTAATCTCCTCTTTTATCTAGCCATGCTTTTGTGCTATATAAGCTGTATCTTTCTGACCAATTAACGTATATTCGTTGACCACTAACTCGAGAATTTTTCAAATATGACTGAAAATGTAATCGCTTTTATAAAACCAGAGAATTAAATCTTTATAAAACTATCTTCCTGCTGGTCAAGAAAATGTAATATAGTTCTTTTGAGTTATTCAAAACTCAAGTGATCTAGAAACTAAAATAAATTTTAACGTTAGAAGACGAAATTAAAATGTAACACGATTAGTGTGTCTGCCACAAACAAACAAACAAACAAAGAGTGAAGTACATTACCATTTACATAATGTTGTCTAGGTCATTAATGTTCATCATCCCATTATACGGCTCAGATAGCACATCTTGGAATTTTCAAAACGATCAATCACGCTTATGTTCAAGCAGTGGAAGACATATTGACGTCTCGTCTCTTAAGACAAGACTTCATATTCGTTATATGCTTATATCCAACCAAACGGCCACATGATTTTTGTCATTACCAAACACACCCACTTTCATAATTTGCTTAACTGGGCTATAATAATACAAAGTAAAATTAATTTTCATCTTGTCAAAATGACTCAGGTGTTATAATATTGCGACTATGACACATGTAGTATAAGAAATAGTGTTACACATGGGATTGGTTGATTGATTTTACTGCCCACCTACCTTTATCGTCTTCTTTTCTCAGATCCTAAATAATCTTTTAACCTGACAGAAGAATTGCTGCTTCATTAACTCTATTACCATGTTTCAATGATTACTCCATATAACAAAAATCCTTGAGAAGAGTTTATAAACGTTACCTTTGAATATAGAGGAAACTAAACCAATCATTCTAGGCGTGGGTCTCAGCACCAGCCATCTCCATGTTGAACTGATATATATATAGCATTACAATAAGTTGATGAGAACAATAACAAACATCACTCAACAGAAAGATCCTCCTCTAAGCTACATTCAGAGACTCAACGAAGATTCAAACTTTGAGTCCCTTCATATCTAAGTAATGCAATTTCAAGAATATAAACCCTTCAACATTATTAATGTATTTGCTTATTCAACAATCTAGGGTTTTTAATCAGAAACAGAATATTTAGAAATAGCAGAATTTGAAGGCTATATGACTACGAAATCCGTTACTCTGAATCGATTTCTGCTGTCGCCTGAGGCAGTAGGGATGGATTCGATTGATAAACCGGCGGCTCCTCCACCGGAGATTCTGCAGAAGGAGAAATCCTGGATTAATGCGGCGAAGGGTAAGGAAGTTCTGACAAAATATGATGTAGATCTGACGACTTTGGATGGGAAACACACAGTGGAGGTTCCGATGGAAATCGTGGAGAAATCTAATCATCTTTGGGATGATTTTGTGGTGGCGAGGTTCTTAGAAACTGCTCCCCATATTGCGAAGATTCACATGATCATCAACAAAATTTGGGCATTTGGGGAGAAAACGCAAAAATTGGATGTTTATGAGATGGATGACAAGACGGTGAGGATTAGAGTCACAAATGAAAAGATAAGAGAGAAGGTGATTCGTAGAGGTTTATGGAACATCGCGGGGGTGCCTATGGTGGTCTCTAAATGGTCCCCAGATGGTGATGATCTGAAAGCAAACCTGATTCCGCTTTGGGTTCATTTGACGAATGTCCCTATGAGCATGTACTCGTGGGAGGGCTTAAGTTTCATGACAAGCACCATTGGTACACCGGATCATTTGCACCCGGAGACGATCGCTTGCTCAGACTTTGCAGTTGCAAAGATATTTGTTCAGGCTGACCTATCTAAAGTGCTTCCCAGCAGTATTGATTTCATGATCCAGGGAGAAAAAGTTACAGTTAACTACACCTACCCATGGCTTCCGCCTAAATGTGTATCTTGTGGGCGATGGGGACACTATGTAACTTTCTGTAAGGTGGATAACAAAGGCAGTGAAGAGGGGAGTAGTAAAACACCGGCGAATGAAGAGTACCAGAAGAGTGGTAGTATGGAGGTTGAGGCGAAGGAGAGTGAAGGAGGAGAAAAATTTCAGGAGGAAGTAAATGGTTTGAGAAATGTTGGAGGAGATGATAAAGTTGAAGAGGGTTCAAACAGAGAAGCGGTAAGCAAGGATAGGAAGAATGACATTGAGGAGGGTGAAATAAAGGATTGGAGAAAGGCATCAGAGGGAAAGAGGGTGAGTCCAAAATCACAGAACCTGAAATATGGTCAAGTGATAATTACTACACCATCTAGATTCGATGCTTTGCGTAATACAAATGAGAAGGGGGATCAATGGGCAGAGCAAGTAGAGGAGGTGGAGGAAGTGAGTGAGGAGGAGGGAGAGGATATACGCCAAAGTCAGTTAGAAGACAGTGTTGTTACTAATAAAAAAGTAAGGACAAGGAAGATGTTACCAAGAGTATCTAAGACAAACCACAGTGTAATTTCCGGAACTTCTGATCATACTAACAATATGAAAAGGGGTCCTGGGAAAAACCATTGATGGTGGGTTTCTTTTGGAATGTACGGGGCTTCAATAAACCAACTAAACATAATGTGGTGAGAAGCTGGCTGAGGGATCAATCAATTTTATTCGGTTGTATTATTGAGACAAGGGTTAAGGAGAGTAAGTCAAGAAGGATTATTGATGGAGTTTTTAAGGATTGGAATTTCATGGCGAATTATGAGTTTAATAGGTTGGGAAGACTTTGGGTTTTGTGGAGGCCTGAAGTTAGGATGACCCCGGTGTTTAAGAGTTCACAAGTTATTACTTGTTCGATTCTATTACCAGGGGAAGAAGAATTTTTCTGCTCTTTCATATATGCTTTCAATTCGATGGTAGAGAGAAAGGAATTATGGGAGGATCTGAGGAATCACTATGATGCTCCAATGTTTAGGAATAAGAAGTGGATGCTGTTGGGGGATTATAATGAGATTTTAGATGGCGAGGAGCATTCGGACTTTGATGTTGCTCCAAGAATACCAGCTGGTATGAGAGACTTTCAAGATATTGCAAGGTATTGTAAGTTGACTGATATGGGTTCTCAAGGTCCGAGGTATACATGGTGTAATAAGAGAAGTGAAGGGTTGGTGTGTAAGAAGTTGGATAGAGTTCTAATTAATGAGGAATGGCTCCATAATGTGGGGGCTTACTGTGTGTTTGAATCAGGGGGTTGCTCTGATCATTTAAGGTGTCGTATTCATCTAAAGCAGGATGATGGTAGGAAACGTCGATCATTCAAGTTCACAAATATTATAGCGAAGATGCCGGAGTTTAGTCTTCTTATGAGGGAGACTTGGAGGGATTATGAAGTTTTATACCACTCGACATCTGCTTTGTATATGCTTACTAAGCGGTTAAAAGCACTGAAGAAGCCTATTAGAGATTTGAGTAAATTGAAGTTGGGGGAGTTGCCAAAAAAGACAAGGGAGGCCTATGTGGATCTATGTGAGAAACAAAAGGCAACTTTGGAGGATCCCAGTACTGAGAGATTAAGAGTAGAGAGTGAAGCGATGACTAAATGGCAACATTTGGCTGAGTTAAAGGAAGAGTATATGAAGCAGAGATCGAAGGTTCATTGGCTTGATGTGGGTGATGGGAACAATAGTTATTTCCATAACTCAGCAAAAATTAGAGAAACCAGGAATACCATTCATGAAATTGAACGCATAGATGGTTCTATTGCCAAGACAGAGGAGGAGATCAAGATAGAAGCGGAGAGGTTTTTTGCTGAGTTCATGACTTTTCAACCGAGGGAGTTTGAGGGTACTTTTGTTGATGAGTTGAAAGAGGTTCTGGATTTCCAATGCAGTGAGGCTGATTCGTTAAGGCTGGAAAGGGAGTTTACCAAAGAAGAAATTAAAGAGGTTTTCTTCAAAATGCCAGGGAATAAATCCCCTGGTCCGGATGGCTTTACATCTGAATTCTTTAAGGGAGCTTGGGAATACATTGGGGAGGATGTTATTAGAGCTATTCAGTCTTTCTTCATCATGGGGTTCTTACCGAAGGGTTTAAACTCGACAATATTGACCTTGATTCCAAAGAAAGATGAGGCGAAGATGATGAAAGACTACCGGCCTATTTCATGTTGCAATATTCTTTACAAGGTAATCTCGAAACTTATTGCAAATAGGTTGAAGAGCATGTTGCCAAAAATTATTTCCTGGAATCAATCGGCATTCATAAAGGAGCGTTTATTGATGGAGAATATCTTGTTAGCGACGGAATTGGTAAAAGATTACCATAAGGAAGACATCTCTCCTCGGTGTGCAATGCAAATTGATATCTCGAAGGCTTTCGATTCTGTCCAGTGGCCTTTTCTGATCAACATGCTTGAAGCTTTGGGTTTACCAAGGAAATTTGTCAAGTGGATTTCTCTATGTGTAACTTCTGCATCCTTCTCAGTACAAGTTAATGGGGAGCTTGCTGGTTATTTTCAGAGTACAAGAGGTCTACGGCAAGGTTGTTCCCTTTCTCCCTGCCTATTTGTGCTTTGCATGAATGTATTATCAAGAATGCTGGATGATGCGGCTAAGAAGAAGAAGATAGGTTTTCACCCTCGTTGTGAGAAGCTTAATTTGACTCATTTATGTTTCGCGGATGATCTTATGATCTTCACGGATGGCACACTGCAGTCTATTGAAGGGATTCTCAATGTATTTGATGTTTTTGATAAGATAAGTGGGTTGAAGATTAGCAAGGAGAAGTCAGTGTTATTCATGGCGGGTGCTAATGGTAATGAGGAGGAGATTTTTAGGCAGTTTCAGTTTGCTTCTGGGAAGTTACCTATTCGCTACCTTGGGCTGCCTCTATTGACTAAGAGTATGACCGTTACTGATTTTCTTCCGCTTGTTGAGAAGATAAGAAAGAGAATCTGTTCGTGGAGGGGGAGATTCCTCTCATATGCAGGGCGTCTACAGATGATTAATTCAGTCATCAGAAGTCTCACAAACTTCTGGATGGCAGCTTTTCGCCTTCCAAGCAGTTGTATTACTGAGATCGAAAGAATTTGTTCAGCCTTTTTATGGTCAGGGCCCGATCTAAATGGAAGAAGAGCTAAGATATCCTGGGAAGATATTTGCAAGCTTAAGCAAGAGGGAGGGCTGGGGCTGAGGCCATTAAAAGAGGTGAACATGGTTAGTTGCCTTAAGCTCATTTGGAGAATTCTTTCAGCAAATTCGCTTTGGGTTAATTGGGTAAAGATCTATTTGATTAGAAAGGGATCACTGTGGACGGTTAAAGAGAATAATCAGTGTGGGTCTTGGATGTGGAGAAAAATTTTGAAGGCTCGAGAGATGGCAAAGCAGTTCTATAAAGTAGAAGTAAAGAATGGCAGCAGAGCTTCGTTTTGGTTTGATGTTTGGTGTCCTCTTGGTCGCTTGATAGAGGTTGCAGATGTTGGTAGTCACATTGATTTGGGAATCTTGTTGAAAGCTAGTGTTAAAGAGAGCTTAAATCATCGTAAGAGACATCATAGAGTTCAGCTTCTAAATAATATTGAGGAAGAGATTGTAAAGTTTAAAGATAATTGGAGTGTGGAGGAGGATATCCCACTTTGGAGGAATGAGAAAAATAAATACAGGGAACGTTTCTCTACTAGAAGCACATGGCTCAGTATAAGAAGTAGACATCAGCCTTGTCACTGGTATCATGCAGTTTGGTTTAAGCATGCAACGCCTAAATACTCTGTGGTCACCTGGTTAGCAGTGAGAGGGAGGCTAGCAACTGGCGATAGAATGGTACGTTGGAATGGTAATGCTGATGTTTCTTGCGCTTTGTGTCAAGATCCGTTGGAAACTTTGCATCATCTCTTCTTTGAGTGTCATTATTCGAAGCAAGTTTGGGAGGTGCTAACGAGAAGTATTCTTGGAGTTCAATATACTACTAATTTAGATCAAATCATTAGTATGCTGGTGGGGAGGTTGAGTTGGAGCAGAGTGAAATTATTCACCTTAAGATATATCTTGCAATCTGCGATCCATTCCATCTGGATGGAGCGTAATAGAAGGAGGCATGGGGAGGTTGTTACTCCTGTGGAGATCATGATTAGAAGAATTGACAAGAACATGAGAAACCAATTTACGGTTATTCAAAGAAGGGGGGATGAGGATTATAGAGAAGGGATGTGTTTCTGGTTTAGTACCAGAGGAAATTAGAATGTGACTCTTTGTTGGAGGTTGGTCTTGGTATTTTTTTGCGTATACATTGGAGGCTAAAGGGGGGGTTGGAAAGATGACACAAGTTTTGGCCAGTAGGAGTGAGAGCTGGCACCTTAGTAGGAGTGAGTGCTAAGGTTGGTTTCTAATGAGATTTTCAAAACCAGTAGGAGTGAGTGATGGTCCCAGTAGGAGTGAGTGCTGGCTCTTAGTAGGAGTGAGTGCTAGGAGTTTGTTTTATCTCATTGGAAAAACAGGGGTTGAGTCTTGGATTGGGAATGAAGGGTTGAGGTTTTGTCTGGTCTTATAGAAAAGATGGGATGAGTGGGAACTGGCGCTACAGAAGCTTTGGAGATGATTGCTCTTATACAACATTTGTTTTGTTTTCTTTCTTTGTCTTTGGGTTTAAAAAAGGGACACATATAGTTGTAACAAGGTCTTTTCTTTTTGAATTAAATTTAACATTCAATTCAAAAAAAAAAAAAAAAAAATCTAGGGTTTTAGAAATCCTAAAGCTGAGAAGCTTTGAGAATCGAAATCTCGGGCTCATGTAGAGGTTGACGGAGTGAACAACCTTCGCTGAACTATTCAATGCCCAGGAAGAAAACGAATAAGAAGGAGTCTTCTTGGTCTAAGCCTTGGCGACAACTACTGGTCTCTTCATCAACCAAATATGTGGATCGGATTCTTCCAAATCAAGTCCACGAACGTTACTTTGATCGTCTTACATAGTTAACTCAGATACTTTCTCTCTTCTCAAAATCAAAAGTGTTATCCTCTTATCGCAGTTACTTAGTTCTGAAACTAAACTCTTTTCGATTGTTTTTTATGTCTTCGTGTTTCGACTATAACCCTAAGTCCTTTTACTTGAAGCGGAGGTGTAAAATCTTGTGTGAGACCCAACCCGTTACTAAAACCCAGGATAATTGGGCAGGACTACAACCCATGTATCCAGCAACCTAGTTTTAGTGGCCCATTTTCTATTTGCAAAAGCCTTTTTCTTGGATGTGCTTTCTTTATAACAAATCAACCAGGCAAACACTTAAATCACGATTGAGTATTGCAACTAATGAAGAACCAGCGGAGTGGCATTACATGCAAGTCTACATACACATAAAGGAAATGAATCAACGACGAATTGGCTTAGTGGTCAACATTTTATGTAGCCTAATATACATTTTGAAGTCATATGTTTTAAGTTTTGGAAATGTTATATTATTGGAACAAAAAAATGGTCAACATTTTATGTAGCCTAATATAGATTTTGAAGTCATATGTTTTAAGTTTTGGAAATGTTATATTATTGGAATTAAAAAAACAGAACTGTCTGTGTCGTTTAAGATGAATGTATAGATCTATATATGGACCCCCCCCCCCCACCCAAAATATATCATGTTAAAACACACACACAGATGAAATAATATGAACACTAACGATTCTTAAGATCGTAACAAGTTATGGATCACAACTAGCAGTTAGGTTTTCCTGCTCTTTCTTATGTTATCGATCATGCCACTTTTCATTTATGTATATTTGTATTCCCATTTGGGTAATGCCTTTGGTTGTGATGGCTATACAATCGACGTAGTGAAGGTAATGTAATAAGTATCTTCGGATAATCTTAAAAAATTTAATTCGTTCATTTTTAGGACTACATTTTAAGTTGGAAGCTTATAATAAACTCAAAGTTAACATGTACATGTAACATGCATAGATGTATCGTGTGTTTAAATGGATACAAGCACAGTGTCTGGACCACGATTGTGCTGATAAAGACACCAAGATTAGAAACAGATGTCGTTTATAGGACAAACGACAGATAAAAAAATCCTTAAGAATCTAACTAAATTTTCACAAAAAAAAAAAGAATTTAACTAAATCCATGAGAAACCCTAACCACAACTTTCACTCAGTTACAATGGGGAACCAAATGACCAAATCTCTCTCTTTTTAACGAACTTTTTTTTTTGGATATAAAACTTGTTTTTCTCACTTTATATATCTACACTAAAAAAAAAATTTCAACTAATAACATGATTCATCTAAGTTTTAGTATTGACTCCAAATTATGTATTGAAAATATACGTCTTTTTATATAAGACGACATTAAGTATATCACACGGCGTGTTAAAAAGGCATTTTACTTGTATTTTTATCAGGCAATAGCCATACACTATGTATATAACCTAATAATCGCACGGTTCCTATAAGGCTATAACTAGGAAGCTAGAGATTTACATTGAACTAAGATATATACTATAAGGTAAATAAGTACACGTGAGATATCGTATTCTAACAACTCTAACATGATATTTGCTTATATTCATGATTGTTTTTTGAGGAGCTGAGAGAGTGAAATGAACAAGATTCTTGTTTCAGACGTATATATGCGCAAATGGGCCTTAAATTGTTTTTTATCCATATACGAGTGGATGATTTCTATGATTTATGAAAAGGGGATTGAGATTTTAAAAAAGAAGTAGATTTCCTATCAATCATAATCTAGTTGGGTATGTGCTTAACAGAAGTGAGAATGCATTTCAAATCTATGTTGGATACTTGTCTCTCACCTTGACCATAGACTTTACAATGATATAATGTGCCGAGTCTTTGGACACTTCTTGCTTCTTGACCCATTAGTTTCCCTTTTCAACAAAATTAATTAACAATTTACTCGCTAATAACCATCCTTTCAAACTTAACCTAACGTTTTAATGGTAATTAATGAAAATGCCTAACATTTGACCTGTGAGGTAAGTATACCTACCATCGCAGCCCCATGTGCGTCATCAATACGTAATACTTTAAAGAAATGAAATCCAAAAATTAATTATTAAAATTAGTTTAAAAAAAACTATGGCTAGAGAAAAAGGTAATTCCAAAACGAAAGCCATGTGGGCTAATCCTTCGAGGCTGTAGAGCTTTTGTGAAACAAGAAGTGGGACTGAGAGAAGAGAAAAGATCACAATCACATGTCATGAGTCAGACATTGTACAGTTTTTTAGTAACTTCCATCTCCTCCTCTGTCATTTTAACCTATCCTAAATCAAGCAATCTATAAACAGTAGTAGCTAATAATCATTGTCAATAATATAGTATCAGTTCACTCATACATATTATTGTCATATTAATTATCGTTTTACTAGGCGGCACGTTCTCAATTTTTTTTTTCATTTTACTAGGATAACGAGACCCATTAGACGTCATCTATATGTATCTATATCAGTCATTTAATTATAGATGTGCATAGAAAACTACAAACTCTGAGGGAAAAAATAATTACCAAATGAAAGGGTTAGCTACATACGAATAATAGCCACATCCATGCAAGTAGCTAGTTTGATATATACATAGTTCTGCAGGGAAGTACATAATTTGATATAAATACCTTATAATACTATCCGTTTACATTCATCTAGCTACCCAAACTAACAAATCACAAGTTTCGTATATATGGACTCAACTTAACTGACATTCTCCAAACATTAAACCTTACCGTCCTATATTGTAGATAGGGATTGAATCTACTGGAATGACTTGATATTATCTAAGTAAAAACAATAGATTAAAGTAAATATAAGTGACTTTTAGCTTATTCAGTCATTAGACTCCAAACAGATAAATATAACAGAAACTAGATTATTAACGTTATACAAAAAAATAGATTAAAATTAATAATGCAGGAATGTGATTTAAAGCCGCCCAGTTTTGAATTGATTTTTTTTTTTCATCTTTCCCAGATGTTGGATATATTTGAATTGAGAATTTTGAAGGAATTCCGTTGTGTAATATAAAAGTTGTTTAAAATTTTCTTAAAATATGTTTTTTTTTTTTCAAATCTTTGATCAATGGAACACGAAATCTTGTTAAGTCACGTTTGGAACCAGCAAGCAAACGGATAAACGGGAAAAAAGCAGCTTCGAGCTCAACACCAACCAGAAAGCTAATTCAGTATCAAACCCAAAAATATTGTTATTTATTAATTTTTGATTTGACCTTTACTTAAAAAGTACTATATAGCGTACACCAATTAAAAGAGAGATAACTAGTAATACATAAAACTCCAACTACGCAATGAACCAAAAAGAGTTGTACTATAGATGGTTTCACGTAACGAATAATCACAAGAGGAAACTGAGAAAGTGCAGAAAACCAAACAATGAGATAAAATATCAGAATTTGAAACTGAAACATTAATTTTAACTCTCATTGATGTTAAAAAGGCGTACGCGTACGATGTGCATGTTAATCACAACCAAGTAAAACAACCTAGCTAAGGGAGTTTTATCAATTTGCACGAAGTTTCAAAAAGGCAAGGGCGAATACAAAAAAAAACAACAACAAAGAAACGCCTCTTATTATTATAACGTTGTAAAGCTGAAGTAAATATTCAATAACTTAATCCCTCGGAGGTGTGAAGAATGGCGTACCGGCTATGAATGAGTTGATTTGAGTCGGATAAAGCAACGAAGGATCTTGAATTAAGCCATTGTTATTGTTTCCAGCAATAGTAACCGCAGCTTTTGCGGCAGCCTCTTCAGCATTAGTGGTTGTGGCAGTGGAGGCAAGTAGATTAAGTTGGTGGTGGTGATCTTGATCCGGTCCTTGGTCATAAAGAATGCCTTTGAAGACATGTCCTCCAATGTTCACAGCCGTTTGATATGCATATTCTTGATCATCTTCATCCTCTTCTATCGAGCTCACTCGGACGCATCGAAAAACCGCTGGTGAGCTAACTTCCGGTGGTAAAGTTTGAACCGGCTCCAACCCTAAATTTCATTAACGATTATAAGAATAATAATAAAATAAACCTAAGCTTTTAGGCCTCCTTTTGTAACATGTTCTTAATTTTTATACCCAAATTTATCAAATAACGTTACATGAAATCGATCTTGGTTATAAACCCTTTTATGTCGTCAGGTTTACTAAGAAACAGTAACTTAGACAAAATAAAGCAGCAATATCCGGCGGACATCCTCATTCACACGCAAATGATGTTGTACTTCTCCACAAACATTCATAATTAAAACTTTGACTCTTTTCTTGAAGATTCAACCAATCTTGTAAGCTAGATTCAGTATCATCAATTCGAAAAACATACACAATGATCAAATTTTACCTGAATTAGAATTAGTATTCACCACACGGGTAGCAAGCGCCGATCCACCACCACCACTATGGTCTTTATCATCATTCTCACCACCGTTAACTCCACGTAAGCGTTTAGCGTTTGCGTTTTGTGTTTCACGGCTGGAGGATGAATGGTGCTGCAAGGAAGCAAGTTGAGCTAAACGCTCACGGCGTTTAGAAGCTGGAACCCAAGTGCTCTTAACGTGAGTCTGACAGTGAAAGCCCCGACTCTTACAACAAGTTCTACATCTCATATGGGGACAATCTTTCTTAGCTTGGTTCCCACAATCTTGACAATTCATACCTCCTTGTCTCGTTACAGAGAACCCTCCCGGTTCATGATCTGGGACTACGTTGAAGTATAAACCCCGGCTCCGGTTATTGTTGTTGTTGCTGCTTCCGCTTGGGACCATTCCAAAGGAGTAAAAGTTTGGAGGAGCTGTGACATGTTGTTGCTGTTGTTCTTGTTGTTGTTGGAAGTACTGTGGAGGCCAAATCTCGAAACCCTTGTTGGTGTTATAGATCTCGTCTTTGTAAAGATAAAGATAGTTGCTCTTGTCTTGATGATGATGGTGATCCTTGTCAACTTGATGGTGATCTTGTTTGTTGTTGTTGTTGTTGTCTCTCCCTCCTAGATAGAAAAATCCTGCCATTTTTTTGCCAAGTGATAATCAACATCACACACACACAATACAACCCCAAAGAGATCCAAGAAAGAGCCAAATCTTTTCTTTGCTTGGAGAAACAACTGAAAAAGACTGAATCAACTAAAAGACTGCAAACGTCTCCATAAAATTAGTCTCTCTTCAACATTTTTTAAGGACAACACACTTTTGATCTCTGAAAGTGGAAGTTGCTGAGTTTTCTGTGGATAGAGAGAGAAAAGGGTTTTTAAGACATGGAGAGTCCCATGAAGATCTTTTGCTTTGGGCACTTCACTACAGTTATCTTCCAGTTTGAATGAATCCCCATCACATAAATATCATTCTCTATATATGTTTAAAAGAAAAAGAAATACAAGCTGGCTTTATTTTAAGTAATTTTCTTACTTGAAATTATGCCATTATGTATGTTTATTATTTTGGTCTCAATGGAATTCACGAGATATTCACTACTAGTTTGAAATGTCATATTGACTCTACATTTTTTTTTAAAGAAAAACTACATCATTCATCATTATTTTCAATGTCGTTATTACGATTGAAATTAATATAAACGACGAAAATTGAATAATGACTATTGTCATCGGTATCTCAAGAAGCAAAATAGTACTTACTCTATTTCATTTTATATATCGTTCTGGATTTCTTTCATACAGATTATAAACTACTAAACTTCATATTTTACCCATAGTTAATATATTATTTTATTTAGTTATGTTAATTGATGAATTAAAAGAACAGAAATAAAATCAGTAAAATTATTAAATAAATGCATTGAAAACATAAAATAAAATATAAAGTCAAAAACAAATTTTAAATTCTACAACTACAATTAATTTGAAAAGTATTAATATGCATGAAAGGTATTACTAGTGAAATTATTTTTCAAGATTAAAATAATTAGTTTTATTTGTAAAACATTTTTGATGTGTGATTTAAATAAAAACAACCAAATTGTATTTACATTAAAATTAAAATAGAAGATAATTATAATCGCATTATGTTAATTTTTAAAGGTGACCATATTGCCACGTGTTAAAACAGGGAGTTTATCTCCACTTGTCCCTCCCCCGCAAAACCCTCTCAACCGTTTATTTATCCTTTCGCTCCCATTTCAATCTGAATTAGAATTATCTGAAACTATATAAAAATAGTATGCAAACATCAAGGGAATTGGCGTCAAAAAAATTACAGGAATTCGAAAAATAGAGTTATCGGAAGTCTTTTCCGAAAGACTTTGGGAGTCTAACGTCACATTGCTTTGACCTTTTATCGTCACGGACGGTCTTATCGTGAGGTTTACAGCTTAATTACGGCGATTAGACATTCATTGACACAGTCGAAAATATAAACTTTTTCAACGAAACCTACGTGCGCTAATTTCTCTGTAGTTTTATGTTTTATTCGTCTAACCAGGGTTACGTGGCACTAATAAAGGTTTACATATTTTTTTTTTTTTGGTGATGGTACTAAGAGCATCCGCAATGGCGGATCCTTAAGGGGAATCCTTAGGAAAAAAGAAAAAGTGGTATTTTGGATTATGTAAGAGTATTTCAGATTTTTTCTTTAAAAAGAAAAAAAATGACCACTCACGGACCGCCACGTGTGCAGTGGAGCCCATGAATAGTGTAAGGATCAATCTTTACATAAGAATTTTTAGGATAAAATCCTTAACTGTTCATGGGACCCATTGATTATAAAATTAATATTTCTCTAAGGATTCCCCGTAAGGATTCGCCATTGCGGATGGTCTTACTCAGTATTTGATAAAAAAAAAATCAAGTATACAGTATATGTGAGCTAGATGATACATCCATTCACTCGCGTAGGAAGCCTTGTTATTTTTTAAAACAGTAAGAATAATACCAAACAATTTTACAATTTACTAGATAGGTTTCTTGCCGTTAAAAGTGTTATTTTTCAATTCTATGAGGTCGAATTTATCAACTTATAAATTTTTATAACTAGCTAACAAAAGGTAAGTGAACAAAAAAAAAAAAGCTAACAAAAGGTTTGATGAAATTAATGTTTTTTATATATTGTTGCAAAAAAATTGTGGAGTTTTAACATCTGTATAGAATAATCAAACTGAGTGTCCACTGTATGCAATTTTACTTTACACTTTGAAGAAACCCAGCGAGATGTGATTCCGTAATTAAACCTCTGACCGGTGTAATAGATATGAAAAATAGATTTAAGAATTATAGCTAGTAATGTGTGCTGTATTTTAAAGGGATTCTGCTGGATAGCAAAACCCTAGTCTAAGGTTTAGCTCACGAGTCATTATTATTACTAGCCGATGAATGGATGTGATCATCTTTCATTCTTACCCAAACTATTACTTGAATATTACCATGTTCTGTATTTAGAATTTCTAGCTCGTTCCAGTTGAAGTAGAAAACTTGGCTTTCGCGCTCGTGTTTATAAAATTGAGAAAAAATAAAATAAAATGATATCTGGAATATTTTGCTCTTTTTCTTAGAAACGAAAATAGAGCAATGTAACCCATGCACATCTTCAAAGACAAAACCGAGCCACAATAACCCATACATATATAATTTGTGTGTGTATGGGTTATTGGTATGTCTGTGATCATAACATTATACTTACTTTTGTTTTAACAATATACATACTTGGATTGCTTAAAACCGTCAGTGGTTTTTTTTTTTTTTTTTTTTTTTAAAAACACCTTTCCTTTCCCTTAAGAAG
>CAKOAT010579598.1:138836-182810 GCA_932364175.1 Eruca vesicaria subsp. sativa
AAATGGCGATTAGACTTGAAATCGTCCAAACCAAACAGAAAGATAGGATGGACTGCTTTGTTGGGTTGAGACGATAGGACTTGAATATCTCATAAGAGGATCCAACTCTCTATCCAAACCCAAAAGTTTTGCTCTAATCTGAAGCTTTATCTCCTTTACCACCAAAGTAACTGGACGGAGGTTGCTCGAGTGAAGGCGGGCGTTACGTTCCTTCCACACATAATATATAACTCCTTGGAAGATCAGTTTGACAATTGTTTTGAACTTTTTATCCCCCGTTAGACAATGAAACCACTGCACCATATCTTCCAACGTAAGAGGGAAAGCCAGTCCCGATTCAGCAATTAAACCACTCCATATCTCTTGAGAATAATGACACTCGAAAAAAAGGTGAGCGGTTGTTTCAACCGCAGCTCCACATAGCAAACATTCTGCTGGGACTTGCAGTCCCCAATACCTGAGCTTATCTCTGGTCGACATCCTGTCTCTCATAACCAACCAGGTAATAAAAGCATGCTTGGGAATCCGTTTTTTGAACCAAACAATTTGAAACCAATTCACTGCAGGAGGGTCTGGATGAAGTGTCTTCCAAATCGCAGATGTAGAGAAATTTGAGGGCTGGCCTAAGATGTTGTTCCGCCATAAAAAGTAATCATCCTCATTTGAATTAAAATCAGGGGTCTGAGCTGGAAGCGCATCTCGCAAAGCAGAAAGAGTGGGGTTCCTGCTTCGTGATATATTCCATCCTGTCTCAGCCACCACCGAAAACACTGAGGCATCAAGAGGGATTCCTGAATATTGAAGTCCCAGAGGTCCCGTGACACTTAAAAGGTCTCCATTGTGAGTCCAATTATCATGCCAAAAGGAAGCTTTATGACCCGATTGCACTTGGCACAGAATAAAGGGTCTAGCAGTTTCCCTTAATTTCATAAGTCTCCTCCAAATCCAACTCCCTTTATTAGTGAAATCAGAAATCCAAAACAAATTGTCTGCCATTAAATGACTCTTTATCCATGCCACCCAGAGAGAATCACTGCCATTAAAGAGTTTCCAAATAAGTTTAAGTCCGTAGACTTCATTCAAACCGACTAGCCTCTTTAAACCCAAGCCACCGGTGTCTTTGGGAGTGCAAACAGATTCCCACGAGACCTTAGCTCCCCTTGCCGAATTTGGTGCTCCTGACCAAAGAAATGCACTACACATACGCTCAAGTTCTTCCAAACAGCCCTTAGTCAAGGGAAAAACCGCAGCCCAAAAGTTGATAATACTATAAATAACCGACTGAAGCAATTGAAGTCTCCCTGCAAAGGAAAGATGTCTTGCTGTCCAGGTAGAGATCCTTTGTCTGACTTTATCCAGTAGGGGCTGATATCCCACTCTTCCTAACCGATGAGAAGACAGAGGCAAACCCAAGTACTTCACTGGGAGTGACCCCTGAGTCAGTCTAAATTCAGCAGCTAACGACTGAGCAGTGTCTCTGTCATCTCCATCCACAAATACACTTGTTTTCCTCAGATTAAGAGCCAAACCTGACCTCCTTTGAAAATCACGCAGAACCTGCATAATGCCTCTCAGAGATTCCGAAGACCCATCAAAGAAAATAAGAAGATCATCCGCAAAGCTCAGATGAGTGATAAGAGGATGGTCACATTTTGGATGCAATTGGAATTTCCCTTCTCTCGCTGCCAAATCTAGCTCTTTTGACAGAACATCCATAGCCAAAACAAACAAAGACGAGGAAATAGGATCACCTTGCCTCAACCCCTTCCTCCCTGGAAAAAAACCTGCAAGCTCACCATTCAAGGAAACTGAATAATGTGTCGAGGAGATACAAGCCCTGATCCAATCAATAAAAATGTGCGGCAGCTGCAAAGCTAAAAGAATGTTTAAGATAAACTCCCATTCAACACTATCATAAGCCTTGGTGATGTCCACCTGAAGACATCCTCTCGAAATTCTTCCCTTTTTATGAAAATCCGCCACCAGCTCAGAAGCTAGAAGGACATTATCGCTGAGAACTCTTCCTGTTACAAAGCCGACTTGATTTTGTTAAACTGCACCCTTTGTTATCATCTTGAGACGATGAGCCAACACTTTCGAGATCACCTTATATATAGTATTACATAGGGACACCGGTCTGAAATCCGACAAGGCAGAAGCACCAGTAATCTTAGGGATCAAAGAAATCACAGTTGAGTTAGTTTGCCTAGGCATAACCGAAGTTGCGAAAAAATCCAAAACTGCATTAATCACGTCCGCGCCCACTAAATCCCACGAAGAGATAAAAAATTCTGCAGTAAAACCATCCGGTCCCGGTGCTTTCCCTTTCGGTAGAGCAAATACTATAGCTGTAATCTCAGCAGTCGAAGGCATCGCTGAGAGCACAACAGCCATACATGTACTGCAGCGGTAAGGGTGAAGTAAGGCAATGGCACTTTGTTGATAAGGTGTAACCGCGGCATTAGAGCTGCCTTGAAGATATGAGTAAAACCTGACTGCCAAATCCTTCATCTCCTGAAATCCATAAACCCTTATGTTATTCCCATCAGTAAGGAAATGGATGATGTTCCTGGCCAAATTTGCCTTTACAGACTTATGGAAGAACTTTGTATTGAGATCTCCCTTGTTGTGCCATCTTACTCGAGACTTTAACTGGAAAAAATTTTGCTCCGCTGCTGCAAAAATTAACCACTCATCACGAGCCTCTGCTTCACTAGCAAAGAGACTTTGTGAAGGAGAATGTAACGCTTGCTCCTGAATATCTTTAAGTCTCACAAAGGCTTCTCTGGTTCTATTCTCGATGTTGCTAAATCTTGTTCTATTAATAAACTTGCAGCAAGCCTTAGCAGCTCTCAATTTTGAATACATAAGCACCATCGGTCTCTCCGCACCAGTATAAGAATTCCAAGCCTCATATAGCAATTGTCCATAATCAGGATGTGAGGTGAAAAAGGAGAAGAAGGTGAAACGAGTTCTCCTACGCTCATCTGATTCCAATACAGTGATCAGGCAGGGAGAATGATCAGAAGAGCCCGGAGCATCAAACAAAGCATTCGAACTAGGGAAAGTCTCCATCCATGTTTCATTAACCAGTGCCCTATCTAACTTCCTGGATTTGGGATTGGTAGGGCTTTTATTTGTCCATGTAAACGGGCAGCCACGATAAGAGAGGTCAAAAACTCCGCTTTCATCAATATAATCCTGGAAATCCCTCATACCGCCAAGACACAAATCGACTGGATAAAGAGAATAAGCTTCATCTGCGCTCAACACCTGATTGAAATCTCCCATAATCAACCACGGCGACTGACTAAGAGAAGAGTAGAGCGATAACTGAAGCAAATCACGCCACAAAGATTTCCTCTGACTTCTCTCATTATAGGCATAAACAAACCCGACAGTGAAGGAAATTCCCGTCGCTGGGTCATAAACCCCACACACCATCAACTGTTCAGTTCTCAAGTAAACCAGCACCGAAATTAGAGGACTCCACATAACCACAATTCTTCCGTTTTCAGCTTCTGCACTATGGTTTGAATCAAATCTCCACCCTGGGAAATTTGCTGTCATAAAATTATCCAAAGACTCTTGCTTCACATGAGTTTCCAAAAGGCCGCCAACCAAAGGACGGTTCTGGTGAATCCACCTTTGCACATTTAACTTCCTAACATCTCCGTTAATACCCCTAATATTCCACGAAAAACACTTCATTATGAAGGACAAAAGATTTATTTCCGAAGCCCTAGGCTTCAAATAGCTGGTAGAGGCTGCCCATCCATTGGCAACCCCACCGAAACAGAACCTTGAACCAAATTTTTTGAAAGCAGCGACAGTCCATCCAGCGATAACACAGGTCCACCTCCATCCCTCTGGCATTCTTGCCATATCTCTTGTCTCTGCTTCTTCCTAAAATACTTCCTATCCTTAGGAGAAGAAAAAGGAGGAATATCTGCTTCTGCAGCATCCAAACGATTCCTCAAAATTTTCTGAGCCTCGTTGATCATAATCTCCTCCGAATCAAACTGAGATGATGTAACAGGCACAATAGGAACGAGAGACCTTCCCCGGGAATTCGAAGTCCTAGGAGGAGATGACCTTGACCCAACTCTAGTCCACCCACTTGCTGCATCAGACGCCTCCGAATATGCTTTGTTAATAGAAGGAGAAGGCAAACTGGCAGATCTTTCTAAGGGCTTGCCCTTTGAAATTTTACTTCCCACACTTTGGCTCCTTGACTGATTTGACTGATGACTAGAGACTTCCTCGTTCTCTAACCGTGACAGAGGTAAAGACTTCATTGATTTTGAGGAGGAGGAAACAACCAATGCTGGAGACGATTGCGGTGCGGGTAGATTAGGAGAAGGGCGAGGAAACTGAACCGACTTTCCTGGCAACTGATCGGAGATTTTAGGGCAGCGAAGCTCAGAATGTCCAAACTCCAAACAAGTCTTACATTTATGGGGTAATCTTAAGTACTCTGCAAAAACCAAGACAGAGTTACCCAATTTATCCACAACCCGAACAGACGATGCTCTTTTTGCATCCAGCTTCAAAATCACTCTCAACTTAACCACCCCATTAGAATACTCGTTGAGCTTAGGGAATTCAGACTGAACTGGAAAACCTACACCAGAAGCAATGGTACTAAAGCCCGCGAAGGACCACAATTCCGGAGGAATATTCCTGAAGCGAACCCAAACGGGTGCATACTCCAGCTTCATCGGGGTAATCTTGAGATTTGGAGACCACTCCATAACTGTGAAGGCGCAGTTACCGGAATGCCAAAACCCAACATCGAGGACCCATTGTCTGGTGACTTCACAAGGAATGAAAATAAGACATACTCTTTTTGAATGATATTTAACTTTGATTCTTCCATCCTTCCCCCAAATTGGATTAAGGTCAGAGAAAATCTTAGCAACAGACGGGGGGTCTCCGTGGAATTGAGCAACCAAATAACCTTTCCATACATTAGAGGAATGGAAGACCACCGAGTCCGGAGCCTTGACGATGGGAGTACCGTCTTGAGCAAACGAAGGTGAAGCTAACTTTTTCAGATTATGAGCGGAGGACTTGAGCTTCGAAACCCACAAGGCCGGAGAAGGCGAAATAGAAGGGTCAGAAGCTTGAGTCGACTTAAACAGAGAAGACCTAGGAACCGGAATTGAAACAGGCGGAGAAGAGGAAGGAGCAACTTCCGGGAAGAGAAAGGAAACAGAGGTCCCCTCCGACGGGCAAGGAACAAAAGGCTCTTCCCGCGAAGCACACGGATCTGGCGGCCAGGGAGGAACAAGAGATACAGAATCAGACGTAACCATGAGGACAGGGGGGAGAATTCTCAGAGACGAGCGTGAGGCACCGTCTCCGGCGGCGCAAGGAAAGAAACCCTAAATCACCTAATGAATCGCCAAGAGAGGGGCGCCTCTAACGTTGTGTTATATGGCATACCCGTCAGTGGTTTTATCTGAAACTAGATACTATATTGGTTATCACCTCTCAAATATTTTATACGGGTACGTGGTCATACATAATTCTAGAAATTTAAATTAAAACCACTAAAGATTACGTTTTCAGTCATAACTTGGATTGACATTAGAACCGAAGCAAGCAGACCCACTCTAGTGTCTTCGATCACGTGGAACCGCGTGAATTAGCGGCGCAACTTTCATTTGATAATCATAATTAAGCGCATTTGATAATAAATAAATGATTTTAAAGCTTCCTTTGTTTTTCTTTTCTTTTTGCGGAAGTCCCTTTTAGTCTCGTGGCTGACAAATAATTTAGTTCGTTTCTTATATTTAGTTTAGATGGGTTCGAATTTTCAGAACTATAAATTAGTATATATAAATGAAAGCTATGTTGTTGAAAATTCATAACGTAATGGATATAGAATATAAAATATATCCTGTTAAGAATGTGGTAGATAGCTATATCAAAATTTCATCAAATGAAAAACTACGAATCACTATTCACATCTCCTCTTGCAAATTGTTGATAATCCCTCCATTATATTGTTCATACACAATATCAGGTCACGAGTGAGATTTGACTTCTCATTCTTTTTTTTTTGGTGCACAATTTGACTTCTTATTCTTATAGCCAGATTTGATCACATCTTCGGTATTAACGGATCAACTAATACAAACCAATTTCACAAGATAAAGTCCTATACCAACACCTTAGGAATATTAAATTTGACGTCTGTCCATAATTGTTTTGTAAGAAACAAAAAGCTAATTCAAACCACGAAAGTAGAACATCAAACAAGAAAAAGCCATTCCGAAACATGAATTGTGTCTATAAACGGCTGGATTTTCGGTAAATACTTAAACTTATTGTCATTGACCCCCGATATATCGAGTTATAGATATATATCTAGAAGGGGGTGTTAAGAAAAAGATATATAGTATATAGAATGGTTGATCGTATGTAATTTTTATCGGAAAAAGGAGAATTAATCGTATTTAGGGGCGCGAGATGGTCTTTATATTTTTAGAATTTCTTGTTGACTAAATCACTATTTTGTTTTTATTTGTAAATGTAATTGCTTAATATCTGATTTAATATAAAACAAAAGAGTTCCTAACTTTGATGACTCGGGATCTTCATGATTAAACTAGTTGCCTGATGTCTATTTTGTCTTTTTGCTTTACTTGCTTTTTTGTTTCTTCTTCTTTTTTCTTCCTTCGATTTAACATTTTTTGTTCTTATCGGCTTTGATAATTTGACGGGATTAGTAGATAGCAATGGCTTGTTTTTGTGACCGATGATATATCTGTTAAGAGACTAACATATCGTTGTGGGTTTGATGAAGTTCTAATTTATGTTCTTCTACATTTCATACTATATAGCTAGAATATAAAGTACTTAATGTCCAAAAACTTAATAAAAGATAGGTGTTGTCGACATTTTTTTGTCGCAAATATATATATATACAAGCTGCTAAGTTTGATATAGATGTTTTCAGATGCCAACAAAAGAGAGAGTGTTTTCAAATTATCCCTTATATATTTAGATTATAACAAATAAATCCACCAACAACGAATAATGTTATATTAGGCATGCGTAGCCAATGCGGTTATACAACATGTTCAAATGATTAATATTGTCATCCAACATTTTATTTACTTAAAAAAAAAACTAAAAAAGCGACACAACATATAAAACAAAAAAAAAATATTTTTCAAAAAATAACATTCTCTTTTTAGAGATATATATACTCCCTCTGTTGTTAATTAGATATGACCTTTTAGGAATGTTATTAATTCAGAATAAAATTATTTCTTTTTAATAAGTGCTTAGATAAAATTTTATTAGTTATTCATCTAAACACAGTTCGACCATATATAATCTGTAAAATACAAATTTTTATATAATACAAAATTAATAAATTTTGCATAAAAAATAAAAACGTTATAGAATATTTTGTTCTAAAATTTATATTAAAGACAGAGATATATCAATTGTATACATTTTATAAAGGTATGTGTATCTTTCGGAAAGTCAAGCTTCAACCCACCATATAATCAATAGTATAAGTTAATGTGGTATTTTATGTGATGAGTGGTGATTTTAAGAGGTGATCCGAGAGTGAAGTATTGCAGAGTGAAGGAGTATTATAGGAAAAATTCAAGAATAAGGATCACCTCCAGTCTTCTCAATGATTACATATATTATTTATACGTTGGTTTTTTTTTTTTTTTAAAAACTACTCTTATCTTTTAAACCGATCGACTTGTTTAAGCAGTTAGTATAAGCAAGACTTTAGATTTAAATCTGGTCGGTTGCTCCAGAAAGGGACTTAAATCTGATCTGGTGTGAATGTTACATTCATTTTCACCGCTCAATAACAATTTTGTAGACTTTTTTTTTTTTTGTCACTGAATATTTCATTAGAAACTAAGAAGAAGAAATGAGCCCAAAACTATGGATCAAATCATGATGTTTGATACAAAGAGAAATGAGTTTGAGGAGCATTTTTGCTAAAACATCGACAACTAAGTTGTTCGATCTAGAAAAATGATAGATAGACATTGGTGCAAGACCAGAGGAGATCGATCGGATGTCTTTCACAATTCCGATGATTTCTTTTGACTGGAGGTTGCCGGAGATAGCTCTGAAGAGCGTTAAACTGTTGGAGAGAACCTTGAGTGTAGAGAACTCCAAGGTTATCGCCATGCAAAGTACCGATCGGATCGCAATGAACTCTGCAATAAGAGGTGAGCTGATGAAGCTTTTTAAAAGCTGGAGTCCTAATTGACTTAATTTGACACTGAAGAATATAAATGGTGGTTCGGAAGCTGATTGTGAAAAGCTCTGAAACTGGGCTATGTGAACCCTTGAAAGGCTCTTAATAGCCAGAATTTGGACCAGGTCCACTAAAATCAGCACAATGACGAGACGTGACGGAGGCAACTTCATCCTTCTAAAAACTCTTTGGGTACCAAGATACCTTGCGATAACCCGCTGTATGTACTTGACAAAAGTTGAAAAGAAAGCACTAGTTGAATTCAGGCAGAGACTTTGGGATACAATATTACCGTATTGAATCCGTATAAGTGTGACGGAATTCATCCAAAACTGCTCACCATCAGGTTTTTTCGAGCTTGACAAGAAAGTATAGACCCGGTGACGTGTGTTGAACGGAGATTCGGATTGCTTGCACATATAGCAAACTGAGATTTTCTGAACAAAGGAGAAGACATCGAAGGTGAAGGAGGCTGTGTCGGAACACCTTGAATACATTGCAGAGATGAACACGGCTGAGGCATAGCAGAAGGGATTCTCAGCAACGATGGGAGGATCTGAGGCTGCGTGGAGTGGTGTAGGCGCTTCAGAGATGCAAAACCAAACAGATCCGGCGAGCCAAAGCTCGGGCTGAGTAGGTCTGGTGGTTTCGCTTGTACAGAGAAGGACGGCGCCGAGTAGGGGAGTAGGGTGGACGACGACAGCGAGAGAAGATGGAGAGACGACAGAGGAGAAAAATGACTGGAGAACGAGGAGGAGAGAAAGACCGTCTGGAGGATCTGGTGGTTTCGGAGGGATGTCGGGACAGAGAGCTTCAAACAGAGCGTACATACCAGACGACGGCGGCGGATCTGGAGGAGGCCGGAGACACGACGGAGGAGTAGTCACTATCATGTCAGATCTTCAGGAAGAATGGAGAGAAAGACGATTCGCGGTGATCAGGAGTGGGACAAGGCGGAGGAGGGACACCGGAGGCAGAGACTCATGTTGAAATCTTCAGTTTGCGGCTGCCTCGTACATCGTGCCTGGGAGCGTTAAGCTCTACAATTTTGTAGACTTAAAAAACAAACTTTCGTTGTAACCTATAAAAATTGAGAACAATTCTAAGAAACTACAAAATATGAAAACTCTAGGAACCGATTTATGATTTAAATATTCAGCATCAGACCCAATAATAAGACCTTACAAATTAGCAAAACCTTGATGTTTCAGTATTTGATTAAAACGAATCACCCCTGATATAAATTAACACGTTTACTTGGTTAACTATCAACTGTATTAGTTTTCGAGAATAATGTTTACTTCCATGTTTATTGAGGGTTCTTATATGGGATTCTTAGTTTCGATTAAGATACGTTTCTTAGCTTTTAGTTAAAAAAAAACTAAAAACTAGCATTTTAAAAAAAGATATAAAATTCGATTTTTAGCAAAAAAAAAATAAAAAAAAAATAAAATAAATCAAATTATGAGTTAAAATCTCACTCTAAGAACTCTCTAATAAATATGCTTAAGACCATGTTTATCGGAAAATTCTTAGAGAGGATTCTTAATTTCGATTTAGATACGTTCCTTAATTTTTAACTAAAAAAAACTAAGAACTAACTCTAAAATAAAAAAATATAAGAGTCGGTTCTTAGCTAAAAATAAAAAAATATAAAATGAAAAAAAATATAAAATTATAAGTTAAAGAACCCCTAATAAACATGCCCGTAGATTACCATATATACTGATGTATATATACATTATAACTAATAAAGTTCAAGCCAAAATCTAAGCTAATTACCAAAACATGTGAAATAGACTCCACCCTAGCTAGGTCCTCAACGTTAGAAACCCCTTAACTCGCTAAAGTAATACGTTAGCTTTGGAATCAGCATGAGAAACTATTCAAAACTTATTACATAATCTTGTACGGTTTCATGAACCGGTGTCATATTGGTTTAAAACATAATTTTGTCGGCTCTTTTTTTTTTTATAAATCTTGCTTTCATAATTATTCGCATATATAACGTACTCACCATAAAAATAACCAAATTATGGTTTCAAAACTGTTTAGTTAGCTAAGTGTTTTTCAGCAAAGTATTAATTATTTTTTGATACCTATAAAAGTTTTTTCTTTCTTCATCTTCTATATTCTAATATATAGTCATTATAATGTCTATGCAGTAAATATGAATCGCTTTACTCTCACAAGTATACACTTATGACTCATGGAAGTAGATCTGAACGAATGGATGTTTTTTTTTTTTTTTGTAAATAACATTTTCTCTACTATACGCCTTTGTGACCATATCATTTTTCTTGCTTAAAGCTAAGTTATAATTATGCTCTTTCCGCTAAAAACGGGTTTTGTCTTGTTGGAAATAAAGGAATGAAGTGACTCAAAGCGTCTTCCTAAAGCTAAGATATTCGATTTACTGCATTAGGAATACTTGTATTCCAATACATAACGCCAACAATACTTTGAAAACAAAATGGGGGAGAAAAAAAACTAATTTTTGGTTTTGAAGATGTCCATACTGTTACTAGAATATTAAAATTCTTGTGCAGTCACCTACTTTACACGAATTTCCCATCGTACATTTATTTATATGTAAATAAGACAATTAAAAAAAAACGAAAACAATATACAAGGTGATGTGATTGTAACTGTGGTTCATGAATACATGGCAAGTTAAGTATAATAAGCAAGACTAATTCTGTAACCCTAGGCGACGAACACTGCATGCCAATAGTAGAAACAGTACGTACGATCACGAGATCAAACTTCTACGTACTTTACTTTCTTAGGATCCCTCCACTTGTAGGTACTAGCCCCATGCCACGTGGTCCCCCTCCATTAGCTTTTTGGGCCTCATAAAAGCCCGTGGGGCCCGTCTTCCCATCCATGCACATGCTTCACATTAAGCTCTAGCTATGTTAGTGTGTGTGTATATAAAAATACTAGTCTTAATACGCATATTTAAGTACATATAAGCGTATAATTTAATAGGCCTATATATGCCTTGTGGTCTCCACGAAGGTTCATAGACTCATTGGCATTTGTCAATTGTCACGTGACCACCACCATTCTTCATAATCTTCTAATATGTGTTATATAGCTAAGCTAACATGTATAAACCATTTAGATAGCTTTCTATAGCTTGTCACGAATCTTTACCACTATGCTCTAGTTTCAGGTTTATAATATTGAGTTGGCCTAATAGGACTATGGAATTTTGACCCCAAAAAAAAAAAAAACTTCGGGTGAGCCCCAACCTTGTGGACGTTAGTGGGTAATGATTTGGGCATTACATCCGAAGTACTTTAGCATGACGTCCAAGCTAATGGGCTTTACTTTATAGCCCATTATACATCTGGAACTTTTTGCGCTAAGAATAATATTTCTGCGTTAAGAGTAATACTTTTACTCTTTTAGTGCATCATTGTTTTGTAGTTTTCAAAAGTTGTATGGAATCCATTGGTGGCTTGAAACTCTAATGGAAGAAGTATGAGCATCAATGCTTGCTTTGGACTCTAGATCCTAATTCGATTAAGCTTCCTTATTTAAAACGCCAAACTTAACGCATATTTTACATTATTATTTCTTTTTAACTAATTAAGTTAATCATCAAACCGCTCGCTAATGTCGGTTTGCTTAATTTTTGTTTATTTATTTTACCATCATTCATTAATACTAAACGTTACTCCTATAATAGAGTAACTAGGTGTTTTTGCCCGCACATGCGGGCTTAATGATTTTACAAATATCTATAAATAAATATCTAATCAATTTAAGTAACATTAAAATAAGTTATTGTTTATATATTCAAGATATTTAATAATAATGTTTTTTATATATTATGTTTTTCATCATAATATAATAATTGCCGTTACATAAATTAAATTTAAAAACACTTATAAGTTAAAATATTTAGTAATAAATTAATATCAAATTTTAAGATATGAAACAAATTTGAGTATAATAAAATTATCTTTTATTGCATAAATTAATACTTTGGTATACATAAAAATATATAGAAAATAATATGTACGAATTTATTTTTAGTTTTATTTTTAAAATAAGATGAAAATTATTATTTTTGGATAACACAGTATAAATTATTTTTTTATCTATAATTATCAAATGAATTAGTTTTTTTTTAATTAATGATAAATTATAGATTAACAAATATAATTAGTTTTCAATGTTGATAAAGATTTTATAACACAATATAAACAAATTAGATAAGGATAATTATAAAATTAATGAAATTCGTTTTTAATTTATAATTAATTATATATTAACAAATAAAACTATTTTCAAGATTAATAAAGACTATTTAAAACATTAGAAAATATTTTTAGATAAGGATAAATCTTAAACCACTGAAATTCGTTTTTATTTATAGTTAATTATATATTGAATTTTTTTAATTATTCATTAAGGGTATAAACGATATTAACCACTCTAACTTTTAACGTGAGAGCTCCGTTGCGAAAAATCACTTCGCAAATAATAGTATAGATTGGTAGTTATACTGCTGTACATATTATCATTGACATTTGTTATATAAAAAAACAAAACTACTTTTTTCACAAGAAATAACATAAAATCAACTAGGAAAAGGATATATATCGAGATTTTTTTTTAATTTAAAAAACGGGTTAAATTAAATTAAATCAAATCGAGAAAACGAGAAGACTAGAGTTTTTTCTTTTTATTTGGCTAATTAAAAACGCTAATTATAGATAATTAAGATTCGGTGGCTGATTTAGAAAATATTTCCTTTCTCAATATCTCGTCGACTCAACAGAAGCTTCTATCGTTTCCCAGAAGAAAAGCTTCATCGATTGAGTCTCCTATGGCTTCTCACTGGCTCCCTGAAGATGACTTTCGTCTCAGAAAATCCATCGAGGTATATGTTTTCACCAAACCCTAATTTCCACTACGTTTTTTTTTTCTGTAATATTCTACTACATGTTCTTGTCTTTTCGTATCTCGTGTTTCTGTAACATGTCGATGTTACTGAATCTTGAACTAAAACCCTAGATCATGCACTGTAGCGTTTAAACCCTATATTCAACATGCTAGCTTGTGTCCCAAGTCATCCAATCAAAACTTAATTAGATTGACTCTTACGAGTTTCTTATTGATTATTTACCGATATGATATAAATCTTGGAATATTTAAATCCAGGATTTGCAATTTTCTAATCAATATTCTTGTTATATTATAGAATGGAGCTTCTCTAGAGTCGTTAGCTAAAGGAGCAGTAAAATTCTCTAGGAGATTTACACTTTCTGAACTAAGAGATCGATGGCATTCTCTTCTATACAACCCTAATGTCACATCTCTATCTTCATCAGTCGCATTCGATCACATGTACTCGGATCAGTTTCTTCCACAAACTCATCATCACAGAACTACACCAGTCAGGTCTCAGTATTACACAACGTGTAAGAGGAGGCGTTTGGAAGAGATGTATCCTCTTAGTAACGTTGATAACAGTCTCATTAACGAAGATCTTGATCATGTTGCGTTTGGAGAAAACGCGTTTGAAGGCTCGCAGTATTTCGACATGGAGTTTGATGCGGTTGACTTGGCGATTATTCAAAACTCTTTCCCAGGTATCATGCCTCAAGAAGCTGATGATAATGGTGGAATGGTGAATCAGTTATTTAATGATTGTGATGTTTCAGACACAACAGCAACAGCAAAAGCATTAGAAGATCTTTTGCTTCAAGAAGACACTGAAGATCCTATGTTCCAGCAACCTTATTCATCGTTTAATGAGACAACATCAGTGTCACATGATCAAGCAGAGACTTGGATTGATCCAGAGGTTTATGTAGCCGTACCAAGCCAAACAAATGAGTGTTGTCATAATGTTATGTCATCACCTGAGTGGGATCCACATCCAGAAGTCATTAACGGTGTTATCATATGCACACTAAACAAAGAGTCTGATGAGATTCCAAATAATGATGGTATTGACTTTACTATGTACACACAGAAAGCTAGAAAAATTTCTTCATCATCATCACTGAGGAAGCATATGAGACCACCACCTTATCCACAAAGAGGATCATCATCATCACAAGCCAGAGGTAGTAACATGTTCCATAGTTCTGGTACTGGAGATAGTGTTGTTACAGAACAAACTAGTTGTTCTAATGCATTCAAGGCTAGCTATACCGAGAAAGCGACTTCTAGTTTTACTACAACAACTTCAACATCACAACAACACTATGAACATAATTTGAGTTCAGAGATGGATATAACTCCTCCTGTATTACAAGAAGAGGGAGACAACAATGAAATTGAGAGTGATGAAGATTTGCCTTCCTATTCAGATGTTGAAGCTATGGTATATATAACTCTTACAAGAATATTATTGTCTTTTCTTGTTTTACTTTACTAAAATTAAGTTTCTTTTTTTTAACCAATCAGATTCTTGGCATGGACCTTGAACCGGTTGGTCAAGACCTGTACGAGTTGGAAGGTAACTAAGCTGTTACACAACCTACAATTTTTATTGCCGGTTCTTGTCTTGTTTAACAAAGATGTGATGATGATTGTATGTAGCGTCAAGATATCGAAATGAGGAAGTGGCGAGAATGATTATGAGATTAGAGCAGAGTTCTAAGTCTTACATGAACCGTAACATCATTTCTCATGAAGCTTTTGCTATGCTATACGGAAGCTCTAAGCATTACATTAATAAACCAGAGGTTAATAAAATATTATTTTGAAGGGTGCTTAACTCGAGTTACTAATCATTTGTTTAAAATAATAAACGTTTCAATATTTATTATTCAGGTGTTACTTGGACGAGCGACTGGTGAATATCTAGTGGATATCGACTTAGCAAAGTCAGGGTCATGGAAAAAAATCTCACGACGACAGGTAATGATATTATATATTGATTTGTTTGTATATACGTTTTTGATCAATGGAGATATTCAAAAGTTTGAGTTTTATCTGGATTTAGGCTCTAATCAAGTTGAAGAAAGATGGGTGTTTTGTGATCAAGAATCTTGGGAAGTTTTCGATATGGATAAACGAGAAAGAAGTTCAACATGGAGAGATTGTTAACCTCAGGAGCAATAGCTTAATCCAGGTGATTGTTTTTTTTTTTTTTTTTTGTTAAGTATGTTTCGATATTAGGATAAAAGGAACCGAAGCTGATCAATCTCTTTACGTGTTTGGCAGATACGAGAAATGTCGTTCATATTCGAGACGAACGAGAAAGCAGTCAAAAGATATTTAGATGGAACTCACAAATGAGATATATGTACAGCTATTACTCTTATTAGTAGAGGACTTTATGTTAAAATACTTGTACGTAACACTTGACATTGATCCAATCAAAAGTTGGATGATTTAAAAGCTGGTGGATTTTCGTTTGTGTTTCAAAAAGTCATCGTGAGATAGTGAATAAACAGTGAAAGAAAAGGTGAGAAGAACCAAATTCGAATCAATTCGATAAGGATCTATCATCTATGAATGTATTGATACCAAATAATGGGCAGTGTAGTTAGTATCCCTATATATTAATCAAGAAACATTCATAAATACATAACCTTGGAGAGTATGCTTACGTGTCAAGCTCACAGAGCTTCTCAGCCTTAATTTTTTTAATGAACCAATTTTGTTAGGAATAAAATTATGTAACATTTAATTTCTTGCATTTAAGACTATAATATATATACATTTTTTAAGGGACCAACTCTGCTAGGTATAAAACAATAATTTTTCTTTCCTTAAATAAAAGCTACGGAATTACCTAATATGATTAACATATATATGTAATTAATGATTATGAATAATACATATTTTTGTGTCCTCTCTCTTTTTTTGTTTAATTTTAAATTATTAAAATAAATTAAACAATCACATTAAATATATAATAAAAAATTAATTTTTTTCTTATAGATTATATTTTTAATTTCTTAAAACGACCATAAATAACTAAAATAGTAAAATCCCACATTGAAAATTTTATGATCAATGGTTAACTTTGTTTTTTTTTTTCAAACAAGATACAAATTATCATAAATCGTACGAATATGAAGTATCATTAGTAGATATTCATATTATAAATATGTTAATTTAACAATTTCAGTGAAAAGGTTTGAGGTTAGATTTTTGTAGTTTGTTTTATTTGCTTTTTTTAATATCTTTAAGTTTGTTTAGATAATTTAACTAATTTTAAATCAGATTTATTAATAATTTAAATATTTTGAATTTTTTGTCAACTTTTAATGTTTAAAAAATATTTTATGGGATGATTTCAGATATTGGTTACAATCCAATCCAAACTGAATTGAGAAGACCAAATCGAATCCAATCCAATAATTAATAAAATTCAAATAGGATTTATGAGAATAATACCAAAATCTGATAATACGTCTCAATCAAACCAAAACCGACGAAGTCTCAAACGTCAGACCTATGCTGATTTAAGATACCAAAATTTGTATTCATCATTTTATAATCGATAAATACTATAGTGTTGTAAAATGTCATTTAATGAATAAATATTAGTATTAAAATTTCACTCTGCGCATGCGCGCGGGTTATCATCTAGTATATAGTATATTAAATAATGTGGGGCGTATTCGTATACTTTAAATTAATGAAAACCCCCATACTGGACCAATAAAATCATAAATTCGATTAAAAAAACATATTGAGTCGCTGTTAAGATTCGATAGGTTTCGATATTGGCCTCCCACCTTCTGCCCGCCCATACAGATCCAACTAATTCCTTCTTTTATTCCGAATTTTTATATATTACCAGTGGTGTATATAAGTGTCAATGAACATAAATAAAAGAGGATCGGCCTAGTGATTTTGATGACATAGTTATGAAACTTACGATCGTACGCGTGGCTATAGAGAGATGCTTATTTCTTTAGTCGAAAACAATAAAAAAGGATCGTGTAGATTAATTTGAATCAGAAAATGAAGTGAGAAGATGAGGTGGTGACCGAGTCGAAATCAAAGTTTAGAGTTTCGAACAACGTACGAGAGACACGACGGCCCAACTAGCCACGTGCGGTCTCTCTTCTTTCCCACCCCTTCGCCCACGGTCCACCTTCATTTGGGACTAACGTCAAAGTTTTATGTTTGTAATAACAAACAACTTTTCAAAACGACAAAATAAAAATCAATGATGAATAATTGACATCATGAACTACCCTACTTTCAGCGAGCTCTTATGATTTATTAACATCATCCAGGCTCCTAAACATAATTAAAAAAAAATCTATTTTTACCTAATTTTTGTTTGCCGTTATCTTATGATATTTAAATGTTTTCACTATATTAGTTTCCCGTCTAAATCATTTTGTATTAGCTTGAGATAATGTAATCATGATACAAGGAATTAGTTAACCAAGTAGGCATATTTAAGATTTTTTCGCCATGATTATCCACTAGCTAGTTGCTCGATATAGAACATGACACTATGAGCGTGGCGTGGGGTCCATTTTGTCCCTAGCTCGCATTCTCAAAGTTATAACTAATCTAAAGTAAGCTTTGGTTCAGAGGCTGGTCAGATGAGACTCTGTATTAAGTGCTCTCTATCAGATAACATCGATTATGCTAGTCGTTTATATTTATTTATGCTAGTGGTTTATATTTATTTCTTACAACTACTGGTCGTTATGAAACCACAAAAAAAACGAGAGATCGTAAGAAAGGTAGTCGCAGACTCACAGTGAAGAGTCTTAAGGCTGAAGGCAGGGCCGGTCTAACTTAAAAAAAAAAATATTTGTAATACTTTATTTTAGACTACAAATTTATGTCATTATTTTTTATAATCTTTTTTTATAATGTCCCATATATATAAAATTATTGTACAAAATCGGGATGTTCTAAACGGTATGTTTCTTTATCTATGCTTGAAAGGTATGTCTCATAGTCATAACAAAATAGTATGAGCTAGATACATGTATTCTTGAAATTGTAACTTAAAAAGATTTTGTAATAACTATAACTATACTTTCCACCAAGTAAAAACCAATTACTATTATGATACTTGCCAGTGTTCTGTATGGGTTTAAAGTTTGTTTAAGCATACGCCTTTAGTTATTTGTCGAATCTTTTATACGCTACTTTATCAGGTTTAGGATTTAGTAATGTACAAGATATGGTGCTACTAGATTACACTCCTGATGATTAAAAAATTCGTTATAATCTTTAGTTACTACTTGATCGCGGGTCAACATTTTGAAACTTATCCTTAGCATCTATACAGAGTATTTAATATACGTCCAGCCCTATAGAGTTCTGTCTCCAGTTACAAGTTACGTTTCATATATTATTTTTCACACTATGAAATTTTTTTTTTTGAGAAAAGGCTCACAATAAGAATTATTCCTATCAATTTTATTAATTGTAAATCTGGCTAGCCAATTTATTTATTTTAATGATCAGATGAGATTTTATAAAATAAAATAAAAAATTAAAGATGACAAAAATGTGAAATCTGAATTTTCCATTAAAAAGCTGAAACATATTTTGATATTCTTTTTTTGATATTCTTTAGAGAGACTTATACTAATCTTCAAGAAAAAATGTAATTTACGGATAGATTCTTTCACCACATATATATGTTTTTATAAATGTTTATGAATAATATGATTTAGTTCCGTGTAATAGGTATATCGAATCTAAAACGTGTCAGCATCTTAATCCATTTCTTTATCACTTGGTCGCAAGGTCCTAAACCAAAATTCTTCGATGGCTTCAACTATAATCTGCCAGAACAAAGATAACAAAAACAATGCAAACACTTTGGTAACAAGGTGATTGATATATAAACTTATGGATATATAGGCAACCCTTTAACATATAGCTGAAATAGTAACTACGTTTGATTTTCATCCTCTGTTTGGACCTAGTGCATGACTGCATGAGCTTTACTATATATAAATAGAATTAAAATAACCAAAATGCCATCCGGCGAGAACAACCAGAGTCGACCAGTCCGCTAAAACAAAAAGAGCTTAGTATATTCTCCATTAAATATTGGTTGAATTTGATGCATTTAGGGGACACTTCCTGGAAAACAGCATAGTATTATCTTCCATATAAATTTATTAGATGTTATGAACAATGCACATGCAGTGTTTTAATATATGTACATTTAAAAATGTATTTTGTTGTTTTTTCTTTTTGATAATCCAGTATCCGACCACAAAGCATGATCGACTAGCCCACCGGGCCTAAGCTCATGCCATGATAGGATTTTTAAGCGTCCACTTAAAGGCTCTTGGTTATGCTAAGTGGTCTGGAGCGCCACACCAACTCCGCATGTAAATTATGTGGTGGTCGGGTTTCGAAGTCGGATGGCGAGCACCTCAGCCGAGGTTCCTTTACCACCAGGCTACGAAGCCTGGTCGCATGTATTTTGTTGTTTGATTAATTATATTGTATGTGGTTGACAAAAAAAAATGTTGTATGCACATGATTATAAAACTGCTGGGCGGGTTTGAACACATACAAAAAAAAAACTGTTAGGAGTTTCACATCTCTAGAAAAACAATCAATTCATCCACTATCAACGAGATTTTTAGTTAAAAGTTTTATAAACTATTAAAATTTTCATACATGCCTGCAAAATGTTTGATCCTTATTTAGAATTAGTTTTGATCAATCAATTTCAAATTTCAAATTGGAGATTTATGTCTCTTAGGTCTCGTAATGTTATGCTTCTAATATATTTATCTTTTGTTTATGAATGTAATATGTAGTTTAACGATTTGTGTTAATATTATCAATGTACCACCAGGTAAGTTGGTTTGTAATAATGTTCTCAATGCGTTATACCTGGCCAGTCTAATTACTAATAAAGTTTATGGTTGCATACGATGTCAGCCATCGATTTAATCTGAAGGTTTAGGAGTGAGTGTCTTCATCAGTTCATCAGTTTTGTTTCATTAGTTCTGCATCCATAAAGTTTGCTTGGTTGGAAATGTAAAAAGGTTAAAAATAATTTAATGGAAAATGTGGTAATTGGTCATAATAATTAGAATATAAAAGATAATGATTTGTTATTTTACTAAATAAATTATAACTTTGTCATATGTAAAATTCTTATATTAATTTTGTGAATATGTCATTCGCCATTACTTCATTTAAGTATATAGTTTTGTTTCTTCTCGAAGTTTGTAGTTTTGGATGGGCAGAAGAAGTAACATGGGCACCTAAACTCGATCAATCTCTCATATTATCACCGCCTATATTTTTCTTAAAAGGTGACTGGAAAATGGAAATGAAATCTGATGTAACAAAGTAATAACTATATTAACATAGATTTTTGTTTTTTTTTTCATTTTAGAAGGTTACCTCATGGACTCATATAAAACAAGAACTACTTTTCTGTAGTAAAAAGAAAAAAAGAGATATGATTGAAAAAAGAAGATAGATGATGATGATATTACATAAGCAACCCTCTTATATTATTTCTCCATACTATTCTTTTTCCTTCTTATTACAGAACTCATAACAAAGTCTCACATCTTCTCTCCTATCATTTTCAGCAACCTCTCGCTTTAATCTCTCTACTGATGAAGATCAGGTGCGACGTTTGCGATAAAGAAGAAGCCTCGGTGTTCTGCACCGCCGACGAAGCGTCTCTATGCGACGGCTGCGATCACCAAGTCCACCACGCTAACAAACTCGCCTCAAAACATCTCCGTTTCTCTCTCCTCTATCCCTCTTCCTCCAAGAACTCATCTCCCATCTGCGACATCTGTCAGGTCTCTTTCAGTTTCTTTCCAAAGATTTTAGGACATGGGTTTTGGTTTTGTCTGATGAGTTTTTTTTTTTGGTGAACTTTAGGAAAAGAAAGCTCTCTTGTTTTGTCAACAAGATAGGGCTATTTTATGCAAAGACTGTGATTCATCGATCCACTCAGCGAACGAACACACCAAGAAACACGATAGGTTTCTTCTTACGGGGGTTAAGTTATCTCCAACCTCCTCTGTTTACAAACCAACTTCAGAATCTTCTTCAAGTAGTCAAGATTGTTCTGTCCCTGCTCCTATCAAGAAACCTATCTCAGCTCCTCAGAGTCAGATCAAGAACTCCAAGATCCAACCCTCCAAGATCAGTAGCGATGTAGGGATGAATCAGTGGGGATCTACAAGCACGATTTCAGAGTATTTGATCGATACGTTACCTGGTTGGCACGTTGAGGATTTTCTTGATTCCTCACTTCCTCCTTTTGGTTTCTCTAAGGTGTGTTATTCTTCTTCTCTCTATTCAAGAAAAATCAAGTTTGATTAGTCAAGATTTGAATATTTATTAGTAGTAACTTCATTTCCTTTGTTTATGTGATATCATATTATATCAGATCTAATATTGAGATATAAATAGTAACAAACTTTATAGATGTGGATAAATATTTTCTACTTTTGAGATGATTTTTTATTTTCCTTTTCTGGTGGGTTTGCTTTTGTGATTACAGAGTGGTGATGATGATGGAGTGTTACCATATATGGAAGCAGAAGATGACAGCACTAAGAGAAACAACAACAATACAGTGTCAATTCCATCTAAGAATATGGGGATTTGGGTCCCTCAGATTCCACAAACTCTTCCTTCCTCATACACAAACCAGTACTTTTCTCAGGACAACAATATTCAGTTTGGGATGTACAACAACAAAGAAACAACACCAGAAGTACAGACTTATGCTCCAATACAAAACATGAAACAACAAGGACAGAACAAGAGATGGTATGATGATGGTGGCTTCACTGTCCCACAGATGACCACTACTACTTTTACTCATCCTCCTCCTCTTGCTTCTAATAAAAAGTCCAGATCCTTCTGGTAATCTAGATGGTGTTTCTGTTTTGTTTGTTTGTTGGCCTTTTGATCTTCTTGATTTCTCTGAACTTGGATCTTTGTAGAAGAACTAGGTTTAATTTTCTTGGTTCTGTCTTTTTGTAAATTTTGAGTGTGATTGAGGTTGCGGTTTTAATCTTGGTAATAATGTAAACAATATATTCTCTTTTGGTTCATGCAAACGCTTCCTTTATCCTGTATTGCAAGTTTTTGTGTAATAAATCCCCATGACTAAGCAAAATTTCTACGTTTTTTGTGGAAGCAAGACTTCATTTCATAGAAAGATATTAGTAATTATTTTCGATTGTCATCAACATTATTGTAAGTCAAAGCTTAAAGTGAGTTTTAAGTATGAAATCTAGTGGTGTATTTTTGCATGTGACGAAGAGTCATTTTCATATTGTGCCTCCCAGTTCCCATATGGGGAAGGGATTGTTCTTGGATTTGGTTGATATTTATTTAATATTTACTGGGAAATAAAGATAATAAATGAGCATATAATAGAGACAAAGTCACCATAACGTGCCCATCACCATCGGCATATTTTTGTTTCTGATTGAATATGCCTCCAAATCTCTGATAACTATATAGACACTTCATTATGGCTGCCAAATCTATTCAAGTAAAGTACCGACACGTCATTAACTCGTTTTTTGTTTTGGGTCTAATTAAAACTCGTTTTCATTACAAAACTAAAAAGGAAAAAAGAAGAAGTAAGAAAGTATCATGAAATGAGTTGAGTTGGAATGAAACAAATCATGAACACGTCCAAATCAATAACCATCATGCTCAATTTCACGGTTGGAACGTAGAAGTTGATTTGCCTTTTAGGGTTTTACTAATATGAGGAGCTCTTGAAATTGCTCAAGTGTGGCCTGCGAAGGGAGACTACAATCGTATGTGGCCACGGCCCACGAGATAGGGGAAGTCTTTGAGAGTGAAAGAGTGGTTAATGTCTGTAAATAGCTCCTTTCAGGTTTTTCAAATATTCTTATAGTGAATGTCAAATTGTATCGAGAAATAAATACAAGGTAATACGATTGCTGTATCTCACCTTTTCCAATTAATTCTTGAAATTCCTTCATTAAAACGCTAATGTAGTAACACAAGATGAATGGTTAAAGTTTTCTTGCTCCCGAGACAGATTTACTTTATATAAAGAGATATTTTCATATGACCATTGTGGTCCAGTTATCAGGATGTATCGACATGTTTTAAAAAAACAATGAGATATACTTCGTTAGAATTAACCAAGAGATGTTGATTTCTGTTTGCTTGGTCATTGTGGTGCTTTACAAGATATAGACGTTGTTTTCTGTTTGCCATATTTTCTTTTTTGATCACTACTTAGAGTTTTTTTGGACATAACAACTTAGAGTTGTATGAACTTCAGTTTGAAATTCTTGGTTATTAAAAAATACAAATTAAATTCATATCTCTATTGTAAGCAAATTAATTATAGCTGTTCTTATGTCAATTATTGTCGTTGAGAAACACTAGTACAAGCTGAAGATTTGTTTTTCAAAAGATGTTCATTATAGAAAGAGCAAAAAAAAGGCTTGACATTGCGTTGGCAAAAGAAAAGTCTCACTTGTGTGTTCCTTTATCAACTTTTTAAGTTCATTACAGAAAGCAAACAAAGAAAAAACCTTAGATAAAACAAGATCCTAGTGTAATGGCTATTTTTTCGTTTTCAACCCTCAAGAAGCTCCAAAAGATTTGTAAAAAAGAAAAAGAAACCCAAAGATAAAAAAAGGCACGCAAAGGAAACAAACATATAGACCAAAAAAAATATTGTAAAACCCCAAAAGTATGCATGGATATACCTCACTAGCGACGGCAATGTGGTTTGCAGAGAAAGAGACAATCGTAGAAACAAAAACCTCCACAATGTTGAGGACATTTTAATCTCTTTCCATTACACTTCCCATTTCCTCTGCACTCTGCATATTCTCTTTTCACAAACTCTCCTCTTCCTTCTCTTCCTTTTCTTCTTCTTCCTTCTCCACCACAACCCCATTTGTACCATCCTCCACCACCACCTCCTCCTCCCCATCCCCATCCTCTTCCTCCTCCTCCGCCACCGCCTCCTCCTCCTCCTCCACCACCGCCACCACCCCATCCCCATCTAAAGCTTCCACTTCCTCCACTATAACTTCTTTTCTTGTCCTTGATAACTACTCCAGTGGTTGTGTTGTTATTATCAGTGTTGTTCTTGACTGTATCTTGATCATTGGAACGGACATGCGCACTCTCTAGTATGTTAGTTTGCAAGATCAGTACAAGAAGAAAGATGATTACCAATGATGAAATTGTCATCATTTTCTCGACAAAGTTTGTAAGTAGACTTGTTGTCTTTGATTTGATACGATAGCTTCTTTGCTTTGGTCCTCTCTTTATATAGTCCATTTTCTTGTCCCCTTAAATAAATCGAAAATTCTCATTGATAGTTAGGTTTGGTCCTACCAAGAATATAAAAAATGTCATAATTATGTTTTTTTTTTGTCAACTTCTTTTGTGTTTTTGAGAACGGATATTGACATAATTAGTTAGCTTAATTTTGTACAACAGAAAGCATTTCTTATAAAGCGAGATTCAAATTACTAATTTATTTAATTATCCTTGTATTATAAGATTGGAGTTTGTTAGTTGTCACTGGTGCTAATACTCATACAGTTACAGACTACATAGTTAGTCCATCATTTCTTTACATATTTATTATTGAAACCCATTAGGTATATCAAGCTTTAAATATTATTAGTAGTAGTATAAGCGTTAGTGGTTAACTATCTAATCATCAAGTGATTATAAACTAAACAAAAGAGAGAGATCCCTTAGCTAACACTACTAGTGGTAGTCGCCACCAATCAACACTGCGAGACTTCTCTCTCAATGAACATCTTTCTCCTTCTCCTTTCTTTGTCAAACTTACAAAAGAAAGTGACAGCAATGATGCCACTAACGCATGTTAACCTTTTTTTACCAGTTTATGCGTACAGAAACAATGAATCAAAAGAGTGTAACACAATCCTTCTTCTCTACATGTTTAACTATTACTATTATGAACTTCGCATGCCATTTTTTTTAGTTTTCTAATAAAATTACAGATCAAATAATTGTTGCAAGTTGGTATTTATGGAGTATTTGGTACGGTTGTTTATACTTCACTTTTACGTTATGCAAATTTCATTTTCATCTACTTATAACTGACTGGACCACGGACCACCATTTCGCTCCCACCATTAGTTGTCTAAAATACTTTTTATTTTTTCGAGTTTAGGTAATGTATTATACAACGAACTCTTGACAGTTTATTTCGATATCTGATCGGCTACTAAATGGAGTTTGATAATAAATTGTTTGCTTACAAAAGACATTCATATGCATAAGCAAGATTATCATCCTCACACTTTAAATCTTTCATTTACTCAAGATTAATAAGCAAATGTTCTCAAATAAATTAAATTGGATCCTTGAAACTCAGAACATCGATATTCAAAGTCATACAACACAAGCAAATGACTCAAATTTCACCCGAAAAAGACTCAACTCACTCCAATACTCAAAAGCACACAAAAACAACAACAAAGTAGCAACTAAAACGCAGTGCTAAAAACAAGAAAAAAAAGAGTAGCAACTAAAACGAGAGACCAAAACTATAGAATTACCAAACATAAAGCTAAGAACAATGAATACAATTGGAACTTCAGTAACGGCGGGATCCACGGTCAGCAATTCGAGCAGATGGGCACTCATAAGCCATATGTCCTCGTCCACCACAGTTGTGACATATTATCATTGACCCAACGCCGCCACTGTCTCTGCCCACTCGGCTCAAACCATCTCTACCCATCCTGCCAAAACCATCTCTCTGCATCCCACCGCCTCGAACCCTGCTTCCTCTGTCTCTGTCCCTGTCAGAGTAATTGCTGTCCCCTTTGGGACAATTTCTGGCAACATGTCCGGAGATGCTGCATATGTTGCAGACGGGATCGTTCTGGCAATCACGAGCTAAGTGACCTGAAGTTCTGCAGTTCTTGCACGCCTTGTCGTTTGTGCAGTCGGCGGCGAGATGCCCTGGTTTGAAGCAGTTGTTGCAGAGCCTTATGTCTGCTGCACGAGAAACCGGGTTCGAGCAGTCTCTCGCTCGGTGTCCAGTTTTGCCACAGGAATGGCAGATTCCTTCGTTTGAACAGTTGCCAGCTACGTGGCCTGGTTCTCTGCAGTTCCAGCACCGTGACTCTGCAGTGCATTCCGCTGCAATGTGCCTGCATATAATATTGTTAAGAACCATAACTGAAACGCTGGGAAAACAGTAATAAAGTTAGGGAGGAGAAGGAGATGTATGTACCCTGGAAGGCCACAGTTGTTACAGACGGAAACATTAGGACAGTCTCTTGCAAAGTGACCAGGTCGCTTGCAGTTGTTGCAGAGATTCGTCTGGCTGAACTCAAAACGATCACAATCAAAATCAAATAATGAAACGCAGTAGTTACAAACATAACTTCATCACAAAAGTATGTATGCAAAGCAAACAGTTGAACTTAAAACAAACCTAACACTATCAATTCAATCAAAGAAACAAGTGTAGACAAAACATGGAAAGACAAATACCAATGATCCTATCCTAATCTCATCATCTTGATAACAAGGATAAGAGAAACGAATAAGGATCTTTTTTTGAGGATGTTGTTTATGGTTATGCCGAAAAGGACCTGAAAGCAGCACGACGAGGCTCACGGTCCCCTCTTCGGTAAGGAGCATCACGGTAAGAAGAACGTTCAGATCTCATCCTCCTGTCTCTAGGGCTCCTACTACGGCTCCTGTCACGGCTTGGACTCCTGCTCCTGCTCATTGAACTCATTCCTCCTCACCACCTCACCAAAACCACAACAAACACCTGCCAACATTCAACCACACACACACACCAACATTACCACCTCCTTTCACTCCCAATATCCCATACATCAACAACAACACAAAATCCCCACCAAGACCACTTGCTCAATCAAATTTATCTACAAATCCCCCAAATACACATCTGATTACATCCCAGCAAAATATCTCATCCCCAACAAGTTCTTATGTTTTCAACGTCATCAATTCATCATCATCATCATCATCATCATCATCATCATCATCATCATCATCATCATCCCCAACAGCTTGAGAACCTTTCGTCAGGCTCATGACGAGATCTAAAGCTTTTTTTTGATAGAATACACAGACAAACTTCAATGTATCATCCAAATCGCAATACACAATCAGATCTAACAACCTAACAAACAATTACTCCAGCCAAAGATTATGAATCTAACCCTAAGCAAATCAATCAATCCCGTGAACAGCGACGTATATGAACACAAACATGACAATTCGAATTACAGATCTCTACATAAAAACAAAAAAAAACAATTGAATAATTGAAGAAGGAGAGCATCTATAACGAACCTGAGCTCGAAATCTGGGTTGAGAAGAATCGAATCTCACAGCTTTCTCTTCTCTCCCCCACGGCTATTCTATCTATTTATCTCTTCCATGGAGTTTTTTTGGGCTGGGCTTTTTAAGTGGGCCGAGTTATATCTTTATTCTCAATTTCAAAAATGGGCAAAATATACAACTCTGCTTGATAATGTAGTTGAGGCCCGTCGTAGACACATTTTGTAGAAAAAAAACTCCGTTGCCGGGACTCGAACCCGGGTCTCTCGGGTGAGAGCCGAGTATCCTAACCAGCTAGACTACAACGGATTTGTGAGATGTCATTCGTGTTCGTATAAATCACATTTCACCTTTTAAGTTCTGCCTAATATCAAACCAAATGGCTACAGTGTAGACAATAAACAAAAAGGTCGTTAGTCTCTGTTTCTCTCTGCGCGAATACAAAATGTAGCTCGTGTGGTTTTTCTGAAAAACGAAAGAGTTAAATGCATATAGTAGTTTCAGGCGGTTAGATAGTTCATGTATATATTATAATAATATAAACTATTAGCTAAGGAAATTTTTCGTTACTTGTTTTAGAATAGATTTTCGAAAACTTATGTTTTTATTTCTCTTTCTTGAAATTTCCTTCGCAAAACATTAGTTTCGAACAGAAAGTGTTTTTAGTACTCTGTGTCCAATATTCTATATTCTTAAAAATATAGTAAAATATTGGCCAAAATTGATTTGAGGGTAGTAGTAGTTGTGTTTTGTAAATTCGTTTGAAAATAAACATGATGGTCCTTTATGCCACACCTACTCCGCTGTTGCAGGACCCATCAAAATTAGTATCGTAAGAGTGTCAGTTTTAATGTGACCAATCTCGTTGATGGAACATGTGCGTCTAGTTTCATTCTAGGAAAAGATTCTCGGTTTGGTCATAATCGTTTTTCTTTGTTTTTATCGTTAGAGATCTTATTTCGCATCGTCTCACCATTTAGAGATAGTTACATAATTAATTACCATTTACCCCCAACAATTAAATTATAAGCTCGTGAGTTCCTTTCTGTCGTTTTAATTACAAAAATTGGAATTGACTAATAAACATTTTTAATCCGATCTTATATTATTATGGCTATAATAATCTTATGTCGGTAAATAGAAATGCAGTGAAATGGATTCCACGATGAAGACGAATTACGCACCATAAAAGTTCAAGAAAAATATACGGCTGGCATGTGCACTTGTTAGACTAATCGAAGCTATTAAATTCGAGAAGCCGTAACGGGCTCGAGTACTGTCAATGTACGAACCAGACACCTTTAAGTCCTTATCTTCTTATTTATAAATCTTAGATCATGTCCTTATTTTTAAGCTCCTCAGCCACACGTTGCGGCTTTGGTAACTGTTCATGGATCAGGCTCGTTGTTATTGTACTTGTACAAACAACAAACCGGTCACGGCTTCCACTGTTTGTGTATCTCGTTTACTATTTTTCCAAGATTTTCTACATTGTATTATTTATAATAAATGAATTATACATGCAAACAAAGTTATACTGTTTTCTAGATTTCTCGTACGTAACTGCGTGTGGCCATGCATTTTGGATCTTAGAAATGTCTTCCTATTATTTTGGGTCTCGAGTGAAAAGTCGTCTTCCTATTATTTTTAACAGCTAGCCGTATGTGATTATGGATCCAGAAAATACGAATAAGCCATGTGACGCGGGTAGGGGTAAGTAATAATAGCCGCTGTGGGATAGTTATATAGCCGCAGGAAGTAAATTTGTAAATTTAATTTTGGGGGTAGGGAGTGGCTAGTACTGCAACTTGGAGCTGTATTTAATTATCAATATAATATTTTTTATTTTTAATATAAGTTGCATACATCTCTGATTTAATTCCTTTAATTCCTAACTTTTAGCTCTAAACGGAAAATTATTTGTTTACTTTTTAAAGTGAACCACGTACGATACCAACTCACGAAACAAAATCAGAACGTAATATATTAGAAGAAAATAAGGAATATGTTAATAGATTATTTTCAATGTACGTCAACATTCAGTTATCTGATCTAAGAAGTTAAGACATTGGTAAATATATCAAAAATTATCATGTAAATATGTTTTAAATTGTAATGACCCCCAGAAAGTTTTTGGACAGTTGTTAAATCAAAACTTATAATTCCTGAAACACAAAGAAAGTTATTGACTCAGAAACTATAGAAGCAGGGAAGCGTATGATCAGGTCCGGTCCTAAACTATTTGAGGCCAGAAGCTCAAAATAAATAAAAGATCGAAAAATTTGAACCCAACACCTCTCTAAATGTTTCAGAGTAATTTACCAACTGAACAATAAAGGATTTTACAAAATAAATGGCCAAAAGTTCATTAATTATAAAGAGGACCGGAAGCAACTGCTTCTATTCAGTTGCTTCCCCTTACTGCGTATGATGTAATTAGGAAGGCATGTGAGTCAGTTGAAACAGTTGGAGAGTCCACGTTTGATTACTACAGTTCTCTTGGTTTCAGTTTGTGGTCCGAAACATCGACCCCTTCCCTCTGCTTCTTTGTTTCTTTTCTATTGTTTTTGCATGTATTTTAATATGATATAAAGATTCACTGTATTTTGTTTTCCAAGTGGACCGAAGTTCGGTTATACGTGTTACGTTAACACTTGCAGGATTATCATATTCACTAGTTCTCTATATAAATATTTTGCATATTACCCACTAGTGGCGCATTGGGTACAACAACAGCTCCCCTTTTATCCTTGTGAAGTTTCAGCTTTCATGTCTTTTCTTTTATTCCTCAAGATTCACGGGTTCAATAACCAAGGTCGTGGTACTCTTCTGTACTTTTCTTCTCATTGGAGTAATAATACAGAAAAAGTGTGATCAATTTTCAAATTTAATTTCTGAGAGTCGTGATAATCTTGACCAACTACCATCTTTTTGACCATTAAATCTCACTACAATAGTACTCCATCAATTAAATAATTTCAACAAAATTATACAATATAATTTTAATAATATACTAATTTAACATCTATTATCAAAACTGATATTGTTGTTGACTAGTTTAATATCAGTTCATTAAAACTGATAGAGGACCTTTTAACATTTGATAATTGCAAAAAAAATCAACAAAACATATTTATTTTCCTCAGAAAACCCAACAAGTTATATATTATATTGAATTAGAAACATTCATGGAACCGAACCTGACAAACACATCTTTTTCCTTTTGGGAGGGTACTCCGAGTAGTGGGTACCTCGTAGGACCTCGACCCGCCTACTCGTTGTTCACTAATAATAGTGAAATCACTGGTGCAGAGGATGATTTTTGTTTTGAAGTATTGAAATTTCTATCTTACTGTTTGACAACGTGCATGAAGTAACACGGTGTGTGATACTCCTTGGAGTATTGAATAATTCATTAACAACTTGGATAAATCATAAAAGCCCTACGCTCGATGTAACGAAATTGAGACAACTAGATGGGAGAGTGTGTCAAGATTTACACATAAAGTGGAGACAATAAAGGATACAAATTGTATCATGCAATACATACGAAATTAGAGAACTATACAACATATTCGAATAAAACGCTAATCAACCTCGAAGGATGAGAACGAAACCCTAATTAATTAACAAAATCAGTGAGCAGCATGCATGAACCAAAAGATAGTCATATATTCAAATATATTCCAATAATGAAAAAGTTAAAGGAAGAGCAATATCAGACCGTCCGTTTACCAAATCCCACACATACTCGTCTCACTTTGGACCCCACATCTTCACATGCTTTAGAAATATATACCTTTCACGTTTCTTGAACTAGTGAAAATGGATTTAATTTAAATTACGCCATGGTTTGTTTTTTTGTTTGATAATAAAATATTTTGGAGCCAAACCAGATGATGACCCAAGCTGTAGTTTTCGAGTCTCGACATTCTATCAATTTCTACAACAAGTTAAATTATTTGTGTCATATTAATGCACAACAAGTGGTTACCCGTAGCAAACACGCAAATTCATATCCAGACAACAAACACATCATAATCTCCTCAACTCCTCAATATCATCATCTCCCTCTCTCTATATTATATATATCATACACACATGTGGGTGTGCATAAAGTCATTTATATACGTTTTTAACTCCGTATATTCATATTTTCTTTATTAAAAAAAGATCCCACTCACCATAGTCCTCAATAAATACCCCTAACCACAATTCTATGAAACCTCCTCTCAATCTTTTCACACTCTCCCTTCATTGTGAACAACAACAAAAAAAAGTAAAGATCTTGCTCCCATAAAAGAAGAATGGCGATGAAAAAAGCAAACAAACTGACACAAACGGCGATGATCAAGCAAATCTTGAAGAGATGCTCAAGCTTGGGGAAGAAACAGAGTAATGTATACAGCGAAGACGAGAACGGACATCCTCTTGACGTGCCTAAAGGACATTTCGTTGTCTACGTTGGAGAGAATCGGGTCAGGTACGTTGTGCCCATTTCGTTTTTGACCCGACCCGAGTTTCAGCTTCTTCTTCAACAAGCAGAGGAAGAGTTTGGTTTTGACCACGACATGGGTCTCACTATCCCTTGTGATGAAGCCGTTTTCAGATCTCTCACCTCCATGCTCGGATGAACATATCTTTTTAGGGTTTTTTTTTTTTTTTTTTAGTTATATATTTGAGATGGTTTTATTAGGATGAGAACAGTGGAAGCTGCTGAGTAAATGCTTCTCTGTTTTAGCAAACTATTTTTACATGTTTTGGCTAATATGGGTTTAGTGTTGTATTAGAGTGAGACTTAACCCTTAGGGAAAGAGATGCTCGTGAAGATCACTCTCATGGTGGTGTGGTTGTTGAATGTGTACCCCCTATGAGAGATAATTTGATATTTGATGAATGAGACGTTTAATATTATCAGCTATGCTTCAGTTTTCTTTGGTTTGGTTTTTCTTTTGCATGAGTTAATAAATTATTGTGCAATGTGTGACATTTAATTTGTATAAGACTCCCAAAGTTTCTTGTTCTCTATGTAGGTTAAAAAAGAGAGACTATGGTGTCTCTTTCTTAGCCGGCGGTTTTTAGCCGTTAAAACTGTTGAACTAGCTAACAGATACTATATAAAGTTTATAGATGGGATGGTAGTTGCAGAATGTTACCGTTTATAACGAAGTTCAGGGCTCTGCTATGTTGAGATTCAGAAAAAGCGTTTACTGTTTGTATTAATTTATGAGACTAGAAGCTAGGGAAACATAGCTATATTATTATATGATATTAAAATAAATTTGAAAGCAACCCATACTTGTTTGAAATCATATACTATTAGTTTAACGTTTTGTGTTAGCTAGGTTGGATGAAAAGTCTGAACTGCTACATTTCAGGAATTATTAACTTTCAGTCTTCTTTTATGTACCAAAGAATTTAAAGCAATAACCCATAACTTCTAATGTGCTAACCTTAGATGTTGATGTTCAACCGCTAAATTAATTTCGATATTATTGCAGTATGGCATTTTACTTTTGCTTCTATATAAAACCGGACAGACTTTACTTGAAAACATATAATAAGTAAATCAATATACTAAATGCATAGGATGTTTCAGAGTTTTATGTTTAGCTTGAGATATAACATTCGACCCTTTTGTGCAGAGATAATAAAAAAAGGAGTGTTTGAAAGATAGTCTTGAAAACAGAAAAGAAAACTTGGAGATGTCAAGATCAACGTCAGAGGGATAAGCACATGCGAATGGGACCAAAAGCTTAAAGAATTCTCGTATCGTTAAAGTCCCTACACAAGATTCTGACGGGTTTATAATCCTCTAGAACACAGCGTGGTTAGGTGGTGGACCTACTTCAATTATTTGGACGGCTATGATTATAACGATAAACTTGTCTGATCATGGGCTTCGTGATCACGATAAGATTCACCGTATCGCCTAATGCACTCCTTTAGATAATGTTTTGACGTAACCACACCATTCTCCCTACTCCGTACGGTACTTATCGGGAGATTCGAGTTTACCGAATGAACGATTTTTCATAATTAACTTAAAATTTTTATATCAAAAATGATAATGCCGTATTTCTTTTGCTTCCTCTTAAAAATGGTGTGTAGTGTATTCTTTTAAGCATTTTCGGTTATTTACAAAAGACAGTTTCAAATTTGTAATTTTCCACGTTTGTTCATATACACATGCAATAGTATGTGTAAACAGTAAACTGCTTGTGAATTGGTATGCCATAGGCTCATAATATTACGCTTTCATAGGTCCATTTATCACCGTACCCATTAATTTTGTTTGATAAAAGGTTTAACGGGGTTTTTTGTTGTAAATTAATGGGGATTAATGTTTAAAGATATAATTTCGTCTATTTTAATTCAATTAATTTGCTATAATTATTCTCTGTTTTCTTTTGGTCGGCAAATTTATTCTTGGAGATTGTCTCTATGAACAAAATAAATAAATTTAAATGCATGTAAAATGGTCGGTAAAAAGATCATAATCCCACCAAGTCCGAAAGTGCTACAGCTCCACTAAGTATAGCATATCATTACCTGATTACGACGACTCACATTTCGAATTGTTATTATACAAATTTGATGGAATGTTAAGTACAATTGCATTGACTATAAACCTGATTGAATGTGACAATATAACTAATTCACTTTATGGAAAACTAGATAAATGGTTAGGTGACAATTAGTTAAAGTTAAAGCAAAAAAAAAAAAAACACCTACTAGTTATTTAAATAGAACTTCCACATGAATAATTTTAAATATTAATTAATGGATTCCTATTTGGCTAATTTATACTTCTGTTTAAAGTTCTGTACACGAGTATGGGTTGTTGCATGATGATGATTCATGCATCAGAATGGGCATATAAACCACCATCGATCTCGCTAAGAAAATAAGAGGAACTCGAACCTCGATCATACCGAACTGGTTATTTCTTCTTTAGTCAATCTTAATGACTGGTTGATTTCGAGTCGTTGGATCTTTCCTAAATGGACTTGGGCTATAACGTTCCACTCTCCAAATTACCAGAGCATGCAGAAAAAAACCGCTAGATCAATTCTTTTTTTGGTTATTATAAAGCTTTTTATATAAAAATAGAAACCGGTATTGTTTCAAGAAACACTCTTTTTCATTAATTTACCTAAACGTCTAGAAGTCCGGTTTTACACAATGTGAATGTGTTTGGATTTGTAAAATTTTGCTAAATTAGGTAACTAAATTTGTTTTACAAATCCCGAACCTCGTCTATAACTACGGATTTACACCTTCGAAAACATCCCACAAAAATTTAAATATTTATGTTTCTACATGAGATGAGCTTGTCATTTACTAAAGGCTAAATCTTATCAAGATTTGCCTATCAAGATCCTTTCAAATACCACCCATGATCTATCTCAACTATAAATCAGTTCCAGCTAAACTTCAGTGACCGTAAACAAGCTTATATTAGTGTTGATGTATTTAACGACTAAACGTAGTCACTGATGCAAAGATCCGTTTTAACAAGTCACCAAGATAATGAAACGGAAAAAAAACGGAAAAACGGTAACAACATTTCATCATTATCAATTTACCTCAGATTGTCGTTATAGCTGATATGCCTCAAAATAATTCCAAATGTAATGATTAATGAAATAAATTCGACAAGTGTCATCACTTAGCTACCTTACTCTCCTTTTCCAAGCGAATTTCCTGGCCTCAAAAAGATTTGGCAAAGGTATGTCACTAAAACGAGTGAAGGAGAAATTATTTGCGAATGACTTTATTCACATTTTGAGCTGGTTTCAGAAACATGTTTTCTTTTGCTATTAGTCACATAAAATTCCGAAGGAAAAACATTAAGTGGACGTATAAACTGATTTTTAGATACTTAAAAACAATAACATGATGGCTTCTTATTTCCTCATACTGAATTCAAAACTTAGAGTTAGTCGTTTAACCAATAAATCTATCAATCCAGGGGTATAGCTGATCGTATAATCATTAGAAGAACAAGGTTAAAGATGTAAGGTCAAGTCTTCAACCCCATTGGGCCTCACTTCGTTGTCCTTTAGAAAGAATCTCTCATCTTCTCCTAGGTTTCACGACTCTCATCATTTCAATTCTAAATAATTGTTGTACCAAAAGGACTATCTTCCCCGTTAATGATCTCCTTCCTGGCTGCAACTATCTTTACCCGACATTGTTATAACCATTTGAGAAGACTATATCCATCACGTTGATCAGATTTAGACCAAGATTCGCTTTCGCTCGTACCATATTAAAAGGGGCTTTAAACATAGTCTTTTCTAACACAGTATTCACCATTGATAACAATTGTGGTAGATCCACGTGCATGGCGTCATTTCTCTTTCTTCCCAACTCGACTTTCGGTTCACACTAAAATTCAAGCTTCACACTATTCCTAGAATAACATGCGTCGCATATATGGGTCCTTTATGTATTCATCATATGTAATGTGAAGTTTTATGTGGGTATAAATAAAGTACATGACGTGTTATAAATGTCCTATATTTGTGGATGCAAGAGAAATAAGGATCATGTCATAGGTATTTTATTTATGCTTTTATAGGTGATTGTTACTATATAGGTTGATGCTAGTGTGTAACTCTCTTGAAATGCTAGATTCCTTTTCATTTTGGCTACAAGCCTATAATATATTTTCACTACCGTTAAATTTAAATTCAACCATCTGATCGTTCTTATGTCTTCAAAGTTCAAAACAAGCAACTTTACTTAGACGATTATAAATAGATCTTTTTGGTCATTGTTTGATAAACCTAGCCATGTTTTCTTCCATTTAAGCAAAGCGCGTGAAGGAAATGAATCAGACCAAAATCTAAACTATCTTATTAGCACAAATCTAGGCCGTCTGAACATTCTAAAGTAGATTACGGCTAAATAAAGAAAAATACCAATCTAACAAACATTATGTACCTTAGACTGTACTTTTCACTGTTCGAAGAACGTGCGAAAAAAGTTTGATGCGAGTGAAAACAGAGCGAAAGAGGCTTATTACTGATAGTCTTATCCTTCACATGACCTGGTCGGATTTTTTTTCCCTTATTTTTTGCCAAAACTATGGTCCAGTTAAAAACTACTTTAACTTCGAATAAGTTAAAGAAGTTAATCATTTTTAGTTGAATTGTAGTATAGGTGAATAGTAAATAGTGTTTTAATTTCGAAAATCTATATAATAATAGTAGACTTTCTAGGCTCCACAATGCGCCATGTCAGCAGTTTTGTGGGTCCCGTAGATACTTTTTAAAAACCCATAGTCTTGGTAAGATGATTACAAACAATGAAATACACTTTATCCAAGTAGTATAAGGTGTCTAATTAAGCATGCAAGATCATGGGTTCAAACTACGCAGCCATCATTTATTTTGATTTTTTATATGGGTTATTATCATATAGGCTTTTTGTTTATAAGGTTTTATATGTTTTGTTTTGGCTTACTGTTTTAAATATAAAAATAGTTGGATAAACCCTAAAGTTTAACAAGTTCAAACAAAAAAAAAATAGTTAAAAAGGGATGCAAAAAAAAAAAAAAACACACGCGGATGGCTTAAAAAGCCTTAAAACTATCCTATTATAATATAGTTCAACCCAAAAATAATAAAAAATGAATCCAAAAACGAACAGGCCAAAAAACAAAAAAAAAAGTGAATCCCACGCGGCTACCTACGTAAATGGTTTAATGAGGCTTGAATAATATAGATTAAGAGCTCAAAAAGTTAAATCATTGCACATATTTCCTAATATATATTTTCAAAAAAATTTATGTGAGATAAAATAAAAAACCAACAAAAATTAATTATTTTCGTTATTTATTAAATGAATATGTAATTTCTCTTACATTTTAATAACCACTATAATTTCATTGAAAACATTCCTCACCACTGATTCCAGACTCCGGCGAATGGATTCTCACAGTCGATGACGCCGTAGATAAAAATGCCACATCATTTATGAACAAAACTCAAACTTACAAAAAACCATATATAAAAACCTATCTAATGAAACTTAAATAACGAATGTTAACTTAAGTAAGGTTATTTTCAAATTGATAAATCGTTTAATACAAATATAAATATAGAATTATATCAAGTTTTTGACATACGAAATAAAAACTATTTACAGGAAAAAAAAAATAGACACCTACTTTTACACACTAAAAACTATATTATAGCCTAACTATTCCTATAAACCTTATTTCGCATATAAATAACATTTAACACATTAGATATACAATATTTTTACTTTACACTCTTACTATATTCTTTTTATTTCATTATTATTTGGTGTCATTTAAAGAATCCACTAAACTAACAATCGAAAAAAATATACGCAAACATAATGATCCCGGCCCCGCGCTTGCGCGGGGAGTATGCAACTAGTATTTGTAATACATTAGATATAATCATATAAAGTGTGTGAAATAATCACAAACCCCTTAAAACGTGTTTACAGTAAAAATATCATGTCAATTTGTTAAGTTAAACTTCTACCTGAAATAATATTTTGAAATTACAAAGACGTAAATTCCTAATCGGTTTAAAATAACCTAATTATATTAATATTTCTGTAATATCCTAGTTATATTTAATTTCATACAGCTCATTAGATAATTCACAATTAACTTAACAAATTGACATGATTCATATACAGTCGTTTGTTTTATAGTTTTATCTCCATCTCTAAATAAAACTTATATTAAATGTTCGTTAGCATTTTTTTTTTTTTGCTAAACTTCATTTAGCATGAAAGCGCTGGAATTTTACACATAAATATTTAGAATCAGTAATCAAATTTCTCCAATAATTAAAAACAATCTATACAATTTAATTGAACTGGGAAGAGATAGAGCCAAGACCAATAAAAATCACATTTCCCCTGATTATATATTTCCTAATACTTCCTTGAACTCGTTCTCAGACACGGGAACAACTCCGTAGAATGACTCATCACCACGGCTAACTCAGCTCAGCTCACCAATACGGAGTCAAGCTGCTTTCAGTACATTGTCTGTTACCACATCGAGTACACTCGGCTCTTTTTTTTTATTATCTATTTACTCTGTACGTCGCAGTAAAAAATGATCACCATAATGCTTTCTCAGAGACGCCGTTAAGTAACGGCCGTGATTCAATCCATCTCTCGCTTCTAATTCCCACGTGGCAGTTCTTCTTGACATCATCAGGACAAGTAAACCCTCTTGACCGGGAAATAAACCGAATCGATTCCTCGAAAACCGATTCTTCACAAGGGAAAACCAAAGCACCTTGGTTAACGAAACCGAACTCTTCCTCAGCCTGAACCAAAAGATTCCATAAGACAGGATGGTTCAGATACGTCGCGCGCACCACAAATCTCCTGCAGCTGCTCCCCACGTAGACCGCCACGTGTCCTGACGGTACATCCGACGGTACACTGCGGCTGAAAGAAGACATCCGCGCTTGGTCACGCCACCTTCGAAGCATCTGTCTCAGCCTCACAATGTGACGGATCTTGCTGCATTTCCCGTGACCTCCAGCCATTTTTCCGGTTAAGTAAAAGTTTCCGGTTAAGTAAGTGAATAAAGAGAGAAAATGTCAGAGGGGTTTTGAGAGTTTGCGAGGGAGGAAGTTTATATAGTAAAGGAAGTAACACAATGCCACTGGTCGTTTGATATATTTACGATGTTGCCTCTATGGTCCTAAGAATTTTTTGTAATATATTATTCCATTTTAAAAATTGAGTAATGTAAAAATATACTCGAAATTTATTTTAATAGAAAGTTAGAGAAATTAATCTAAAAATTATTTAATGTGCTCGACTTTGGAATAATTATATTTTCCTCCAGTTATTTTTTTTTTTAAATAGAGCTAAAACATTTTAAGATAATTGTTGAGATGAAAAGTGGAATAGGCTTAGAGATATTCTTATGTTTGCTTAATTAATTTTTATGGATGAGTTATATTAGTGTGATGGATTAAGATTCGGAAAAAACAATTTTGCTGATCAGATGATTGGGGAGATTAAGTTTAAAATAATTTGTTTAGAAGAGAGAATCAAAGATTTTAGTCTGTTTTTTTCTTCTCCATACATTGGATGGTGCACGAAGCATTCGTAGGTGATAGATTCGACATGCGAAAACTATCCATTGATTATTCATGGTCTTAATAATTATGCTAATGAATTTAGCGATGATAAGGTATTGAATTCTATTAATTGAATAAATAAGTGTCACTTTAAAAGAAAATAAATGGTAGGGAAGTAAGTGCATGTGGTAGTGTTGGATAAGACGACCAGTCTTTGGAAAGAGTTCAGACATCGCCTTGGATTTGACTAGGGACATATTAGAGTCAATTCATTTCTTTATGTTCATGCATGTTCTATTTAGTTATAATCAAAGTGTTCAAACGTTAAAAGCAAATGGGCTGATGAGATTCGATGTTTTGATCTCCTATCAAGGTACTTGGTAGTTTCACACATAGCTTACTGGTTCATATTTAACATAAGTGAACATGCAAATTCGGCTAATTAATTTGTTCTCTCGTGTTGTCTATCTGATTTCTTTTTATACTAAAAAAGTTCACCGAAGAAAATAATGCAAAATATGATCATATCATTTTAATATTGCTGAAACTATACATTTTAATTGACTGTAATTTATTTATCAGTGAGACTGTATGAATTATAATTAATATTTCAATTACCGCGACTGTATGAGTCAAATCTCGGAACATGATATGAGACGAAATCTGATAAATCAAGCTAACAAGGAATATGCATCGTGGCTCATCTTAACAGTTAGGGGGTCTTCAAAATTAATGAGATGAAATCTGATAAATCAAACTAACATGAGTGAACATGCATCAACCGAGCAAAATCTGAAATAATTTATTTAGATAAAATTCTAAGATTAATGTGCTACAAAAAAAATTATGTATACGATATATAATTTGTTGCCTACTTCGCGATAGTTCGTGCACGCTTGTGGAAAAGGGAGCATCAGCCACAGCGGCCGCTTGAAGGGTCAAAACCTTCATATGTATATTATCAACTAGAAAATAATATATATTAAAGTAAAGTTTTTTAAATTATCATAACACGAAATACATATATATTATTAAAACTAATAAGTTAAATTTCGGCGCACGGAAAGTGGGAGAATTTCTGCTAAACAATATAAATAAAACCACCACATGGGTAGCTGGAAAAAAGGTATAGGAAAATGTATTTTAAAGAATGTAAATTTAAATCTTAATACTATAATCTAAACAAAAACAAACTATATAAATGGTTCTATTACCAGACGCAGTTACGATTAACTGAAGATGCTCTTTTGTTTAATGAGCAAATTAATATAGTACTATTTGGCATACGAAATGGACAATAATGTAATACGGCGTACTACACCAAAACATCACTTATCTTGTAGTTCATATATGTGTCCATGCCCCCATGTGCGCGAATGTTTCATCTACAATTATTTATTTATATTTTTCTAAGTAACAAGCAGCCAAAAACAGTTTTCATGTATTGTACTTGGGAATAATGTGTAAATTTAATTAATAATCTCTATTTTTATCCATATATACATCACACATTTTCATGTGCTCAGATGCTTGGATCATTGTTACTGTCAGTTTAATATAAAGTATTCATTTATTCAGTTTTCCTTAAAATTCAATATGGTGTCTAATATATATAAAAAATACAGTATCTTCTGTATGAACTATTGTTACATATTTAGTATGTTGCAACCATACTTAAATCTTTACTGCATTGCAGACATTGTAACGAGTTACAATAAGACTTTTGTGCACCTTAAAGAAATTGTTGAATTCGAAAACATATATAAATCGCTCATCAATAATCCAATGTCCACACCTCGAGTTCCTATCACTCCTACATATCACATTTTCCGCATGTGGCATGATAAACCTTGTAATATATGCACTTATCATATTAATTTAGTCGAATATTCATTCATATATGTATATAAATTATATTGAAATAATAAAACTGGAAGCGATGGTTTAGGCTTTTTTAAAACCAAAATATTTATAAATAATAATTTAAAAATTAGAATATTAATTACAAATTCAAGTAAGTAAAAGTGGGTCCAAATGCATGTTATGGAAGCAAGGATGCATGCATCCCCCCCTCTCCCTCATGCGACGTTACATTTTCACCCACTTGTCCAGGTTTAAAGATCTTCTCATTTAATTTCATATGCTTAAGCAAATCTTCATTAATGCTTTTGCAGGTTCTATTAATATTGGTTATGTATCATGAATCGAACACAATTATATAGTTTAGTTTGTCTTCATAGATATATTACAAGAGAGGTGATCGTATCGTATGCTACGAATCGGCATAGGATTGTCTCTTTCTGCCATCCATGCATGAATATGCACGTACGCTATGAACAAATAAAAATACTACTTGAGATCAAACAATAAATATTTTAGAGATCAAACAATTAATTGGCTGATCGCTTAATTTGTTTTTACTATGACAAAAGATCCTATCAAATAATTATAGGTGTAATGTCATTTGTTGAAGCTGCAACAATATCCATATCAATCCTTAATTAATCATCTCCATATCGTAATTAGGAGAAAATTCAATGTACGGAATTCTTTAATTCGTTTTGATTAGTAAAAGTTGTGTACAAATATATAATTGACAGCAAAAACGTTGAAATAATAATTAACCAAATGGTCATAAAAGAAAATATTAATTTATTAATTAACCAAAATTAGTTAAGTTATTACTTAAGTGGAATCGTCTATGAGGCGCTGTATTGTGATGATGCGGAGCAAAGTTTATTAACGGTGTAATTAGCGTTTTAGCCGATGACACGTCAGTGTTAGAATATGACATGGCGTTTTCTGATTAGATGCGGACCAATCCAGTAAGAGTAGTTAACCGTATAATGATTCTTGTGGACTCGATCAAAAATACGCTCTCTGTTTGCTTTGAAGGTTTATTTTTTGGGGGGGGGAGTTAGACGATGTTTATTGTAGGTCCCTTAAGTTAGGTATCTTATCGTACGGTCTTTTAGTTTTTAACTGAAAACGTTAAGGGACGTCTTTTAGATAAGAAATTTAAGAGACGTCCCTTAGCGTTTTTAATTAAAAGGTAAGAGACCGAACGCTAAGAGATTCAACTTAAGGGACCTGTTAAGAGATTCAAATTAAGAGACTTACAATAAATATGCTCTTACGGATCTATGGAACAATTCTCTCTTCTCAGTTTTCTTTCTCATTCAGGGTTGTAACCTCTTTTCATATCAATTAAGTACGTATAAAATTGTTTTTTTTTTTATGTAATAGACAGTGATTAGCCACCAGCAGAAGGGATGAACCTGATAAAAGTTTGGTCTCCACAATATTTCTTAAAATCATGTAAATGTAGTTCTGACGTGTAGCTATTTTTATTTGTCATTCTCCACTTAGTTTTCTCAAATAAAGTATTTATAAGGAGAAAAAGTTATGAGATGACGCGTAAAACACAAAAACATAAGTTCGGTTAATACTATGATAATGTGCTTTATTAAAGCCTACTCGGAATCAAGTTTAATTCATTTGCATCATAGATAAGTTTATATCTTTGTGTCGAACTAATCAGATTTAAGTTTCGTTAGTATTTTATATGTGAAAGATGAAGACATAGAAATGCACATGCGATGTTTAGTTTAGTAAATGCATAAAAAGAGAGGCTAATCAGGATTATGCCTTGGATTTATTTAGGCAAACGTCTTTCGGCATCTCTAACATCTTATGGAATTTCGACAACGTCTCCATCTCTCCCCCCACATTATTTATTGATAAATAAAATTTTACATAATTTATATTCAGATCATATGTTTTGTTTCTGATTTAGATCCAGCAAATTAGCAATACAAATTTAAACAAGCAATGAACATTCTTCTTTATAATATAATCCATTTGTATATAGCAATCTTGTATAATTAGCAAATTTTATAAGTTTTTAATATTTAGTATTGTAGATAGAGAGAAGCTAATTGTAAGAAAGTGAGGCTTTGAGATTGAAGAACAAGAGAGAGATGAGAGAAAAGAGTAAAGAAGGAGAAACTTTTTCCTTAGATCTAAAAAATAACGTTACCAAGAGTTATAAAGAGATAGAGTATTCTTATTCTAGTAACCAAACACACTTGGCTTACTAGAGAAGCTAAAATAAATAACTAATTTATTTATTTAATTTAATACTTCCCCTCAAGCTTTGCCATGCCTAATGGTAAAGCTTGGAACCATGAAAACATCCCTCGTTAAAACCTTTTGCATAGAAAAACCCAATGGGACAAAACCACACAAAGGAAAAAGAGTAGATGCTTCATGGCTTAAGGAGATCATGATCTATCAAGGTCTATGAGTCCTAATCTCGGATGAATGAACTCACAGACTTTACTA